>JAJIBD010002251.1:0-125000 GCA_021461705.1 Cryptotis parvus
GTATCAATACTTAAATAAGAGCTTCAAAATACGTATGATATTCTTAACATTAATTTGTAAGTATCATTCTATAATGATAGAATATCGATTATGAAAAGACAAAACAATTGTAATAAGCAATACATTGTGATGAACAAGATAATTTATTTTATATTTTATAATACTCATGTTTATGATTTATTTTAAGATATACTTTCACAGAAATAATTTTAAATGTATTTTGATGTTTAATAATTGGGAATAATTTGTTTTGGGTCAGTATTTAGTGACAACGTCCTCTGAAGAATTAGGACGTATGGGGATGTAGAGATAATAGAGTAGGAAAGGCACTTGCCTTGCACATTTCTTACCCAGATTCCATCCCTAGCATCCCATATTGTCCTCTGAGCACCACTTGGAGTGAGTAATACTTGACTGCAGAGTCAGGAGTAACCTTTGAGCATCATCAAGTGTGATTCCCCCAGCCCCCTAAAGAAAGAATGTGGATATATATATTTTTCTCTAACAGAACAAAGAATTAGAAATGAGTTAGGTTTTTTCTCATTCAATTATAAAAGAAATATGTAGTAAATTATAAAGTAGTCTAGATTATAAAACTATGAGGGAAAAAAGACATTGAATGGACAGTTTTGGGTTGATAATGACTTTCAAAGCTTGATAAAACTAATTCTGAATTTTTACTTAAAAGAGGTACAGGTGGGCCTTGAAACCCTATTTAGTAGATTATCATCCCATTTATGTTAATTTCCCCCACCTCAAATCCCAGTAGCACAGGATGGAACAGATTATTAGTTTTGTAAGCAATGGGTTCCATTTGAAAAGAATCCTCAAGGCTATTCACTATAAATATGTTCTTGAAAGACTGTGAGAAAAAATAAGATAAATGTTTTGCTCCAAAAATATGCAGAAATATGACATTCATGGAAAACTGTCTATCAACAAGCATGTTTTCACATTAAGGTTTTTAATCAGCATTTTAGTGACTACATACAGCTATAAAGAATGAATTTTTAAGGGTTTACTATCCATGTTCTATTTTCCTGATACTACTCTTTTAGGTGGTTTCTTTTTTAAATACAGTGGGTAAGGTACTTGTCTTGCATGTGGCCTACCCAGGTTCAATCCCCAGTATCGCATGTGGTCTCCCAGTTCCATCTAGGAGGGGCCCCTAAGAGCAGAACCAGGAGTAAACCCATGAGCACCACTGGATGTAGCCCAAAACAAAAACAAAGGCTTTGCTTAGACATTTCAAAATTCCAACAGATTGGATAAAAAATATTGCAATCTTAAGCATGTCTGAGAAGTTAGCAAATGGGCACCCCTTAGTCTGAAACCTGTATAGCCTCTGCGCCCGGCTTTATGTATTTATATCCACTAGCAATGAATAGCCAGCATGTCTATAGTCTCAAGGTGTTGTTCAGAGGGAGACAGGCCCTCACTGGAGCTGAATATTATTGCTGCAGTTGATTGTTAGGCTGCACTGGTTTTCTTTGAAAAGTAGAGAAATTTCCTGACATTCTGCCGCTCACGTGTTTGACTGAGACTCATACAGCAGCTCCTACTGCCTAGCATTTTAGAAAAAGTCCATACAAACCACTGTCATTAAAAAGGAAGAAAGTCTGAGATCCAAATAATAACCCTCCTGTCAAAACATCTGTGGAGAGACTGGACTGGGGATGGATGTGAAAAGAAAGACAAAACAGGACCATAACCATGTTTCAGGACTGAAACTTGTGTACAAAGACAAGCTCCAATATGTAGGCGTTCGAGAGCTGGAAGGTAGTTCTTTTTTAAGGTATCCAGAGTGACTTAAAGTTGCAGAAATTACCCAAATAACTGCAATAAAATTTCCTCAGTGGAAAGACTAACTTGAAGTCACAAGGAAAGTAATGTCCTTTCAAAATGGTTCCAGAAAATTTTTCAGATTAAACTTTGCAATGATGTGGCCATAAAATTTGATTTTAACAATGAAGAGGAAACAATTATAATAGTTTTTGGAGAAAGAACTGATTAGAAATTAAGCGGGACACAGGCATTGTAATTTCTTTAATGAGAGGAAAAGTTGTATAGTATTGTCCTCAAAGTTAAAATGCTAATTTAACTAATTCCTTGAACAGTTTCAATACCCATGATATGCTCACTGGGCTGCTTGTCTGAGGAGGGGGATTATGGGATAAGACCTGAAAGATGAAATGCTGCCCAAGGTAATGGCCTTTGTGCACAGGAAATGGCAGAGAAGATTATGATGCAGTGACAAAGTGGAACATTTTCAAGATCCGTAAAGGGCAGAGGTATATAATATGGTGAAATTTAATGATTTTGGGTGAAGAGAGAGAAAAAGATGCCTTCAGAGAGGTGGTCAGGTTCACTTGGGAGACTCTTAGGTATCAGTAAAGACTCTTGATTTGGTATATAACTGGTGATACAAGAGATTTTTTAAATCAAAACAGAATGCAGGAATCTTGTTTTGTAATTGTTAAAAATTACTTTTGGTCTCTACCATAGAGACCAATGAGTGGTTGTGTAAGTAGATGCTGATAATCTTGAAAAAGTTTGGCAACAATAGGTATGTTCATGTATGTGGATGTGTTGTGGAGACAGCCACTGCTGTGAGTTGTCAGTGAATTTGGGTGAAGGGAAGAAAAAGAATTAAGAAGGAGTTCTAGGCATGGTGCTTGTAGAACCCAGTGGATTTTGGCAAAATTAAGGAGATAAAGAAGACTGAGGAAGGGAACATTTTTTGGCAAATTACTGTGGAATGTCACGAGTAGCATTAAAATAGAAAATTAGCTCTAATATTAATGTCTACCTACAAAGGAAAACCTTCGATGAAAAAATAATACTGATATTGAAATTTTCCAGTTTTGTTGGATTGTTTGGGAATATATATGCTCTCATTTGGAAATGGGTGGGTGGATGAATGGTTTAGTGGGTATATGGATGGATGGCAAGATGGATAAATATACGTATAAATGAAAATGTATTAGAGTTGAATATTCAGATTTACTCTTGCCATTTCTAGTATATCACTGTTTCCACAAGCTACTGAAAGATGTTTCTTTCAGAGAACATCACAGTGTGGGTCATAGGAATTCTAACCCAAATCCCCACCTGCTCTGAGAGTCTTGGAAGTAGTTTGTACTAAACATGAGGAATTATTGCTTGTCATCGAAACAGTCTCTGTGGATCATCTCAGTTGTCTGTCTGTCTGTCTTCCTGTTCATCATCGATTTGCTCAAGCGGGGCCCAGTAACATCTCCATATGTCCTGTCTCATGCTAGTAGAGCCCAAGGGCATCTGCTTGCTCCAGGAACATAAAGAGCCTCAATCCATTCCAGAATGAGGTCTATAATTGTTACTGGTATTTGGTATATCAAATACAACATGGGTAGCTTGTCAGGCTCTGCCGTGCAGGTAGCATACTCTTGTAGTCATTTCTAAGTCCAGGATTTATTGATGAACCACGCTGCCGGGCTGTGATAGGCTGGTCTGCTGGGTGGAGTTCTGACGAGAGTTCTGACGAGAGAGAAGTCCGGATGTGGAAAATGGAGGCCCTCGTGTAGTGGGGGGGTCTTCTGGCTTATTGCAAGGCTCTGCTGGGGTGGCGGGTCAGGGCTAGAACCCGCCATCCCTCTTGGGCGCCTCGTAAGCGGCTGGGCACAGGGAGAGCAAGTAGCAGCTCTGCCCCATGTCTGTGAGTCACAGACATCATCTCAGTTATTTACTATGAAATCTAATTTATTTTCACTTTATAAAAATGATCACATCAATCTTTATTTTACCAGACAGGAAGCACTACTTGCGGCAATCAGTGAAAAAGATGCAAACATTGCCTTGCTGGAATTGTCTGCCTCAAAAAAGAAAAAGACACAGGATGAAGTCATGGCCCTCAAACGAGAAAAAGATCGTCTAGTACATCAGTTAAAACAACAGGTGGGCTCTCCTGCATGAAAGGTGTGTTATGTTGGTTTGGGGGCCTTGGGTGCTTTTCCTGGGTTTAGCTACTCCTCATTTATTTTCCCATGTCCATTCTGTGTGCTCAAGCAGCTGAAGCCAGGTAGGAGTGGAATGGCCTCAGTTTTCACTGGAACACCATTTTACCTACTTTACTTTGTGCATGTGCCTTGGCTTATGTAATTTGCAGTCAGTGCTATTTTCCTTTCTTTTGGATTCGCATCGCTCTCCCCAGTAGCTCTCCGCTCTCTTCCTTCCAGTGGATTTCGTATGACTGTTGAAGAAATTCTAGAACTATGAATTGGATTCTGAACACTTTCTTTCTTGTTAGAGCTGTTACTTTCCATCTTTCTCACTTTCTTCTTTTGCCTCACAAAAAAAAAAAAAAAAAAAAGGTTTCCCTTCATCCGGTTTTTTAGATTTCTTTGTCTCCGTATTTCAAACCTGCTTCTTCAGCTGTTTGTTCCAGGAACTCTAGGCCAAGGGTCCTCTCCTAACCCCTAGCAGTGTAAAGCTATTCTTGACATTTCTAGCTATTATTAATCAAATATTTTTATCATCTGAACATTGTCTTGTTTTTTTACTCCTTTCTGCACCACTGTATTTGTTCATGAAGAAAGAAAGGATGGAGGAACATGCTACTGATTTCTGAAGAAATTTCTTTGCTTCCTGGAGGGTTTTATGTAGCTTGCTAGAATGTACATAATTGCACCTCAAGCAGATTGCAATCATCCCTGAAACCTGCAGAGATGATTCCTCCTCCCTTCTGTAACTAGGGGCCTGTTGGAACTAACAGTTCAATTTACTCGAATTCGTGTGAAGCTCATTTAGTAGGCTCCAATGCTCAGTGTCTCATTTGAAGTCTCCCACATCTGAGCTAGGTCCACATATGACTTTGAAGCTCTTGCAATGCTAAAGTATACCTCGTGGCATGTGTCTACATTCATGTTAGTACCAAAAACTGACTGCACGCTAGGGTGAAGCACAGCACAAGGGAAAAACAACCTCCCCTTATACCCTTATATTGGGGAAACCCCTTTTATTCTTCACAAAGGAAAAAGCATTCATAAATTCTAAACCACAGTCCATTTCTCATTTAGCCACCTTGGAGGAGAGAGAGAGAGGAGAGAGAGAGTGAGCAAGTGAGAGAGAGAGATAGAATGAGAGCAAGAGTGTGAAAGAATGAGAGAAAACAAAAAGAGTGAAAGACAGTGAAAGACAAAAAGAGAGTGAGAGAAAGACAAAGAAACAGAAAGAGAAACCACTGCCATGCCTGGGTGCTCTCCTGCAAAGGAACGGTCCTGGCCGCTGCCAGCTGTTGGGTTGATTCCACAGAGTGGCATGCCTTGCTAATGCTGGCTCTGGGCGCTCAGGGACTGCTTAAGTCTGACCTCTTTGGGGCTGTGCATCTTCTTCACCTTGGGATTTTCCACCCATTTGATTCCAGAAAGCCAAAACAAGCCTCTCTGCTTTCTCCTCCTTCCTCCTTCATGCGCCCTGCACCCCTCCCTCCTACACCTAACCATTGTAGCTTTCTCCAACAGGTTTATAGACCTAGGAAACAGCCCTTGAGCTCGAACATACCATGCACATGTGATGCTGGCTACAGCCCAGATATTACGCCAAGTACTACGAGTCCAGCTACGATGCATACATGATCCAAAGGCCTCAGGTCAGTCAGCTGCTAAGGAGACACTCTCCCCCTTTTATGGGGGTTGCGTGTACAGAAGAACTTTGGCCTGTCTTGACCTTCACCAATTTAGATGATTTCCAGTATTTGGAAACCATCAAGTTTAGGCTCATAGATGATTGCTTTATGCCTTGATTTATCATATAAGTTTCTTTACTGCACATATTTCCTAATGATTCTAGACCTGGTGGCCACTGCATAGGGTCAGCTCTTCTTAATAATGTGCCATTTCTTCCCAGCAGAGGCTGCCACCCGAGGCCTTTCTCTCCAGCGTAATGAACTATATTTTTTCTTTCTGTCTCAGATGCTTTGCTCCCCATATCTCCCTCTATTTTCCCCAATAAGGATTTTTTTTTAAGGCTGTTTCTCTCCTCGCCCCTCCTCCCACCCCCCAGTCCCCCACCCCCAGCATCATGAAAATGCACTCTTGGATTCCAGGAAGGTTTGAGTGTAGCCCTTCAATTTGCTCCTGGGAAACTGCACAAAGCCCTCATTATTCATGACAGGCCTGGTTTTGGGTATCATGGGGCACATTTGGGAAACCCCAGCCATGCAGAGTTAGGCTCCCGCCTGGGCTAAAGCAAGGTCTGAAAGGTTGATGTGGAAAAAGAGGCCATGGAGGAGGAGGAAGGGGCTTCACAGTGATTTAGGTTTGAAATCCTCCCCATAACCTACTGGCCACAGATCACAGAAATACACAGAGTTTATGTATCTATGTTGAAAATGATAAAGATACTAAGGAGAATTGTTAATTTGTTTTTAAAAATCACCCCTATTGTTTCCTATGTGATTGTTTTGTCTGACAGGAGGAATATCCATGTTCATCAAGGATTTTGTCTCAGATTCCCACAGCCATACTGTGGTTAGAGACCTGAATTATCCACCCCTTTTGTTTAGGGGCTATGAGTGATATTTGGGGGTATACAATGAGAAACTCATGGCACACAATTTATGCATGCTAGAGCACCCAGCCTTTATGAGTCAGCCTGAACCCACACATAGTCCAAGTTCAGAAGGAAATTCAGCACTCTAAGGAATATACCAAAAGATGTGATTTTCCTTTATGTTTTTAAACATTGAAAGGTTGGCAAAAATCCATTTACAAATGATCTTCAGCCATCACAAAGCATGAACGCTGCCGGGGCTCTTAGGCTTAGGCTATTTGATCACAACAATAACACTGCTAATACTTTGGGACCCTTGCCTTGTGCCAGGCAAGAGTTTAAGGGCTTTACGTCCATTAATTCATCAACTCCTGGTAAAATTGAAGGGCTGATGCATTTTAAAGGAAAAAACAGAGACTTGATGTTGGGGTGCTTCATAGCCATGCTGCCTGAATAGGCCCTTTGCCATAGAACTATAAATGGATTTTGCTTATGCCAAGCATAGTTGGACTTCTTAGGGTATATCTTCCTTAGCTCTTGTTAGCTAAGTGATCGGTGGCAAGAGATTATATCTCCAGGAACTTCACTTTCCTTAACTATAAATTGGCTAATAACTGAATACAAAAAGTGTGGTGAAATATAAAATATATAAAGTGCTTTTAACATAACAGGTACATAATTACCAATATCTAAAGATAGATAGGTATTTAGATAGATACTAGTGTTCTTTCTACTACTACTGTACTATTACTATTATAGTTGCTGCTGCTACTACAAGTGTTACTGCTACTAATGGATTCTTTTCATCTTCAACCTTCAGAGGTAAATTTTGTTTCATTGTCCCTGTTTCCCCACATACTTGGGAGTAACAGACCATTAAAAAACACTCTTGAGCTAGAAGAGGAAGAGTGGACAAATATTGACACCTTCTGGCTACCTTCTAAAGTTCAGGCCCTTGGGAAGCAGTGAGCAGACAGATCAGAACCTATCTCCAGCTCCAAGCCTGTGCTGAAGTCCACAATGCATATCGCATTAAATTTATTTATGAATTGGGGAGTCAAACAGAAAGGAACCCCCAGGAGGGTAAGTTCCAGAGTTCAATTAGCATCACTTTGTGATTGACGAGGAAGAGTAGGACCTCTGTCAGGAAACCAGGATGTTGAAATGGGAAGGTTGTTGGGGTTTCACTGTTCATCTGCCTCATGTTCTGCAAAGATACTAAGTCCAGCTGCTAATGAGAGGCTTCCTTTCAAGGTCTTCTCATCTCATGTGGAAAGTCTCTCCAGGATTAACATCATTCCTAATGATTGATAAGAATTAGTCATCAGGGGCGGAGTGATAGCCCAGCGGGTAGGGCATTTGCCTTGCACACGGCCGGCCCATGCCGGCCTGGGTTTGATCCCCAGCATCCCATATGGTACCCTGAGCACCGCCAGGAATAATTCCTGAGTGAAGAGCCAGGAGTAACCCCTGAGCATCGCCGAGTATGACCCAAAAAGCAAAAAATAAAAATAAATAAAAATAAGAAGAAGAAGAATTAGTCATCAATAATCCTCGTAGTATTGGCACATTGCCAAGCACAGGAAACCAATGAACTATCACTATCTTCCCATTCATCATCGATTTGCTCAAGTGGGCACCAGTAATATCTCCATATGTCCTGTCTCATGCTAGTAGAGCCCAAGGGCATCTGCTTGCTCCAGGAACAGAAAGAGTCTCAGACAATTATATTAGGTCATGGGAATGACCTAGCATAATTGTTACTGGTATTTGGCATATCAAATATGACACGGGCAGCTTGCCAGGCTTGCCGTGGTGGGTGGCATATTCTTATAGTCACCTCTAAATACAGCATTTATTGATGAACCACACGGCCGCGTGAGCCGGGCTGTGATAGAATTGTCTGCTGCTGGGTGGAGTTCTGACAAGAGAAAAGTCCTATGTGGAAGATGGGGGGCCCTCATGGAGTGGGGGGGGGTGATCTGGCTTGCTGTGAGACCCTGCTGGTATGGCAGGCCAGGTCTAGAACCTGCCATCCTTCCAGGGTGCCTCGTGAGCGGCTGAGCACAAGGAGAGCAAGTAGCAGCTCTGCCCCATGTCTGTAAGTCTCTGGATCAGCATACCTGGGCCAGATTGAAAAAAAAAAAACTGCTGCAGAGTGGGTGTCTATGATCCATGCTGTGATAGGATCATCTGCTGCTGGGTGGAGTTCTGACAAGAGGAAAGTCTGATGTGGACGATGGGGGCCCTCATGGAGTGGAGAGGGGTCGTCTGGCTTGTTGGAATGGCCCGCCATTCCAGCAGGGCCCTCACAACAAACCGATGAAAACTTGGGTAAATGAGTGCAATGAGTCCCACGTGCTAAGTTTTGTGTGAAGCACTTTATGTGTATATGTTTACAGCAATCACCACACTTTTTATAACCAAACAATGTAGCATGCATACTTAGTGTCAAGATTGATCTCAGGTGATTAGTAGTCATTCACAGATATTTTATCTATTGCAGTGAGGAAAGCATCATCCTATATTAGAGTTGCTTTAACTGTGGCTCTGAAAGGAAACCAGATGACTTGACTACCATCGCCACTTGTACTGGTAGTATAGTGCCACACCAGTGTGCTACAGGAGTGCTGTCACTTTGCTTATAGCCAAATGCTGCCTTTCTAAAGCAGCACTGTGTGAGCCACGGCTTAACCCAACATTTCCCTGATAGCATCAAAGAAACCTAGTTCCAGCTTGCACCTACAAAACTACCTAGACACATGAGGATGATTTGGATAGTTTGGTGATGCCAAGTGCCACAGTAACATTCAACTCTGCAGTTGTTCTGAATGTCCCTCCCAGTATAGAATTTTAAACCTTCTGGGAATAAATCCATGATAAAATTAGATTAATATCCCTTCATCATAAAGCTAACTTTTAACAGAAATATGGGTAGGGTGAGAAGCAATAACTCATGAATATAATAAATAAGTAAATTGTGGTTGAAAACATAGACCAAGGATGCAAAAAGGGAGCTGCCTGTCAGAGTACTAACGGGTTATATAGACTGCATGGGACTGTTGTACAGGATCTGCTGAGAATAACCTCTTCTGGACCAAAGGTACTCTGTGTGAGAAAGCAGAATGAGCCTGCCTTGCAGCCACAAGACAAGGCTCCTGGAGTATTGCTTAGTGGTTCTGTTTATGGCTACCTGACTGAACCCACTTTCCAAATCCTCTGGGTCCAGTCTTTAGGGATCCCATTGCTTAAATTGCAGTTTTAAAAAAGCATGCAACTTCCAAGTGGTACAATGAGAACTAATGCCAGAATTTGGTTGTCACGGCTGATGAGATTTTTTTTCAAGTTAAGTAAGAACAGGCCCTTTGACGAAATGCCCTCCTTAACTCCCTTTCAGTCTGCACCACATTCCTGTGGAGTCCAGATCTTCTTGTGCTCTGATAAGTCAGGTAGATGGACAGTAGTGCTTGCAGTTATGCTATTGACTTACTCAGGGTGATGCTTTGTCTTGTGGAAATCCAGCCAGCCTCAGGATAGGCTCAATTCTAGCCTCTATGAGCAGATACATATTTTAAAAGATAAATTTCAGGCTATACACATGACCTTCCAATCATCATTGTTGCCTTCCCTAGAAGTTAGTATACGATACATTAAAATCCATGTGTTTGGGGGCCATGTCCATGTAATTCCCATGGCCAGAAATATGTTTCCCTCTTTTCAGCACCAAACTGAAAACTATATATCCAGATAATCTCAGTCCAACATCACTTTTTCAGGGAAACTTTATATAGTAGTATAGTAATAAGTAACCTCTGATACTTCTGTATCATATAAATCACTGATTTCATTATAACAAATTCAGTTTTGTGTTTTTATCATTTGAATAAGTTTTTGTTCTACTAGTTTATAAGCACCATAAAAACTAAAAATGAGGTTTCATGAAATTTATTTGGGGAGGGCCATATCTGGCTGTGTTCAGGGCTCACTTCCAGGAGTAATCATGGAATTCCATGAATTACTCCTGGAAGTGCTTGGAGGAACATATGGGATGCTGGGGATCAAACCCAAGTGAGCTGCATGCAATAGACAAGCACCCTTTAGTATTACTAAAGCACACTTTAGTATTACACCAGCCACAAGGTCTTATTAGTTTCCTCGCTAACCACTTACCTTGTATAATCACTACCTCCTAGCAGGCATTTGGCAAGTATTTGTAAAACACAAATGGATGAATGAGTGACTGAATTGTCAGTATATCTTATTTAAAAAGGAAAGATCATCAATTAATCATGAATTTAAACTATACTTAGTCTCATAATTCTTATCCAACATATCCCAGGCAGGTACAACAGCCTATAGAGATCATAGAAAAAGATAAGACCTGTTCACAAAATGATGATCATGCAATATTTCTATGTTCTTTACTGTCAAGTTGAAAGGCATTATATATAGATTTTTTGCCCTTGAATTATGGGCTGTATTGGTCATTTTGAATCTTTTTTTCCCCATTTTACCATATTGGATTTAAACCCCTCCAGTTTATGGAGTTCTTTCCCCCAAAATGCCACTGAGTTTCAGATGTGGCAGAGGTTACATATTACTATAAATGGATTCTTTCCACTTTAGCTTTGAAAACTTCTGAGTGTCTCATAAATCAACTTACTTAGAAAAACCTAAAATCCTGTTAAACACCTGTCAAGAACACTAGAGAAGGTGATATGAAGTGAGTCCATAAACTCTAACTATGCTTCACAACAAAAGAATCTTTATGACACTCTTTGGGTGTTGACATTTGGGCTGGTTCAAGGCTGAGAATGATATAAAGGCAAGAGAAGAGTACAAATTAAATTTCTGCTAATGTTGCATAAAAAGACAAAGGATTGGTTATATTTTTGTAGTAGACATGTAAGTTCCAGATCAAGTTTTCACAAGCACACACCTCTGAAACTTTATATTCTAACTCTTTGATATTTTTAATGTGGCTTCCAGAATTTGTAAAGTTGCAAATTTCTTTCTGTTGGAAATGGGTTAAGTTTTATTTTTAATGTTTTGATCTTCTCTCATCAGACTAGTTCTTAAAAATAGTATGAAAATTGCCATATTTTCTTCTTTTGGTCTTGGATCCAATCCTCCCAACTCTTGCCTCCTATCCTTGAAGAAAGGACTGACATCAAAATAATTAATTCTGAAATCATTCGATTTTCCTGTTGCTAAAGAGTTTTTGAAGAAAGCTTAAAACTAAATCTTACCCCCTAAGCCTTATTCCCAAATGTTCCCCTCTGTGCTGAAGTAGTGATATGTACATCCTTGATGAAAATGCCTTTTTAAATGAGGGCCAGACACCATTGTTTAGTTAAAATTAGAACCAGCTTATTTCTCAGAACTGGTTAGGAATACTTTTGTGATCAGAGATAAATTGTACTTCATTTTCTTTTCTCTTTTCTTTCAGTCTGGGCATTATATTTGGCTACCAAGAAGCACATTAGTCAGAAACGGAAGGTGTTAAAACCAAGAGACTAGTGCATTGGTTCTGTGTCTTTGCCCTCAAAATCTGTGGGAAAAAGAAGCCCTATACCCACATCAGTATTAAAGACAAAAATCCAGGTCTGCACCATGTAATTTATTTGGGTATAGTCTCTGCCTTCCCTATGTTGCCCAAAAGATGATGAGACTTGTTTCTAAGGATTAGCGAAATAAGTGTAGTCAAGAACGTGAGAAGCCAAAAGGTGCCCTGGAAAGAATTTATATGAGCAGATTTTAAGGACAGAAGAGATTTGTCAAAATTGCCTGTCATCAGAGGTTAAACCATTCTGCCAGTAAAAGTAGGAAGCAGCTGAGTGGGAGGGATAGCCAGGGATTTCTTTTTCCCTTCACTTGAGGCCAAAGTTGTACACTTCCATTGCATTGTATGCAGATGACTTTTAATTACTCTTTATGGTTCAGGAGGTGAACACAATTAGGCAGTGGTGAAGGAACTCTAGTAGGGTTCCCAGAGCATCCTGTTGTGGTTGGATGAGCTCCAGAAAAGCTTGATTTGGTCCCAGCATTATAATGCATCACAGACTTGCCCCAGATCAAATAGCTAAATTGCAAATGCATTGGATTTAACTATAGACTCACTTTGGGTTAATCTACTCAGGTCCCACTGGTAGAATCTAGCCACATCTATTTATCACTGTCTTCAGGGAAAAGTATCTTTATTCTGTTTTCTAGAGAACCCGTTTAAAAAAAAAAAAAAAGCTAAGGTCCCTTCTCAGCAGGATGAGGGTAAGGTATTCTCTTGAAGGTGAAAAAACCTGAACTGCTTGGTGTTTCTGAACTTCTTGGTGACCTACTTGGTGTGCCTCTTAGTCTTTAGGTAATTAGAACTCTCATCTGCACTTACCCTGGAACTGTTTGTCTGACAGTGAGTATTCAACCCTAATACTTAAGAATCTCTTCAGTTTTCTAGTTGCAAGGCAACAATTGTGGAGGTCAAGTATCTTCTCTGAGATTCACATTTCTCAGAGTATCAGAAGAACATTTTCCACAGCATCAAGTTGACTCTGTTATGGCACTTTCTGAAATATTAGAGTGAAATCAAATCTTAAAAAAGATCCAGAATCAGGGATGCTGTCTCATTTGCCAAGGCATTGAAAATTAGATGGGCTGGACATGTAATGTGATTTGGAGATGACTGCTGGACTAGAGCCGTTACAGAGTGCCAACTGGATCCCATGGAACATCAAAGGACGTTGATGCCCACCTACAAGATGGTCAGACTTCTTTGACAAGACCCTGAACAGTTTGAGGCTCTTCATATTCCTGAAGCAAGCAGATGCCATTGGGCTACACTGGCATGTGTTAGGGTCAAATGGAAATGTTACTGGGCCCGCTTGAGCAAATCAATGAATAACGGGATGTCAAGTGATCAAGTGATCAAGTGAAAAAACTTTCTAGTTCCCATCTCTAAACATACCTAGAGGATCTTTTATTTTTTTCTTTTTTTTTCCTTTTTTGGGTCACACCTGGCAATGCTCAGAGACTATACCCAAATAAATTACATGATGCAGACCTGGCTCTGCACTCAGGAATTACTCCCTGCGGTGCTCAGTGTACCTTATGGGATGCCAAGGATCGAACCTGGGTTGGCCACATGTAAGGCAAATGTCCTACCCTCTGGACTATTGCTCTGGCCCCCTAGAGGAACTTTTGAGGGAATATACTAGGTATTTTTTGGATATTAAAGAAAATATGAGCTTTTTCTTGAAACTTGGATATTTGTCATCTTTATAACTTGCAGGAAAGATACTAGTTCATGAAACAGAAAAGACAGATTGCTTTATTTGGTGGGTTTGAGGGGCACAGAGGAAACCAAATTTTTTGGGCCATTATTAAAATTCTAAAATCTTTGTAAAGGCCAGATTTTACTCTTCCTATAAAAGTAGAAAAAATTCTATGAATTATGGATTATCAGTCCAATATCTATCTTTTATTAAGGGGCCGGAGCGATAGCCCAGCGGTAGGGCGTTTGCCTTGCACGCGGCCCGGCCTGTGCCGGCCTGGGTTCGATCCCCGGCATCCCATATGGTCCCCCGAGCACCGCCAGGAGTAATTCCTGAGTGCAGAGCCAGGAGAAACCCCTGAGCATTGCCGGGTGTGACCCAAAAAAAAAAAAATATATATATATAAAAAAATATTTCTACGCCCATGATACTTTAAATTTTTAAGAATTCTAGTGCAAATTTTGCTAATTTTAGAAAAGCATTTCTAAATTTTTCTAATTAAGTATCGCTTTTGAAAGAAAAAAAATAACTTTGTCATTACATTGCCCTGTTTTGAGAAACATACCAATAGGTGAGATGGTTCTGGCTTTTAAGTTTCTGAGTGATTTTCCTGCTTTTCTTAAATAATTGAGGCACACTCTGGTATCCGATAGTTGGAAGAGCACATCAGAATAGCAGGCTGTGCTGAAAGTGACCAAAACAGGATAGTAGAATAGTGCACAAAATCTAAGTGGATCTCTCTCTCTCTCTTTCTTTCTCTCTCTCTCTCTCCTTTTCCCTCTCTCTCAAAATTCACATCTGTGCTCTATTTTTAAACATTTATTCTTTAAGTGATAACGCATGTTTTACCAAGCCTCTTATTGGATTAGACATGTTTGAAATCCTCGCACTTTAACCTGTTCGTTACTGCCTCTAAGAACATTTGGATTCATTGCCAAAAGAGACTGTCTAGGCATGGGAAGGGCCAGAGATACTAGTCTTCAGCAAGTGTACTTTAGGAAGGGTTTGCAGCTGCTCTCTGTAAATTTTGAGGAGTAGGTAAGTCTTAGACTGACACTACTTCTGGAGAACTCAAGTGTGCATCTTTCTTGTTCTTCATAATAGTTTCCTTATTCTCATTTTGGAGTGGAAAAAATTAACAATGTTTGAACTCTTACTTTAGATCATCACTGGATTAGGATTTGTTTGAATGTTTTCTCTCTTTCTCACCATCACGTGCACACATCTCTTAATTTATTTCAATAAAAACTATTTTGATTCACTAAAAAATGTTTTTAAGCAAACAAAAAAAAATCTCACTTAATTTCTCATAACAATTTTGATAGTCTGGTTTATTGATATTGCAGAGCTTAAAATACAAAGGAAGAAAATTAAGGTCAGGAGCTGGGCATAGATGACCTCACTGCAAGTGAGGATTCTTATGCCAAAACACTTTCCTGCCCTTCCTAGCAAATGCCCACAACTTGTAGCATATTTTGTGTCGATTAGGTCTTGTCCCCCCTAAGCTCTGGGGCTGAAAAGAAGCGTAAAAAGAATGCTTTATTCTGTGACACTGACCACCAGTCCAGCTCCTCCCGCTGCCCTGGCCCTCTCTCCATGACCCAAGGTCACTTGTGCAGGCTGGAGAAGGTACTTATCTCTTCCTGCATCACCAGACATCACCTGCGGCCACAGGGAGAAGGGACTATGGACTTGATCCAGTGGGCTGCCTCTTCTGTGTTCCCACAAGAAATATCTGCATTCTCCACTGGTTGCCTTTGTTTCATTCTCTTCATTCTCCACAGAGCTCCTCGAAGGTCTTTTCCCTTTAGTTTTCCATTTCCTCCTTCATCACTAGCCATACAAAAACAGGCTTCTCCTAGTCCCTCTCTCTCCCTCCTTTCCTTCCTCTCATCATATAATTAAAAGTCTTTTCAGGCTGTCTTCACCTTATCATTTCAAATGAATTGAAAAAAGATCCGACTTCCTGCCTTGTGTCTTTCTGATGCTGAATTCCTAAATGAAAGAAAAGTTCTTTCTCTTTTAGCTTCATACTGACTCTTGAAGAATTGTGTTAAAACATTATCATTTGGTCACTGGCTCCCCATTATTGTGTAAACCCTTAAAGTTTGCCCTCTACTCACTTTAAAAGTAACTTTCAGTTTGCCTTTTCAAACAATAATTTAAGCAAAGGAGGTTTCATCCTTCTCTCATGATTACTAAAAAAAAAGTCAAACCCGAAATTAAAATTTGCCTAGAGTTTATCTTTACTGTTACTCAACTGTTGTTTTTACAAAGGTGTCACTATATTTTTATTATTTCTGCAACAGTATAAAGTCAACGTTAAAAGCTCCAGGAATAAAAAAATAAAATAAAATAAAAAGCTCCAGGAATGTTGGTGTTTACAATGTTTTAACTTAATCTATAGTATTAAAAAATAGTGATTAATTACTATAACTACCCTTGTATAAATGATACTTTTCCATAACGATAGATGAAAAAAGTTTTATTCTTAAAGAAATATAAGATCACTATAGAAACTTAGAAAAAATGTAAATAAAGACGATAATCGCCCATAATCTTGCTATTCAGAAGTAACTGTCATTAAGATTTATAGTTTCCTACATTCCATTGTCTACATACATATCTGAACAAAGGCATGACATACTACATAATAACATTTTTCTAGCCTTATAAGCATTTAATATTGCATGTGTTTTCCCATGTCTTTTAAAGGATTCAAAAACATCTATCTTGATTTTCATCATTGTCATATTTAATTTTACCATTTTCCGTTGTTGGTATTTCAGTTCATTTTTAACTTTACACTTTTATAATCACACATTATGAATACTTTAGTCCAAAAAATCTTTTTTTCTATAAAGGGTGAATACCCTAAATTTAAAAATTATACGTGTTTTTAATAATTTTAAATAATTGGGAACTAGTCTGTCCTACAAAGTGCTGCTCTGTGTAAGTTTCTACAAAGATGTAACACTATTCATATTAAGTTTTTCTGACTGCTCTTGATAACATGCCGCCCACAGATATGGGACAGATGTAGGTAAAGTGAATGGCTAAATAAACTAAGGGAACACAGCCAAAAATATTGTTTAGAACTTCTTCATGAAGCAGGCATAGGAAGAAGTGAATTGATCATTGAGTATATATAACTGATATGGGCACTCAGAGTTACTATAGTGGGTTAAAATATTTGCCCAAATAGAACTTGTATTACAGTAGAAAAAAGATAAGAGGCTAGGTAAGACATAAAATGGAACAGTGTGCTAACAATTGTCGAGGGTACTAATGCCAACCTAGAACTGAGCATTAAATAGAGGCAAAAGATACACATGACAACCCTTTAATATATGTTCTGTAATCCATAGTCTGGAAGGGAAGGAAAAGAGAAAGAGAGAGAAAGGGAAAGAAATAAAAGAACCTGCCATGGAGGAGGGCTGGGGGGGGGGGAAGGGAACCAGGGACTTTGGTGGTGGGAGATGGGCACTGGTGGCGGGATGGTGCTGGAACACAGTATGACCAAAACCCAAATATGAACTTTTTATTTTTTTATTTTTTTATTTTTACCATTACAAAGATATACAATTAAAAAGTTCACAAATATGAACTTTTTAATTGTATATCTTTGTAATGGTAAAAATAAAAAATTTTAAAAAAGAAACAAAATGAATGCCTGGCATGAGAGGACAGTGTGTCCTCTTGCCTTACATGCGACTGACCCAGGTTCAATCCCTTGCATTCCATATGGTATTACGAGCACTACACAGAGTGGTCCCTGAACACAGAACCAGGAATCATGTAGGAAAAATGAAAAATATGATCTGTGAGATTCTATGGGGCTGCACAGGGTGGATCTTGAGTTTCATGACACCAGGATTCCTTCCCTAGAAGGGGACACATGATCAGAGACTAGCAGGGAGTTGAACACTGTGGGACACCAGACAGGGAGGGAGTCCTCTTGGGGACAAAGGGCAGCTAGAGTTAAAAATTGTTTTGTCTGTCCTTGTCCCAAGTGCAGTTGCTAAGTTGACAAGGTGGGGGAGCCAGAACCCCACAACATCAGTGTTTAGATGAGTTTATTACAAAAGAAAATATATATATATATATATATTCACACAATAACCTGACCCTCATTCTCTTATCTCTGCCCTTGATAGGGTAATTGTGAAATACCCATTGGACATAGCTAACAAATCTTTGTTCAGATAATCTTTGATATACTTTGGGGATGGCATTATACCAAGAGGTGACAAGTTCAGAAAGGAGACAGTGACAATCATTTCAGAAAACAATGAAAATTAACGGAATAGGAATAGCAACTCAGAAAGTGTCAAGCCAGGGCAGTACCTGTGCTGCAGAAAAAATTCTGCCCAGTTAATCATCTACAGATTGGTTTATTTCCTCTCTGGTGACACAGGACTTCTAGAATTATGGGCAAAACTCAATAGTCAATTAGAAACCCCACTATATCAGGCTTCCCTGGGTGTGCCAATTCCTTTTGGGTCACAGGGCAGGATGTGAGTGCGTGGGTGAATAGGCTACGCAGGGTTTCTATTAGTCCCAAGTGTTTTCTGAAATATCTGATGCCAGAGTCACCTTGAAAGTTAAGACATTAAATATATATGAAAATCCCAGGGGAAAAATATCCTGTCCAAGAGACATAGTACAGGAGCTAAGGCACTATTTTTATACTTAGCCTATCCCCATTGGGCCCCTGCCACCTCACATGGTCCCCTGAGCACTGCCAGGTGTGATCCCCACATACAGTCCAGGAGTAAGCCCTCAGCTGTGTGTGGCCCATAAACAAACAGAAAATGTGTGAGTAAAACAAGGTAGCCCATCACCTCACCAGGGAGCCCTGGTAGGTAATAAAGTGCAAGGTCTGAGAATGGACCTGGAGATTAGAGTTCTGGCCCAGCCAAGACCTCAGTGCAGGGACCAACCTCTGGCAATTCCTTTTACTTCTATCTCACTCTTCAGTTTCCTCATCTGTAAAGTGAAGGGAATAAACTAACAGACCTTAATGCTTCTTGCACATTTGATGGTCTGGGAATTTTCCCAGCATGTGCAAGAATGCAGGACATGGATCTATATCGCAGTATTTGGGGATATACACACAGATGGCAGTAATTCCTCTCTTGGAATCTAAGAGAAGCATCACTCAGTAAGGTTGTCACACAATTAACATGTCTTGAAAATTAATTTCTAGGCAGGCCTTATGTGTAGATTATTTGATTAGTTATCACAAAATCTCCAAGAGTTCATCTTTTATTTTTTCCTACCTTCAGAGGAGTAGAGCAAGTCAGAGAGCTGGTGAGTGACAGACACAGGATGCTCTGCGTGAACCTGATACTTGCAGCCTCTTTTTACCCATTGCAATGTGCTCATCATCTTTTCCACCAGCAAACAATTGAAATTTTAGGATTTTGAAAACAAAAGGAAACAAAACTCTGAAATGGGCCCATTTTAGCTTGTGTAATTCTGACTCATCCTCAGTGACTAACTCTACGATGATAAGGAGGTCAACTTTTATCTTCCTGTAAAGTTGGTATGCTGTTTCCTCGAATTCACAGAGCAGTATTGTCATGAAGCACTTTCCCTGGGGCAAGTTCTTTTAGAAATGTGAAGGCCCGAGAAATGTGTAGAATGCCAATCTCAGTTCTGACAGTACAGGATGGGTATATTTGACTCTAGCCCACAGGACAGCTCTGTTCTTCTAGGAATGACAGTCCCAAACTGTCTGTGGTGAGACTTCATTGATACAGACCTCATGGTCCTCATATCTTGTTCCCCTACCCAAGGAAGAAAGGCATTGAGTGACAGTGTTCATAAATAGTAACCCTCCCCCACACACACACACACACACTACACACACCCTTCTGTTTATCTGGGAAGTAAACCCCAGTTTATTCTTCAAGAAAAATAAATAGTGCTGAAGGTACAAATATTGCCTTGAAAGAACCCAGTTCAGTGTGGGTCCAAATATTTTTCTTCTAAGACAAGAGTGTCTAGACCAAGGAGCGTGGGTCTTGCTTGTACAGGCTCCTGGGGGCTTCTGTTGAGACAAGGTCTTCTGTGGCTTCTTCCTGATAGAACCGCTGTGTTCCTGAACACTTTAATGATTCAGTCCCTCTGAGGAGGGAAATACAAAGCTGATATTTGGGAGGGAGAAGAGTCATCTCCAGGGGATTATTTTTTATGAACAAAAGAGACTTAGTGCTGCTGATTTATCTTAATAACAGATACTATGAGCAAATGTCCCAGTTGCCTCTTTGTGCTTTTGGCAAGTATGGATGAGAAATGGAATGGAGTAGACCCACTAGGAGCTGGAGAGCCCAAAATTCAGGACTCTTAATCTCTCTCCCTCTCTCCAAATATGTAATTTAGAATTGTTTCCAAAAATTTCCAAGTTGCAGGTGGACACTCGGCTTTGGCAAGAGGCTGAGCATGTTCCAGCACCAGCTTTTCTGCATTCAGAATAATTATCTTGAACTAGAGACAAAAAATGCGTGGCACGGTCCCTGGATAATGTGCTTTTGAAGCTCAGTTAACACATTCTGGTGCTGAGGGTACTGATTTGATGTAAAGAAAGGTTTTGTCACATGGACAGTCCTCCTGTTTGTCCTACACATGCCTCAGATCCTCAGAGGACACTGTGGGACATCCTCCTATGTCAGGGTTGGAATGTGACCATGCTGAATCTAGGGTCTTAGAAGTGCAATATAAATTATGTCAAGGCCTTTTCCATGTTGTAACATTTGCTAATCCTTATTAGATATGGATAAATTCTCATGGCTTAATTTGGCACGTTAAGTCAGTTCTTCAGATTGTCTTCTGGGACTAGAGAGGAAATGCACAACTTCACTATAATTTTTCTTTTGTTTCTTTAGAATTGGACGTAATTTTTTATTGTTAGATGGTGGAAACTTTGGGGAACCGTGGCCAACTATGGCTTACCCCACAGGAAGAAAGCATCAGTCTTTAGTTGAGAACATATTCCTTGAAACAAACCAGAATATTTGGTTTTTCAAGTTTCTTCCCACTTGAAAAACATGCTGTTCAACAAGTATTAATGCTCTGACCAAGAACAGGAGAACCGAGGAGGAGAAAGCCAGTTTTTCTCTAAGGAAAATTGTAGAGTGATATGTGATGCTTTAGTTTAACGATAAGTAAAATTAGTAGGGAAGGATCAGTGAAGCTAGGTCCAGCTGCAGGAATTCAAGAGCATCTTTCTCACACATGGTCTCTTCTTCCTCCAAAGTGGAAGATCTCTGTGTTGGCTAGAAGTCAGGCATCCACATTCCTTTCTTAGATCACCCACATATACATGACCTTGGGCATAACTGTCATTTTACTTCCACTTCTGGAATTTACCCCCACCCAAAAGTACTGATAATAGAGTCTCCTTTGTCCCTGCCAAGCACTTGTGTTTTGGAGATTATTTCTGAATATTTTAAGTTATTTGGGTGGAAAGCCATTGTCCTGCATTTTATTCTTTTATTAACATCTTACTCAGTAGGATGTCTAGTAACAAATGCTCAAAATCCACTGGATGAAACTCCAGCCTTGTCACATTTGATGAGGTTAAGCAAATCCGCTGATAATACTAATGGTAAAATTATATAAGTGATGTTCTCAGTCAGTTCACAAATTGGTTTATTTTAATAAATCTGTTTTACAAATTTTATGAACAAGAATTGTTTTGTAGAAATTCACCACAAATTCTCAGTTAGGACCGGGGTGGTTTTCAGAATTTTCTTTTTGAAAATCAGAAAAGACTTATTCTTTTCTCTTAGCCACACCCAATTGTTAGCTTCTGCTCAAGGAAGGTCCAAAATTATCCCCACATCTCATTATGAAATTCTGTTGAAAAACATTAGTCCCTGTGCACTGTGCACAAAAGCCAAATTACTTTTGGAATGTTCTGTGGAACTCTGGGAATCCAGATAGGGATCAAGGAAACAACACAACATCTCTCTCCTCCCACCTCTGCACAGTCCGTTGACTGATTTCTGAGAGACGGTTCTTTACCTTTAACTGTCTTACACAAAACCTTACATCTAACATCAAATTTTTTAAATTCACTTATTTGTTTGTTTGTTTAATTATTATATTTTATTTTTGGAAACTACAAAAGAAAGTTCTGGGAAAACGCAGAACACTGTTTGCCTGATGATTTGCCAGCATATTAGGATGTTTCTCAGATCTTTTACACTGCCGAAATGCGAATCAAAGAAAGAACTCCTGGAACAACCCAGGCAAAACCACACACTTGTTCAGAGAGAGTGTTGATCTACGCTCATACTGGCTTTCTTGAATAAAACACCAAGATCTTTACTAGCATGAAAGTGTCCTAGGACCTCAGAAACAGTCTCTGAGGAAGTAAAACACACTAGAAAAGAAGGAAAGAATGAAAACCATTCCCCATTTTCCATTAGTGGAGTCATGCTGAAAAGGAGAGACAGAAATCTTGGACCTCTCCTAAGTATGCAGTGATTCTCAGATCACTAGAAGTTTCAAAAGGCTTTCTGCTCTACTTCCTTAGACTCATTGACAAAGCAGGCAGGACACAAATGGGAATGGAAAGTAAATGAAAGATATGTAGAAATAATTTAGATCATTACTTTAAACTTCTGGGTCTCTGTAATATTCCTATCTCAAGACAAATGTTTCCAAAAACAATTTACTTGCACAGGTCTGAATGTTTGGAATAGTTCTAATAACTACAGCAGCAGTCACTCTTGTGACGAGTCAGGTGAGCTTTTTTTCCTTTCACCAATTAGCAACCCCAGGGACAGCTCCAACATGTACACTCAGGGAGGGGCTACAAAAGCTGATGAATCTGATTGGGAGATCAGCATTTGAGAGACACTGGTCTAATAAAGGAAGTCATTTAGCAACCTCCCTTTGCCCCACTCACCCTGCAGAAGTGGAAAATCCATAGGTTCCTAAACATTTGCTCTCTCATTAAAGAGAATCTTGCTAGTTCAGACACTATACATGTTACATTCAAGGAAAGTATTTGGGATCACTTTAGTTACCACTGTGACCAGGTAAAGCGTAAATGAGCACTGGTATAGGACAATGTTCTGGGATTGAGTGTGGGCTGAGAGCACAGGGCGCACAATGAGAAACAGTTGATCAGCAGTTTATTGAGCACTAGAGAAATTGAACCTTGTTCCAGACAGTCCAGGGCTATAAAAAGGAATCAGAAGCTATAGACTGAGTTCAGGTCCCTAGATCCACCTTCCTGGTAACCAGCTACCTGCCATTTGCATAGAATCAAAGAGGTTGAATGAGGTTGAATGAATGATTATTTTTTTTTTTTTGCTTTTTTGGGTCACACCCGGTGATGCTCAGGGGTTACTCCTGGCTCTGCACTTAGGAATTACTCCTGGCAGTGCTCAGGGGACCATATGGGATGCGGGAATCGAACCGGGTTGACTGTGTGTGAGGCAAATGCCCTATCCACTGGACTATTGCTCCAGCCCCCAAAGAGGTTGAATGATTTGGTGGTGGTTAAATAGCTATCCAGTAACTCCGTTTTTACCCAGGCCTAACCATGCTGCTAGTTTTCTTTTCTGTTGTTGTTATTTTGGTCTGTTTATTTGGGGCCACACCAAGAGATGTTGAGGAATTATTCCTGACTTTACAATCAGGTATCAAATCAGGTAGCTTCAGATGACCATATGAGGTGCCAAAGACCAAACATGGGCCTGCTACATCCAAAGCAAGTGTTATACTACTGTACTGTCTCTCAAGCCACTAGTTCTTTTAATTTTTATTTTATGGACACATCCAATAATGTAAATGGGCTTAAGAGTATTCATTTTAAGTCCATATGTGATGGACACTTTAACTCTTGCCTTGGTAATTAGGGGTCATTCCTACAAGAGAAGCACCAGCATGGACAAGAATCTGTACAGATGGTTTTAGTGATCACGACAGCTTCAGGGAGAGTTTCTATGGAGGATGTTGGGATAAAATAAATTGTTCAGGAAGGGGAGAAATTTGTCTTGCCTGGTCACTGAATTGTATTGATGTATAAGAGAATGTGAAGCCCCCTGTGTATTCTGACTGGAGAGTATAATATGAAAACAACACAAAGCAAGTTTTAGAAATATGTTTCCTGATTAATGATGCTTCTTTAGTTCCATCGCTGAGTCATTTCTGCCCTTGAGGGCTTGTCCTGGGTTTGCTGAAACAGTCATCTTCTGAGATAGGATTTTGATTTCCATATCCTTGAAAGTACAATGAGTCCTCACTTGGAAAGTGCAACTTTAAGCAAGCATTCAAAAACAATTCGACCAAGCACCTGATTGATATAACCAAAAAATAAGTTCTGATGTCATAAATCTAGTGGCAAAAATATCACCAAACTTCTAAAAAAAAAAGCCCCTAACCTTTCCAATATTAAGCAATAACTTGTGTTTATTTATTGACTGATTCATTTTACAACCTACTTATTATAATTAAGGGTAGGTTGACTTAAGCTTATCACAGGAGCTCAGAGGGCAAAGCAGAAGACAGTCTTGGACAGGAAATCTGTCCCAGGGCATACTCCCACCTACATTCACGCAGACTGAGATAATTAGACACACTAAAACACAAAACTTGAATGCATTAATGAAAGACCCAAGTCATGACTAACAAAAGCAAGTCCTCAAAATTGATGCTGAAGGAAGCAATGTTATTTAAGGGCTTACCCAGAATCACATAACACTTCCTTTAATTATATGGCCTTTGATACATGAAAATTTGAAGTTTCCTGTGTATTACAAATTTCAGGTAGACTCATAGATATAAACTTCAGGACCTCTGAGTTTCTTGAGCTGCTACCCTTAAAATTCTAGAACCTAAAAGACCTTATTTTGCTACCATTTCTCCAAGCCATGCCTATTCCTCAGTAATCATTATGGTGCATTACTTGGGTTATATTCCTCCAAAATTTTAGGCAGAAGAGAGAGAGAAAGGTAGGCAGGATAGAAGCAAATCAGAGAGAAGTCTGCCATTTGATTTGGGGTGCTTGTATTTTTGTTTCATTGAGTAGGACTTAGACTGAAAAGTCCCCAGGCACATGTTGTTTCTGAGCCATAATTATGCTTTTTAACCAACTCCTTTATGTCTGGATCCTTAATGTCCAAGCTCCTATATAATTCCGAAGTTCAGTGTGGGAATGAGACAAATATTTTTTGCATGACTTTAGCCTATACATTACTGCAATGCCATATTATTACAAGATATTTCCTGAATTTGGAGCTGTACTATTAACTCTCTTGACTTGAAAAGGCCCAGCAAAGAGATACTCCCAATCTTTGGCCCTTGATGCAAAACTCAGATGGACAGAGATTTGATCCAACTCAGCGCCCTGGGGCTTTTGGGGGAGGAACTTGAATTTGGCACTCAAGTGTTGGTTCTGAGCCTGACAGGGATTTGGGAGCCTTTCCTTCTCATCCAGCTGTTGCACAGTGGCCCAGCCACGCCTCTCCTTAAAATATGCTGCAGTGTTTAAAAAGGACCATGTCTGTTACCCACCTCTTCTAGAGGAACTTAGTGTGTTACTTAGCTAACCTAGAAACAGTTTATAGATGCAAATTGCTCAGCGTATTCAGAATTTTAAGGAAAAGAAGTTGAAAGAGTAAACTGTTACCAGCAGAGCATTGCCCTGTCTAATCCTAGGTGAACTATTGAAGTTTATCAGAATAGACCTTAACAGGAGATTAAGTGCCTCAAGGTTAGTCTCCCAGGGTTTTTTTACTGAGTAAAATTATTTCAGCACTATTTTACTCCGATTTGAGAAAAAATTCATCTCAGAATTTTTGTATATAGTAATTAATTGTTTATTATTTGGTTTATTATTTATTGGTTCCTGTTTTCAGTATCTCCCCATTAGCAGGTTTAAAAGATTACTTAAAATAAATATTATTTTTCTCTTTCAAAATTTTACTATTTTCAAGTAATTTAGACGTGGATAAAGAAGAAGCTAAAATCTCTGAAATCCAAACATCCAACATAAATGGCCGGTATTTTGTATTTATTTTCTGGAATTTTCTCTCAGATGCTTATATGAATGTATATTTCCATAGATATATAAACACACCAAAAAACCCACCAATATGTTATTTTGCATTAATGCTTTTTTTTTTTTTTGCTAAATGCTTTTTAGACCATTCAACTATATGTTGTGATCATCTTTCTTTCTGGTAAATATAATATGCATCACCCCAAGTCATTGAAGAATAACTTTTGAGAACTCTATATGAGCAATAGAAATTTATTAATTTATTTAGAAAAATCCTAGGGTAGGGACATTTTAATTCTCCTCCAATTACTACTACTATGATCTTCACCAAGGGAATATTATTTCATACTCATCCCTGTACCTATGTAACTATTTTCAGGAGGAGACTTTTGACCTCCAATATGTATATATTTTAAATTTTAAATCAAAGTGCCAAATTGCCCTGGAGAACATTTATACAAATTTATAAACCTGCAAAAGTAGACAAAGCTACTTAAGGAATGGAGAAATTAACAGTCCACCATATTAGAATTTCTGAAATTCATCCACCAGTATCTTACCTGCCTGGATAAGTGCTTGGGTGAGAGGCAATATCTTCATTTTTCAGAAGTGCAAAAACCATAGAGACTGAAACAGTGACCTCTGAACCTGCGCCAACTAGTAACCCCCTCTCTCCCATCCCCGGTAGAACTGTGGTGGGGGTGTGGCTCCCTAGATGGCCACAAGTTAATTCCCTTCCATGTTGCATTGGACCCACATCTTGGCCTCTTATATTGGACTCTTGCTTGAGCAGCCTAGCTAATGAATGGCGTCAGGCCAATAGTCTGTTCAGCATACCCAAAATTCACAAAAATAATGGCAAACACAAGAATCAATACTTCCCAATCTAAAAGTAACAGTTCAGGCCTAAGACTCTCAAAGAAAGAGAGAGTGTGTCCTGGTATGCTGGTGGGCGCCCTGACAAAATTCGGGAGCAGGGTCAGGGATCCCCCTTCTGCCCCAGGGGATCTGTGGCCGGCCGGTGGAAGGAGAAAGAAGTGAGAATCCTGCAAAGTTTAAAAATGCTTTACTTACACATGTTCTGGCATACAAATCAGCAATAGGAAAACCCCAAACTTAGGGTTCGTGGCTGGGTCCCGGCCATGTGCAAGCCAAGATGGCTGCCACCATGTGTTAAGGCCCAGCCAAGAAGAGCAGACAGGAGAGGGCAAAGAGGCAAGAAAGAAAGTCAAAAAAAGAGGAGTGAAAGAAAGCAGGCTATAGTTTTTATATCCCTGCAACACAAACCACCCACTCGCCCACTCTAAAGGAGAGCAGTTAGGGTCAAATGCCCTCAGGTAATTTCTCCCAGAATTTTACCTAGGCCCTTTGAGATGTTAATGTTGCTGAGCCAAGATCTGCCTTGGAAGTGCCCCGCAGGGTAGAGTGGAGGAGGGGCTTCTGAAATGAACTGTATCTCAGAATACAAAGGCATGCATCTGTACCAAAGAATATTCTATAGACAGTTATATGTTTCTCCAGGCCAGGGCTAGAACCCGCCATGCCTCCCGGGCACCTCATGAGCTACTGGGCAAAGGGAGAGCAAGTAGCAGTTCTGCCCAATGTCTGAGAGTCTTTGGTTCAGCATACCTGGGCCGGATTGAAAAAAAAAAAAAACTGCTGCAGGGTGTGTGTGGATGATCTGGGCTGTGATAGTCTGGTCTGCTGGGTGGAGTTGTGATGAGAGGGAAGTCTGGATGTGGAAAATGGTGGCCCCCATGGAGTAGGGGGTCGTCTGGCTTGTTGAAGATTTTTGACTCTGGCTTGTTGTTTTTGATTCTGGCTTTTTGACTCTTGTTTTTGACTCTGGTTTTTGTTTTGACTCTGGTTTTTGACTCTGGCTTGTTTGACTCTGGCTTGTTGACTCTGGCTTGTTGTCGTCTGGCTGGATGCCTTTGGGTTCGACTAGCATAAGACAGGACATATGGAGATATTACTGGTGCCCGCTCTAACAAATAGATGATGAACGGGAAGATAGTGATAGTGATAGTGATAGTGATGTTTCTCCAAGTCTTCACAAGAGTCTCATCTTTACTTCATGGTTGTTCTATATATTAGCCTTTGACTTATCAGAGAGCCATGCTTATTTACTTGGAGGCAAACAGCATTTCTCTCTGGTCTAATTACTTTGAGATCCAACATGGCCAGACGAATATACCAGTAAGATCTAGCTAGTCCCATGATGATTGTGGCAACATGACAGAATATTTATATCAGCCAGTATAGAATACATGGTCAGATGAACTGCCACATTCAAACTGTCCTTGTATCTACAAGTGGCCTGAAGGGAAGCAACTCCAGGCCAGAAGCAGAGGCTCTGGGCAGCAGTATAGTGCAATAAGAGAGAACCTAATAAACTGAATCAGAAATGAAAGGGGAACATCAGAAACAGAAACCACAGAAATTGAAAAAATCATTGGAGATTACTTTGAGAGTCCATATGCCATGAACCAAAAAACTTAGAGGAAATGGACTCCTATAACCTCCCGCGGCTGAATCAAGAAGACTTTGAATACCTGAACAAGCCTGTCTCTATAGAGGAAATTAAAATAGTAGTCAAAACTCTTTCCAAAAGCAAAAGCCTAGGTCCAGATGGATTCACTAGTTAATTCTTCCAAACCTTTAAAGAGGACCTGTGCCAGTCCATTTAAAGCTTTTCCAGGAAATTGAAGAAACAGAAAAACTCCCAAAAGTTTCTGTGAGGCACATATCACCCTGTTATCCAAAGAAGACAGAAACATCACAAAACAAAAGTTACAGATCAATATCACTGATGAACACAGATGCAAAGATTTTCAACATAGTAGGATTCATTCTGGGGATGCAGGTTGGTTTAGTATTTGCAAGTCAAACAACATAATACATCATATCAATAAAAGAAAAAATAAAAACAGTTGGATCATATTAATAGATGCAGAGAAAGCATTTGACAAGATCCAATACCCATCATGATAAAAAAAACTCCACAAAATAGGAGTTGAATGAACTTTCCTTAATATAGTCAAAGCCATCTACATCAAGCTCATGAAAATCATTATTCTCAATGCTGAAATACTAAAAGACTTCCCCTAAGAATGGGAACAAGATAAGATCACCCACTCTCACCACTTCTATTCAATAAACCATTGGAAGTTCTTACCATAGCAAATAGAGAAGAAAAAGATATTAAGGATATCCATATAGGAAAGGAAGAAATCAAGCTATCATTATTTGCAGATGACATTATACTAAGAGAACCCTAAAGTATCCCCAAAATTTCCTAGAAACAATAGATCCATAGGGTGTCAGGTTACAAAACCAATACCCAAAAGTCCATGGCTTTCCTACATGCAAATAATGAAAGAGACCAGTAATATTTCAAAAACAATCCTATTCACAATTGTTTCATAAAATCAGATTCCTAGGAATAAATTTGATAAGGGCATAAAGGACCTTAACAAAAACAAGTACAAAATGCTACCTTAAGAAATAGAAGAGGACAATAGGAAATGAAGACAAATCCCTGCTCATGGATTGGGAGAATTGACATTGTCAAAATTGCAGTTCTCCCAAAGCATTATACAGATCTGATGTGATCCCTATAAGGATAACAATGACAATTTTCAAAATAATTGATCAAACAGCCTAAAATTCATATTGAAAAATAAATCCCCAGAATCTTTTGGGGAAAAGAAGATGGGAGGCATTACCTTCTCCAACTTCAAACTGTACTAAAAAGCAATAGTAATTAAAATTGCATGGTATTGCAATAAAGACAATCCTGCAGAACAATGAAATAGAGTTGAATATCCTGACATACACCCTAAAATATATGATCAACTAAACTTCAATAAAGGAGCAAAATATATGATATGAGACTAACATTCAAGGCCAGGCAAACCAAGGGCCAGGACCTGTAAATGGTTGGAATCTCCCACAAGTTTGGGGTGGAGGGTAGGTAAGATAGAGAAGGAACCTGTTTAACAATAAGAGTTGGACATGCTAATGCTAGACTAGAACTGAGTATTCTATGTAAGTAAAGAGATGCACATAGTAAACCTTCAGTGTTTGTATTGCAAACCACAATACACAAAAGGAGAGAGGGATAGAGAAGAAAAGTGCCTGAGATGGAGGCAGGCTATGGGTTTGGGAAACAGGGAACATTGGTGTTGAGAAATGTGCTTTGATAGAGTGATGGGTGTTGGAACACGTTTAGATGAAGCCCAATCATAAACAGTTTCGTAATGACCTATCTCACAGTGATTTAATTAACAAAACACTGCAAAGTAAAGTACTCAAAAATGCTCAATGACTTATCAGTCATCTTTTACAAAATTATTTTACCAATTAGAATAATTTGTTCTGAGACTGGAGTGATAGCACAGCAGGTAGGGCATTTACCTTGCACGCAGCCAACCAGGGCTCAGTCCCCGGCATCTCATGTGGTCCCCTGAGCACCACCATGAGTAATTCCTGAGTAAAGATCCAGGAGTAACTCCTGAACATTGCCGGGTATGACGCAAAAAAGCAAAAATAAAAATTGTTCGGTGAAGATAACTTTTTAAATTGAGACAAGTTAATAAATAGATTTGGCTCTAGAAAACCAGATGCTGATCTGCCTTGTTTCATGATGATGTTACTTACTGTAAATCCCTTGAAACTTAAAAATAAGTTGACAGAAAATGCATTTAATACTGAACATAACTTAGCCTCCATTAAATGTGCTCATAGCATTGAGTTTAGCCTGAATTTGGGGGGGAAATAAGCCAAGAATTATTTTATTTAACTCTCATGTAATTTTTTAACATTCACCTTGTTTTCTTTTTATTTTTTGAAGTATTTTTAAGTATTTTATTTTTAAGTATTTTATTGCTCGGCCGAGTTTTATTATACCACTGTGAGATATACAATTACAAAAATATACAATTAAAAAGTTCATATTAGGGTTTTGGTCATACAGTGTTCCAACACCCATCCCTCCACCAGTTCCCATCTCCCACCACCAACGTCCCGGTTCCCTCCCCTCTCCCAGCCCACCTCCATGGCAGGTTCTTTATTTCTTTCCCTTTCTCTCTCTTTCTCTTTTCCTTCCCTTCCAGACTATGGATAGCAGAACATACATTAAAGGGTTGTCATGTGTATCTTTTTGCCTGTATTTAATGCTCAGTTCTAGGTTGGTATTAGTACCCTCGACAATTGTTAGCACACTGTTCCATTTTCTGTCTTACCTAGCCTCTGACTCCCACACGTTTGTGATCATTTCCACCTTTGACAAGACCTTCTGATACAAGGTCATGTTTCACTTGACCTTGGATATTGGAATCATAATATGTACATATATATTTATGTCATGCAAATAAATGCACTAATTCTGTATCTGTCTCTCTCCTTCTGGCTAATTTCACTCAACATAATCTTCTCCATGTCCATCCATTTATAGGCAAATTTTATGACTTCATTTTTCCTAACAGCTGCATAGTATTCCACTGTGTAGATTACCAAAGCTTCTTTATACAGTCATCAATTCTAGGGCACTCTGGTTGTTTCCAGATTCTGGCTATTGTGAATAATGCTGCTATGAACATAAAAGTAGGGATGGTGTTTCCGCTGCATATTTTTGGCTTCCCAGAGTATATATATTCCCAGGAGTGATATGGCTGGGTCAAATGGGAGTTCAATTTCTAGTCTTTGGAGGAATGTCCATATTGTTTTCCAGAAAGGCTGTACCAGCCAGCATTCCCAACAACAATGGATGAGTGTACCCTTTTCCCTACATCCACACCAGCACTTGTTGTTCTTGCTCTTTTGAATGTGCGCCAGTCTCAGTGGTGTAAAATGATATCTCATTGTTGTTTTGATTTGCATCTCTCTGATGAATAGTGATGATGAGCATTTTTTCATATGTTTTTTGGCCATTCGAATTTCTTCCTTGTTGAAGTTTCTGTGCATTTCTTTCTTCTCCCCATTTTTTGATGGGGTTGTTTGTTTTCTTCTTGTAAAGTTCTACCAGTGCCTGATATATCCTGGATATTAACCCCTTATCAGATGGATATTGGGTGAATACTCTTTCCCATTCTGTGGACTGCTTTTGTATCTTAGTTACTGTTTCTTTTGAGGTGCAGAAGCTTTTTAGTTTTATGTAGTCCCATATGTTTATCTTTTCTTCTAGTTGCTTTGTTAGTGGTGTTTCACCTTTGAAGATGCCCTTAGCTTCAATGTCGTGGAGGTTTTTTCCTATATTTTCTTCAATGTATTTATGGATTCAAGTCTGATATTGAGATCTTTAATCCATTTTGATCTGATTTTTGTGCATGGTGTTAGACACAGGTCCGAATTCATTTTTTACAAGTCGCTGCCCCGTTTTCCCAACACCACTTGTTAAAGAGGCTTTCCTTACTCCATTTTGGACTCTTTGCACCACTATCAAAGATTAAATGATCACGTGTTTGAGGTTGGGTGTCAGGATACTCAATTCTATTCCATAGGTCCACAGGTCTGTTTTTATTCCAATACCACGCTGTTTTAATTACTACTGCCTTATAGTACAGTTTGAGGTTGGGAAAGGTGATGCCTCCCATCTTATTTTTCCCGAGGATTGCTTTAGCTATCCTTGGGGGTTTATTGTTCCATACAAATTTCAGGAGTGTTTGGTCAATTTCTTTGAAGAATGTCATGGGTATCCTTATAGGGACTGCATTGAACCTGTACAGAGCTCTAGGGAGTATTACCATTTTGACAATGATGGTTCTTCCCATCCATGAGCAGAGAATATGTTTCCATTTTCTTGTGTCCTCTTTTATCTCCTGGAGCAGTGTCTTGTAGTTATCTTTGTACAGGTCCTTTACACACTTGGGTAAGTTGATTCCTAGGTATTTGATTTTCTGTGGCACAATTGTGAATGGAATCATTTCCTTAATATCCCTTTTTTCTCTTTCGTTATTTGTATATAGGAAAGCCACTGACTTTTGGGTATTGATTTTGTATCCTGCCACTCTACTATGTGCGTCTATTGTTTCTAGGAATTTTGGAGTAGAGAGTTTAGGGTTCTCTAGGTATAATATCATGTCATCAGCAAATAATGATAGCTTGACTTCTTCCTTGCCTCTATGGATGCCCTTGATGTCCTTTTCTTCTCTGATTGCTATGGCAAGTACTTCCAGTACTATGTTGAATAAAAGAGGTGAGAATGGGCAACCTTATCTTGTCTCTGATTTCAGGGGGAAGGCTTTCAATATTTCCCGATTTAGAATGATGGTCGCTGTGGGCCTTTGGTAGATTGCTGCAACTATCTTGAGGAAGTCCCTTCAATTCCCATTTTCTGGAGGGTTTTAATCATGAATGAGTGCTGAATCTTGTCAAATGCTTTCTCTGTGTCTATTGATAGCATCATATGGTTTTTATTTTTTATCTTATTGATATGATGTATTATGTTGATTGACTTAACTCTCATGTAATTTTGATCTAAATTTTTAATAGCTCATGTGATTTATTGACTGATCTAATTTAATTAACTTTTGCACTGAAAGCAAAAAATATCAGTGAAAACAAGAGTGTATAAATTGTTTTTGAAACGGTGTTTAGTTCAGGTAAGGACACATGTAAAGACTTAGATTTAAACTTTGTTTATGGAATTTCTCTCTATAAGGAGTCCTGGCATATATAGTGTGACATATTTGTGAGGGGCTACAAATAGGGAACTAAAAGAAGCAGAGAATGAGTGGAGAGAAGAAAAAAATGATTGGAACAGATAAGCTAGAGATAAAAAGTCCAACTGAATTAAAATGTCTCAAGGCCTGTGCCCCCAAAGGACAGAATTAGACTGAAATTGGACTGAAATGAACTGAAATTGCAACAATGAAGCTCAAAATGTCTAGGGATGCAAATGTGTGGGTTGGACATGACCTCTAGAACAGCTTGTTTTCCATATGTAGCGGTAATGTTTCTACCGTGACATAGGGAAACTCCTGTCCTGTTTGTGGAGGGTTGTGTTAGATAGTCTTCACTAACACATTTTATAAGTATCATCAGTATGCCCATTACTTACCCACGGATGATCCAGACTTTGAAAAAGACAAAAGTTATTTTTCAGAGAGATAAAGAATTATGTGTCATCCATAGTTTTAGGACTATTATAATGGTCCACTTGCAACCATCTCTGGCAAGAGCTGTGGTACCAAGGGAAAGCCGATATCTCTGCTCCTCCCAGACTAACTAGTATCCCCACACACTTTCCCCTTCCTTCTCAAGTGAACATATCAATGCTAAGGTGTTCAAATCATGATGTTCCACACCTTCTCAAATCTGACCTGTACGTATGCATTCCCCTTTCCTAGTGGCCTACCCTTACTTCCTTTCTTCTCCCTTTGACATAGAATTTTATCTGCCTGAAAGCAGCTTCCACTGATTTTCTTTATAGATACAATTATTCAGTAAGAAAATGTTCAACCTTCCCCTCTCCACTCAGAGTGGATAAAAATACATGACAAAGAGGCTTACAACTAGAGAACTAGGAATGGCCAATAAACTAATAAAAAGATTCTCAGCCTCCTTTTTAATTATGGAAATATGAACAGTTATTACTCATGTATTGAATTTTTGAAGATGGAAGTGTTTGAAGAGAGTTTGTATTTGGGAATAATGAGACACAGACTGGAAGTTGACCAATAGTTTTTAAAAGGCATTTGATGATATCGTTTCAAGTTTAAAATATGTTTACTTACGGGCCAAAGCAAGAGTACAAAAGGTGGGTTCTTATCATGCATGTGGCCAACCTAGGCTCAACCCCCGGCTCCCCACCTGTTTCCCTTAGTCCTACAAAGAGTAATCCCTGAGTAAAGTTTGGAGTGAGCCCTGAAAACCAATGGATGTGATTCAAAAACATGAAAAAAATATATATGTGTACTTAATTAATTCTAGGAATTGTTCCATAGTCTCTTTCTGTTAGTATACTATAGAAGCAATCCTTATTATTTAAGAATCCATCCTATGTAAAATAAATATGTGAATAATAAAGTTATGTTTTGGATCATTGTGCCTTTGGAGCCTGGTTAGAAAAATGAAAACCTGGAAATTACTCAAATGTATACTGAGCCCAGTATGTATTAGGCATTTTTATTTAGGTGTTTTGGATTATATCTTTAAGCAAAATAAATAAAATCCCATCCGGCATTTTAGTACAGTGGTAGGGGACTAGGAAAGGAATATTCATGCATAGAATGGACTAATTATAATCATGGAAAATAATATAGTTCACCATGATCTTGAAAAGGAAGAAAAGTTAAGACATTTATGACATTTTGTTTTTCTTGGTTTTGGTTTTGGCTTTTCACTATACCTGGAAGTTCTTTGGGTAACTCTTGACTCTGAAGCCAGAGTAATTCCTGACAGTGCTTAGCTCTATATGGGGGTGAGGATTGAACCCAGGTCAGCCGCATGTAAGGCAAGCACCTGCTCACAGTACTATCTCGCCGACCCCAGGACTTTTAAAATTTAAATAATATGTGCATGTCTTTGATCTTGCTTTATGCAAAAAAAAATCATTTTTTTGTTGGTGTGGGGGTGAGGAGACACACTTGGTGGTTCATAGGGCTTACTTCTGGCTCTGCCCTCAACGATCACTGGTGGCAGGGCTCAGGAGACCATATGTGGTGCCAGGTTTTGGACCCAGTTCAGGCACATGCAAGGCAAGCACTATACCCACTGTACTACTGCTCTGGCTCCTGCAAAAATGTCTTCTGAGCTGACTGGTGAAATTCCACAACAGTGGAAATTGATATTTTGGTAGGGATAAAGAAAACATTACTTTTCTTTTTATAAAATTTTTAGAATATTTATTTTATTTTTATAGCTCATATTTATGTTTATATAATAATCTAGATGTTACTGAAAATAATTATAAAGTTAAATTGACAACTCTGCTAAAATGGGCAATTAGTAAGAAAATGTTCATATCTCAAAGAAAATGGGAAGTTTCTTAACCTACACACAGTCACTGAGACCAAAATGATTAGGTGTTTGATGTTGTTCAGACTGAAAAAATGGAAACTAATACCATAGTATTTTGTAAGGCAAAATAAAGATGTGAGACAGGCCTGTGTTGCTATGGTCACAGAGATAATGAATTTGGTTACACCTGAATAAAGGAAGGTGATCAGCAGTTTATAAGTGACTAACCTTCAACCTCTCAGAGTCTCAGTCTCCCCTTCTGTAAAAGAGTGAACCTGTCTTCATCAGTCTAAGGGCTGGTATAGTACTAATGTTTCTTGACTCTGAATCACTCTAGCAAATTCTCACTCATAAGAGAGACAGTTGAGATAACTCCTGAAATTGTCTTGACTCGTCAAGAAGAGATAACCTTCTTTCCAGTTATCTACCTTCTCTAGTGCTGAGAAGAAGCCTTAACTGCACATTTTAATGTTTTGTTCAGTTTAAAGTTTAATATATTTAAATATTTTGTACTTAGGCTACTTCAATTACTCACAGAAAATCAAGCTTTGGGATTCTACCTTTAAAAGATGACTAAGAAACTGGTTCTAAAAAATTTAGCCATGTGATATGTTGGTAGGTGGGAGAAAACAGCCTGATTCAATACATGGTCTTTTCCAGAGGAAATTAAAATGTCATTATATCTTTTCTGGAAATTTAATTGCTGAGAGATACACAAACTCAAAGTTCCGTTTGGCTCTTGTTTGGAGGTGATGATTTCAGAAGAGGTGGTAGTTATAGAAGTTTTCACTTTTGTGTCTTGGGGAAATAGAAGCTTGGAGGGGCATGTGTGGTGACCTGTGAATGATGTGCCTGTCTTATTTGTGGGACCCCAGGGGTCCACTGAGACTTTGTATCCAGAGGGGATTATATGACACAGACTCGACTGCCACAGAGTACTAAACGGGTCCGAGAGAGAGCAGGTTCAGAGTATCCCAGGGAGTCAGACACAGAGCCTGGCCCCACAGGCAACCCCAGCTGAAGATACACGCCAGAGGGATGGTTCATAGACTTGGTATTTGGGACACTCCACTGCCATTTCCATCTTCCCATTTATTTTTCAACTGATTGGAAGATGACTAATAAGTGTGTTTACTTTTTCTCCAGTTGTTGTACCCAAGGGTGAGAGCAGCTGGGAGCGAGGTTTGTTCTCTCTCCAAGGCCCAAGCTGTCTCTCCCTCTGTTTTCCTCTTGCTCTCCTGCCGCCAGCTCCCCGTGGGCTGTGCCAAGCCTCTCCTCGCTGTCCCAGCAGCCATTTCCCAGGGTTCTGTTTGTGTTCAGCACCAGCCTGCAGCCCCAGCACATGTTTTGCATTGCTCACACCCTCCCTTTCCTCCCCCTTCTGTTGCCATTTGTTTGGTTTTGAGAGGGGGTGGGGGCAGTTGGGGGAGACCCTCTCGAGTGCGTGCCCTCCCCTCAGTGGAGAAGCAGGGCCAGGTTTCTCAGACTCCTCTTCCATAAGGAGGCCAAGAGCCCCTACGGCGGAATGTCCTTCTGTCCTCTGACCTTTGTCCTCACAGGCCTCTTGCCTAAGCCATCCCCGCATCTTCAGGGCAGTCTCTTCACAGTTGCTCTGCGCTTTCCTTCTGGTGTGGGTGTCTCAAGAGTCAGTCATTTCGGAACCTGCTTTTTTGATTTTTTTTTTTTTGGCTCACACCCGGCGATGGTCAAAGGTTACTCCTGGCTCTGCACTCAGGAATTACTCCTGATGGTGCTCGGGGGACCATATGGGATGCCGGCGACCAAACTGGAGTTGGCCGTGCAAGGCAAATGACCTACCAGCTATGCTATCGCGCTGGCCCCTGCTTTTTGATGTTTTCTGTCCTGTGCCGTAAGTTCTGTGAATTCTCTGTGATGAGCCTGTTACAATTTATCCTGTTACAACTTATTCAAATACACCTTAATGTAAATCCAAGACCACTAAAGGTTCACAAGCTCTCAGTGAATTGTGGGTAGGGCTTTTGCCTTGCATGTGACCAACCCAGGTTCAATATCTGGCATCAGATATGGTCCCGCGAGCACTGCCAGGATAATTCCTGAGTGCAGAGCCAGGAGTAACCCCTGAGCATTGCTGGTGTGACCCCCAAAAAGCAAAAACAAACAAACAAATAAATAAAAATAAATAAATAAGTAAATAAATAAATAAATGATGCATGAATGAATGAATGCATAAATAAAAATAAAAATGCATAAACAAAAATAAATAAATAAGTAAGTAAATAAATAAAAGCATGAATGAATGAATGCATAAATAAAAATAAAAATGCATAAATAAAAATAAATAAATAAGTAAATAAATAAATGATGCATGAATGAATGAATGCATAAATAAATAAATAATATTCTCGGAATCGTCGTGTTTAGTTCCAGTACGTGGCTGCGTCTCTTCTTAGGAGATGCTTAATCTACGGCCTTTTCTGCCCTTTTTCTGAGAGGCTGCTGACTCTCTCAGCCACCCTATGTTCTCTTTAGATTAACTGGCAGTTCACCCTGCCATTTTTCTATATGTTGACCTATTATTTTGGACTGTACCCTGATATTTTTTTCACTAGTTAGGGAGTTAATTTGGTGGAACTGGTCCCATCAAGCAAAATTAAACAACGTTGAACGAAATTGGATTGAGCAATGCTCTTAACCATCCTTTCCAGCACAGGTTGTTGAAGTCAGAGTCCAGTCACTGCAAAGAATCTTTTTTCTTTCTTCCCTCCTCCTTCCTTCTCCTTTTCCTTCTTTCTTTCCAACCACACTTCTTCTTGCCGTATTTTCCTTTCTTCTCCTTCTACTCCAGTCTTCTTCCTTTTCTACTCTCCTTCCTCTTTCTCCCTTTTTCCTCCCTCCTTCTCCCCTTTCCCTTCCCTCTCCCTCCCTCCCACTCCAACGTTGGGATTTTATTTTGAAGCTCATTTTTTAAAGAAGTTCTGATAGACATGCCAGAAAATGCCCTGAGTTTAGTAGGGAGAGTCTGGTGAGGTTTTTTTTCCCCCTTTTCAGGGACCCTCTATTGACTTTCTGACTTAAAACAATTTAGACTCTACATAAAATATGCCTTGTTTACTCAGGCTCTTCATACTCTGCATACTGTTACAGTCCTCGAAGAGCTTGTCAGTGACAAGTAAGATAAATGAATGAAGAGGACTTTACAAGTGTTTGAAAGCTATGTATAGCATATGCTGCCTACTACTTAATTAAATAGACCTTGCTTAACTAAGTTACTTGGGTGGAAACTTCTAGGACTTTTCTCTTCCCCCGAATCAACTCCCCTACCAGAGCTTGGGATGTTAGAAATTCCTAGTTTGTACAGTGGCCTGTGTTTTTAGGCTAGGTTGAAACCCATCTTGTTGGTAAAGCATTGCATGTTAGTGTGGGTTTGGGTAATGACTTGAATTTGCATTAAATTTGTATAGCAACAGGGATTTCTTTGGCACTCAAGTATGTTGCTTTTACATGGAACTTTATACTCAAAGTGAGCTGCTTTTTCTTATCAACTTTGATTGGGTCAACATCCTGAAAATGGGAATTTATTTTTAAATAAAATTTAATCAAGTTATTGATGCTTTTTAATGAAGGGGCCAGACCTATGGTTCTGAGGAGTAGGGTATGGTAGTTAGTGTACAGGTGTGTCTAGATTCACAGACCAAAATGTACAGTTTCATGATCATTATAGTTTCTTAATTTCCATATTCCTCAGTTTCTTGACTTGTAAAGTAGGCATAATAAAAGCCTCTACCAGGGCAGATATTCAGGCTTTATACATGGCAATTGTTCTTGCTTATTATGGCTTACTGCCCATCATAGTAGCTAGTATATAAAATTTGAATATGGTCCATGTTCCAGCCAGTATCACAGGACTGATGTGAGAAAATAAATGAGATCACAAGAGCAGAGCGCTGTGCTTGGTAACTTGGAGAACTAGGCAAGTGTTGAATATTTCTGTTAGTAATGACAGAGGGCTCCACCCTTCAGTGCCAGCCTTCTTTCTACCACTATTATGAATCTGAATCACTGTATTATTGTCAGAGCACAGAGGAATTTTCTCCACACAGAATCTCTCACCCTATGGAGAACATTTGTTGGTTAAATGTATCAGTGGGTGGAATCTACTGCAAGTGTGTGGGAGTCAGAGGTTAGGTAAGACAGAGAAGGGAACAATGTGCTAATAATTGTTAGTAATGATAATACCAGCCTAGAACTGAACAATGAATATAGGCAAAGGGATATACATGATAACCTCTAAATGTATGTATTGCAAGTCACAATGTGTAAGAGAAAGAAGAGAGACAGAGAGAGACAGAGAGAGAGTGTGCCTAACATAGAGGCAGGCTAGGGGAGGCAGAGAGGGAATCAGGGAACATTGGTGGTGGGAAATGGGCACTGGTGGAGGGATGGGTGCTAGAATACTGTATGACTGAAACCCAAACATGAACTTTTTGTAATTGTATATCTCGGTGGCATAATAAAAATTATATCTCTATATGTGAAATAATGATTTTCTTCAGAAAGTAGTTTACTGTATTAATTTTTTTCCTGATTGTAGAAGCAAAAAGAAAAAAAGAGAAGACATGCAAAAGTTCAATTAGGGACAAAAACTATGACACATCTGTCCTGATGGGAGTTAGGGTCATGCTAAAGACATTCTTCCTTCCGTTACCCATTTTATAGTTCTAGGAATTGAGGCTCGAGAAAAAATGTTTCAGTCTGAGTCTCAGAGTAAATATTTGGCACAAGTGGAATTCATGCAAAGCCTGCATTACTTCCTACAGAAGGTGAGAGATCTGTCTCCCTAGGTGATGAGAAATCACAAGAGCTGAGAGTGGAAAGGCCTGGTAGTCACAGGAATGTCAGTCCTCTGCACAAGTTAGACACAGGCTTGTTAATCATTCAACACAGTTTTAGCTGGGATCTCTGCAAACCCAAACACAAGGGTTTGGTGTAAGGAGTTTATTTGGGAGGTGATCCCAAGAATCACGGTAAAAAAATGGAAACATGACACTGGGAAAGGAAAAGTCAGAGGAAGAATGGGTGGTTTTCCATTCTGTTCAGTGAAAGCTGTTCCTAACTGGAGCCTACTGAGAGATTATGTAACACACCACAGTGTTTTGACCTGATTGTATGTATCCATCATCTCTCTCCCACCTAGGGTTTCTTTAAGACCATGAGCTTCCAGACACTTCCCATCTTCCTCATTTTTTCCCAAACCTATACCTGGCCAAAGGAAGACCTCAGAAAAAGGTAGCTTAAGGTAGGAAGACAGTAACACATTCAAGGCCATTGGTACCATCCAAAGTGACCTCCAGCGTTGGTGGGAATGCTGAATGGTCCAGCCCTTTTGGAAAAAAAATATAGACATTCATTGAAAAACTTAATATTAAACTCCCATTTGACCCAGCAATACTACTCCTGGGAATATACCCTAGAGACCCCCAAAGGAAAAAAAAAAGCAGAAACACCATCCACACTTCTATATTCATCGCAGCTCTATTCAGGATAGCCAGAATCTGGAAATAACTTGAGTAACCAAGAACAGAAGACTAGATAAAGAAACTATGGTACATATATACAATGAAATACTATGTAGCTGTCAGGAAAAACCACATCATGAAATTTACCTACAAATTGATGGACATGGAGATTATCATGCTGAATGAAATTAGGCAGATGGAAAAGTACAGATATAAAACGACTGCATTCATTAATGGGATATAAATATATACCAGAGTTCTACTAACTGTTGAAAATGGTAATTCCAGATTATAACTAAGTATTGAATGTAGGCAAAAGAATATACATGTTAACCCCTAAATGTATATATAGCAAGCCACAATGTATAAGAGAAGAGAGAGAGAGAGAGAGAGAGAGAGAGAGAAGAGGAAAAGTGCCTGTCATGGGTACAGGCTGGGGAACGGGGGAGGGAATATGTGGTGGGAAATGTGCACTGGTGGAGAGACGGGTGCTGGAACACTGAATGACTGAAACCCAATCATGATCTTATTTGTAATTGTATAAATCAGGGTAGTATAATACAATAAAATGAAATAAAATAAATATAGTAAAACATAATTAAAAAGTGACCTCCAGGCTGGAAGAGGCCAGGAGAAGGGTACTAATATTTTATATAACAATTAAAAAATTAAAAATATAATGGTCAATAAGTAGGCACAAAAATAATTGAGACCTCCAGTGAGAGCTAACAATTTTCTTTCTATAAATTAGCACAAAGGGAGATTCCTTAAACAAAAGTTTTGAAAACTTTCATTAATATTGTGTTGGGGGCCGGAGTGACAGTACATTGGGTAGGACGTTTGCCTTGCATGCAACTGACCCAATTAAATTCCCAGCATCCCTTATGGTCCCCCAAGCAGCACCACCAGGAGTAATTCCTGAGTGCAGAGCCAGGAGTAACCCCTGAGCATTGCCAGGTGTGACCCAAAAAAGAAATTATATATATATAAATTATATATATATATATATTTCCCAAATGGACTAGAGCCATTACCGACTAGATACCACAGGATGTCAAAAGATCGTGGCCACCCACCTACACTATGGTCAGACTTCTTTGTCAAGACCCTGAACGAACAGTTTAAGGCTCTTCGTATTACTGAAGCAACCAGATGCCATTGGGCTACACTGGCGTGTGATAGGGTCAAATGGAAATGATACTGGTGCCCGCTCTAGCAAATCGATGAATAACGGGATGTCAAGCGATCAAGCGATATATTTATATATTGTGGCAACAGATAGGTGACAGGAAGGACTGATTAGCTGAATGAGTTGGAAAAGGTAAAATTCATTTTCATCTTACAATTGATGCTGTAGCAGTGGATAGTATAAATTTAGTGTAGATTTGTACAAATGTATAGAAGGGGCTATTTTCCCAGAATGCCTCACTTTTGCATGTGTAAGTATATGTGGCTTTGATGCTGTCTTAACTTTCTCATAAGATGCTGCAATTCTGTAAATTCTGAAAATGGATAACTACAATTCCTTTTCTCCCCACATTCAGTAAAGGAATAAAGAAAGCAACACACATACATACATGCACACCTTTCCCTTCTAAGGCTCCCTCGTTGATCCATTTTCCTCTGTAATTAGAGGTTAAGGTGATCATGGAAACACTTCCATACCCATCCCTTAACTTTCAAATCTTAGTTCAAATGTCATCTGATGTGTGGAGCCTTATATGATGCCTCTGCCCTAAGGCAGAGGTTGTTTTTCCTGCCTCCAGCCATTTCTATAAATCTATTCTTTCTACCCTGATTTCCTTCCCATGTTTGTTTTAGTAATTTTTTTCAGTTCCTCGGTCCTTGTTCCGCCTCTTTACATTTGGCTCAGTACCTTTATATCACTACTATAGGACTCTGGACTCAGAAATCTGGATTTAAGTTTAATTCAACACTCATTAACTAAGCAACCATGGACTTGCTTTCATCATCTGTGAAATGAAGCTCATAAAACTCTCTAAAAAGCTAAGCAAGGATTCAATGAGAAAGTAGAAAATAGTGGTCAAACACTTTACCTGACACATTATTATACTTGTTCCTGTTGTAGTTAAAGAAGTTTGTTTGCTGTGCATTTAATAAATTTCTTCACACTATCCATAGTAGACTTTCCAGCATTGATCCAGTCTGAACTCCCAAAAAGTTTCCCAATGTTGCTATGTTCTCTGATGGGTTTTGTGAGATAGCATACCCAAGTGGTCCTGCAGGCAGGGGCCATGTGGTGTTGGAGATAGAATCCCAGGACTCCCACATACAAAGCATGCACTTGAGTCCTTAAGCCATCTCCTCATATCCCTAACACACACACACACACACACACACTCCTGATTCAGTTTTTCCTCCAAGAGTGACTTGTGCAAGGGAATCCAGACCACACTGAATTATGATTCATTGCCATGTGGGTCTGGTTGATGTTCAGAAAATCCTTCCTTTCCTTACTGTCCACTTGCTGTCTGGTTTCTCCATCTTTTACTTGAAGACAAGAACTGTTGACCTTGTTCTGATTTGGCAGAAACAAGGCCAGTAGAAGAGTTCTGGACTATTTCTGTTTCCCTGGCAGGAAAGAAGAAAAAAAAAAAGAAAACCTGATAGAAGTAACCGTAATTGCTGTACTGTAGTATTATCTCTGTATTCCATAGCAACAAATCTTATTATAAATTTTTCTTATTTAAACCATATTTATGATAGCTTTATTGTTAACTTGATCCAGATGACTGATCAAAAGCATAGTTCATTATTGCCACCTTGCTAAAATATTTTTAAAGGCAGTTTTAATATTACATTTTTATGGCTACATATTGCCATTATACTATGAGTGTATTTCTAGTCAATTGATGATTTTCATTTTGTTTCAATAGCTTTTTGGATAAACTCCTCAGAAATGTCAAGAGAAATTGAATTGGGGGCACCTTTTCACAGATGGTGTTCATCAGGGATTTTACTTAATGGATAAAGTTTCAACTTTCGATGATTGGCTTTGGTGCTAAGAAAAGTATTCTGAGGTGTGCTGTTCTTCCAAAGACTGTGGGATAGTAAGGAAATGAACTCCATAGCACCCCAGTGCCTTTTATTCTTAACAAGTTATGTAACTGGGAACATAGACTATTTCACTGAATCTATTTTACTAAGGAATAAGCTATTTTTTAGAAGAGCAATTTGACTTTTCCAACAGCTGCAACGCTATGATATATCCTGTTCTCCCTTCCCAAGAACAATAATCAAAATAGATTTCACAACAGGAAGAGTTAAGCTATCACATGAAGAGATATGTATACAACTAGGTCATCCTGGAGGCTAGTTGTGTATTTTTACCTTTTGTTTGTTGCAAAGTAGTTTGTGTCCTCTATACTCAGGCTGTTGTATATGCCTACCTTTATTTGACACACGTTAGCTTGCTCATACTCCAAACCATATGTTCACTGCATAAGAGAAGATGTGTCAGGAAAATTCAGACTCCCCTGAAGATATTTTTTAAATGAATGGTGGATAATGCCAAGAAAACACATTACTATCTACCATTCACTGAGGTAAAAACCATAAGGGATTTGGATAGACAGAACATCAAGGGAGGCTGTTGAAAAGTGTAATTGTAAGTGAGCTAATGAGTGAATTTAGAGAAGGCATTTTTGGAGGTGTTGAAGCTAAGACCGAAAGAACTAATGGGTTTAACTCAAGTAAAGGTGTAGCACATGAAGGTTATGACATGTCCCAGGGCTAGAGAGTGATGATAAGAGGTGAGCCAGGCTGCTGACTCTCAAGAGTCTCAGCTGTAGAGGAATTGGAGCTCTATTTACTGAGGATGACCAGGAACCTCTGAGAAACCTGAAGCCAGGAGGAGCAGCAGTGTTCTGATGTCACTCTGGCTGGAGACTGTTTTCAATGGGAGACAAGAGTCCAAGGTGGGAAACATATGGGAAGCTATTGTCCTACAGAAATAAGGCGGTGCCCAGATGGAGGAGGAAGTAGAAAATGAAATATGATTAGATTTGTTTCAGCAGTCATGACATAATAGAATAAAACTGATACAACACAGCCAAAGGCAAAAGCTTCAGGTCAGCAACTTAGTAGACAAAGAAATGGAAAGAAAAATGGGCTTCAGCGAATTGCTAAATGTGTCTGTGATTTCACAAACCCAGGGCCAGAGAAAGTTCTCCCTCTCCAACTCTCTATTGGTTTGCCTGGAATTTCAGTTATGACAGTCCAAAAGATTTGCTCTTTCACTCTGGTGGGCATCTCTTGTACCTGATGGGTGCTGGAATATGAATCATTACACAGGGAATCACCTGGTAAACATATCTGGAGTTTTTGGAACAAATGGTTTCCTTGTTCCAAGTCTTGTTTCAGTTTTCTGCAGTTTTTCTTTCATCAACCTTTAGGGCGTGTTATTCATGGCTTCCTATCCTTCCAGATCATTTTTAGTGTGTTAGGAAGCCAATGTAACTAGGAAGAGATGATGTTAGGTGGTCCCAATTTGAAAAAGAAAGATCCATTTTATAGTTGACAACTATTTGAGCATAGTTAGTTTTTTTTTTTTTTTTTATAGAAGGGAATACTAGCAACCAGCCTGTGAGAAATCGGTCACAGTTTAGGGGATATGTTACAAGCAAGATAAATAAAAATGGTTTAGAATATCAGGACAAACTCTCATTTTTCATCTCCATTTCACACTCTTCTCTTCCAGCCCAGACTAATCAAAAGAAGCCTCTTCCGCTCACAATTGCTCTGTGTACATTTCCCCCAGATCTGGTATTCACATGAACAACGTGGTTTATTTATATTTCAGCACCAAATTGGAAAGATGACATCATTCATTTACAGTCTTTATCCCATGACATGCCTACTCTCCAACACCTCATTTCAGCAGACACATTTAGGACTGCATATAGCATCTTGTTTAGCTTGTGCATTCTTTTATGGGATATAGTTCAAAGGTAGGGAACTTTAGGCTTGTCGTTGGTAAGAAAATAATCTCATAAAATCACAGGAGCTTCCCCAAAGGATAAGGACATTATGATGTTTACAATAGCAGAGTTATTATTTGTTCATTTAGGTCTCATCGTTCATTCTTGGGCAGGTCCCTTCCTTCTTGACCATAGCAGAGCTTACAGCTCCCTCAGGCTCTCAGAATTCTATTAGAAGAAACAATTCCAGATTTATTAGTTCATGAGTTCAAGAGTACGGGCTCCTGACAATACTGGAATTTTAGGTGTGAACACTGACTTTCAGAATTTCATGCACCAAGGGCCGGCAAACTAAGGGAGAGCTCAGTGCTTGGTCAGCAACAGCTTCTCTTTCCTGCTCTTTCTCACAAGGCATAACTTGTCCATTGGGTCTTCTGACACTTTAAGTGGACAAGTGAAGGATGGAAATGCTATCAGCTGCCAAAGGTTGCCTGGGATTTTTTAATTTAATTTTTAGGCAGATCTTTGCCTCTATTTTTATTGTTTTCATCCATATGCATGCATTTTTATATCCACTCTGGGCCTCTCAAATATTGTACACATTTTTAAAACTAGAGTGAGTAAATCAGGAGACATCTTCTGGCAGGTAGAAGTGGGACGTGAGGTGTTTCCAAAACTTAACAGAACTAAAGGTTTTATGGGAAAGCTATTTCTACCTGTTTAGCTGCTTGCCTTTTGGCTGATGCCATGGCAAAGATGAAAGCCTAGAGATTCAGAATAGGAAAGCTTGGGAAGTCTCCAGGTTCAGTGCAAGGAAAGAGACTCTGGGGGCTGAAATCTATGCCTTAATTTTTCTAGCTGCAAATGAGAATAGCGTTTTTTTTTTCTAGAAAGGTTTTGAGGATAATGTAGATTGTGTATTTAAAAAAAAACCTATAAGAATACACATCATGAGGCCCAGAATTCTCTTTTTTCCATCAGAGTATTATTTATGTCACATAATAAAATTCCAACTGGCTGGAGGCTCTGACAGCCTCTGACTTGCACCTCTCCCGAGTGTTGAGGGCTCCTTGTCGTCTTTAGCCACTCTTGGGATGGTTCCAGTAACTCCAGAGATCTTGTCAACTCTCGGTGACCTTTCATGACTGAAAACAACCTTGCAGCTCACCTGGGAGGATGCCAGTAGCCCTCAGCATCAAGCCCCCTTCTCTTTTCTGTTACTGAAGCAACAAGCACAGGATCCTTATCTCTCCTGGATTAGTGTTTCCTGATGGTTAGGGACTTTACCATGCTAACCTCCACTTTATGTGTGTGGGGAGGGGACAGGAATGAACCAGAAGGGCAGCAGTGGAGAAGAAGCTTTAGGGGCTGTGGGCTAGGGTGGCACGTTTCTGTCTTTCACTTAGATTTTTCACCTGAGTGGTATTTTGTTGGTGTTATTTTTTGGGGGTGTGTATATGTGTGAGGGAAGAGGATAATAAGCCTGATGATTTGTGGAGCCTCTGCTTTTGATTCTGAGGAGAGGCAGATGAAAGAGAGAGGCTCCATGTCTACCAACAGACAACTCAATGATTGGAGCTGTGGGAAGCTGAAGGTCCACAGAACCTCACAGGGTTTCAATGTGACTTACCCAGGTACAGAAGTTATATGTGAGAGAAGGGACTGGATCAGGTATCCCAGGCACCAGAAAAACATGTATTAAGGAGAAGTGACTCACAGCAAACAGCAGCAGCCATATAGTAATTATTGCATTTGGGTTTTTTTTAGTAGGGAGTGGGAAGGTGGGAACAAGCAAAGCTGGAATTGTCAGGGACCACTTCTGAGAAATAATCAGCAAACTGAGCCTGAAGTTTCAATAGCCCCACAGCATTGGGTCATGCAGTGCCAGGGCTTAAACACTGGGCCCCACACTTAATACACACTTTCTAAACCTTAGAGCTATCTCCATGGCCCAGAGTCTGACTTTATTATTTTCTTTTGTTTTTGTATTTTTTGGCCACACCCAGCAATGTTCAAGAGTTCCTCCTGGTGCTGGGCTCGGGAATTATTCCTGGCAGTGCTCAGGATACCTCATGGGATTCCAGGAATCAAACATGGGTCAGCAAATGATTACCTGCCGTACTATCACTCTGTTCCCCCAGGACTGGACTTTTATTACGAGCTCATTATGTGCCCATGCTGAATTAACACTTAAAGTCCTTCACATCGCTTGTATCTGCATCCAAGGTACAAAGTGTTAGTTGATAACTGAAAAAAAATGGCCCGTAGAAACAGTAAGTTCTTTAAACAAGCAGAAGTTAAGCAGGACTTGATTCTAGACAATCATTTTTAAATCCACAGTTTTGTCTCCATCTTTTCTCACCTCCCATGCTGAATGTTTCTATCTGCTTTTATCTTTAGTGTTTAGGCATTATTTCTAGATTCTATGATATCAGTAGGGCAATTCTTTACTCATCTGTTTCTTACCCTCCATAATAAAACACTAAGATTCTCTGGATTGGATAGAGTAAAAGGGATTGGGGTGGGGTCTGGTAACTCTGTAACCTAGTTTCCACAGGTAATAAACACAGTCGGGAATGAAATAAGAGTGTTCAACCCCTCTCCATTCAGCTTTTCTCCTTTCTCTCTATTTCCCAAAGAACAATATCAGTTTTTCCTTTTCAGTGAGCCATCTTTAATGGTAATTTTGCATTTGGCAGCTTTTGGTGTTTTGTTTTATTTCGCCTTGTAGCTTTAGACCGTTGTTTGTCTGTGGTTCTGTGTTCCCACTGCTATCCATAACTCCCTTCTCTTGCTTGCTCTGGAACATTGATGTGATTGTCTGCAATTTGTGATTGCAAGCTTACTCTGGATCTCTGTGGTGGCCTGAGAACGTAAAACAAAGCACCTGGAATATGCCCAACCTCCCCGCCCCTTTTAAATCATACTGGAGGAAGCACACTTCCATCAACAAATGTAGATCCAAGAATGCAATCACTTCAAGGATGTGACAAATCCTTTTTCACCAAAGCCAATGGCACGATTCTTACTTCATTAAGTACTAATTTGACCAAAATGTAAACATCTAAGTTAGAAACAAAGAAAGTCCTATAGTTACTATAATTATGCCCTGAATCTCTTTGGCTGGTCTCTAGCTCCTGATGAATTATTTCTTGGTTTTTGTTCTGTGCAGACCCAGAACAGAATGAAGCTGATGGCAGACAACTATGATGACGACCACCATCACTACCACCACCACCACCATCACCACCACCACAGGTCTCCTGGAAGGTCACAACATTCCAATCTTAGGCCCTCTCCTGACCAGGTCAGTTTCATTTCTGCTTACCTCCAGGACCTCTTTTACCCTTTAGATATTTTAAGATAAAATAAATAATTCTCAAGAAATAATAAACAGCATAAAGTGATACATTCTTTGAACTGAAACTAATAGCTTTGGTATTTATTTCCATCACTCAAGGAATCTAAATGTTTTCCTTTCTCCTTCCTCTTTTAGGTTTTGTCTGTTCTTGTTTATGTTATGCATTTTCTTTCCTCCCTTCTTTTCTTCTTTCATAGATATGTAGTCTGTTCCTGGCTTGGAATCTAATGGTGGGTTACTTTGGAATGTTTCTTTCAGAGTTTTAAGAGAAAGCACTTTGTTTCCATGACCTTGGCAACCAGAGAAGTCCTCAGTTTGCTGAGCACTTTCCTAGAAAATTCCTTAGTGATGCAAATTAACAGTGGGGTAAAACAGCATAAAAAAAATCAGTTTTCCTTGCATTTTAGCCAGTGAAGTCAAGTGGCTGATTTATTTGATTTGGATCCTATCCTCTCTCTTGACTAAGTAAGGCAAATGAAAAAGTGCATCGATGAAAGCAAAAGCCTCCTGCAATTTTTGTTGTGTTTGCAAACAAAATGCAAGAACTACATACAGAACTATATATACTTACAGTAGTAAGACTCCTGAATGTGAATTTCATAGGAATTATGCAGTCACTCTCAAACTCTCAAGATAATGTGGTTTGATATAGCAATATTTTTTCTTTGTTTTCTTTGTTGTACTAGGGTCTTTTGTGTTTTTATATCACCGCTGCATATATGATGTTCGTATAACTTATGCAATAAATTCATTTCAAGAAGGATGTATCAGTTCACTTGTCTTCCTGTTCATCATCAATTTGCTCGAGTGGGCACCATTAGCATCTTCATATGTCCTGTCTCATGCTAGTAGAGCCCAAAGGCATCTGCTTGCTCCAGGAACATAAAGAGCCTCAACCATTGCATCAGGTCATGGGAATGAGGTCTATAATTGTTACTGGTATTTGTCATATCAAATAAGACACAGACAGCTTGCCAGGCTCTGCCGTGCTGGTGGGATACTCTTGTAGTCACCTCTGATCTCCAGCATTTATTGATGAACTGCGTAGCCTCAAGTGGCCATACGAGCCGGGCTGTGATCAGCTCTTCTGCTGGGTGGAGCTCTGGGTGGAGTTCAAGAGGAATGAAGTTATAGATAATGGATATAATAAATATAAATATCGTTATATATTTTGTTTATAATATGGGGTGGGAGGCATATTGGAATCTCTGTAGAAGAGTACTATAACTGCTGGATGAGGGTCGTTTGTTCATTATGTTTTTAGAAAATTTTTAACATTATTCCTTCTTATCTCATATTACTAGAATCATAATGGAGAAAGTAAGATTCTCAGTCTCCAAGATGTTTGCTGGGAGTATAATTTACCAAAGAGGAGGGTACTTTTATAGAGTACATAACCTAGTAAATGCTTCTTAGGACTGTGCAGTGAGATATCTCCAACCAGGTGCTCCCTAGCACTTGACCCAAGATTGGCTCTACTTTTGTATTGGAAACCATTTGACCAATGACTCCATCAAACACTTCAGCTGGTCATATAGGAGGTCATCTCAATAGCTGAGAACAAGTACTGAAAGAAACCAGTGCAAAATATTATCTTTTAAATGTTCTCAAGTTAAAATCTGACATAATGAAGAAAGTAATTTATATGATTATATTGTGCCTTTGTGACTTTGATTTGATCTGGTTTTATGTTTTCAGTTTCATCCCTCCCCACTACCACCACATTTTCACACTCACTGTCCCGGTACATCTAGCATCGTGATAATGAAATCTCTTTGATTTTGTTCAGAATCGCTGCCCTTTGCCACAATGTCCTTGCTCCTCTAGTATGAGGTTTTATTGGTGCTGTGTCACTTGGGCCTTCCATATTAGACATAGAAATAAGATCAAAGAAGGGTTAGAAGGAAGAATTTGGATCCAGATTGGAGGAACAAGTTACTCAGGTGTAAACAGGTTTCTTTCACAGAGACTCATATGGCAAAATTTCCTGCTAGAAATGGGGCACCAGATCCAATTTTTACCTCCACTGTGAGTGATATTTCTACTAATCCTAGTTTCCTCCTATATTTCCCAAGATCTCTAATCACAAATTATAATGCCTAACTACTTAGCTAACCTCTGAGATATGTCTTTCAACACCAGAGGATTTCATAGAACTGAATCATTGCTCAGAGATGGAGTCCTTCCCAGAAGAGTTAGCATTTCCCAAAGTATCTGACTCAGGTATACCTTTCTCATTGCTTCTGGTAAGATGATATAGGTCTATCATTATCAGAAGTAGACGAATATTATCATTCGTCTATAGATAGATCAATATTATCATCATTCATCTCAATGACCCCTCTAGATGGTCCATTGACTGAGAAGTACATAGTCTCTTCCTCTGCTATATGTGAAATTAAAGCTACGAAAAGGGAAGAATACTGACTGCTCGTTATTTGTTCCTCAGTTTATGCAGGAAGCACATATTTCATGCCAGTCACAAAACTCACTTTCAAGAAGGGCTTAAGCAAGACAGAATGTCTCTTCATCTTCAAAGAATTTGCCGCTCAGTCCTAGGATAAAAATTAATCTCACTCGATATCTTCTTCAGTTATTCATCCATTTCTATCAGAATGAAACAATAAAATAGTTATACCTCAATTAGCGACCCATAATTTAGAAAAATCTGCAATGGAGTTCTCTATTGAAAAGTGTAAATTTTGACCAGGAAATTAGTCTGAGATTTAAAGTGGTATCATCAAGGTTATAATGCTTCTGCGTTCGTCAGTGCAGAAGAGCCTTGGCATACATGGATTGCCCCCAATGATGGCGATTCCCTGGCTGGTACACTTTCTGGTGAGATGATCATCATAGAGGACAGTAATGCCCTACCCTGTATAGAAGCTGAGATTTATCATGTCCAATAACTAATAAAATATTTTAATTGTTCTAAATCTAAGTCCCCTTATGAATAGTCATAAGCAGGCTGAGAAGTCATTCTCAGTTGATCAAACTTCTACGCATAATTGAGTAAGCATATATATTAAAATTATAAAATGAGCTGCTTATCATAAGAAAGTGTATCATATCATCAGTGATTCACATTCACAGTGAATAATGGGCTGATTTCAATGAGATTCAAACTCACTGTCTGTTACATACTCATATTCATTGAACCATCTCTTTGGGGAGAGTTCCCTTCTAGGGATTCCAGATTCCCTTCCCATGTACCTTCCAATCTTAACTTTTCTCTGACCCTATCAATTGGCCAACTGTGTTTCCTGGAAGCAGAACTACAAAATGGTGACAGTTACTCGGAGCTTTATTGAGAGATCAGAACATGTGAAAAGGAATACATTTAAATGAAAGAAAATAACCTTCCTGATTTTCCAGAGAAACTCATTATTCCTTAGGAAATTCCATTTAAGTATTGCCAGGTAATTACAGGAAAAAATTCTTTTCCATTTCTTTTCTGTCCTTTTCTCCTTCACTATGAATTTGCCTTCTTTTTGGGAGAAACTGAATCCAAGGACTATAAGTCTAGACTAGCATTTCCCAAAGCAAATTTTGGAACATTAGTCTCACGAGGAAAGCTTTAAACAAAGATTTGGTGCACCAAGACTTTTGGGAGAGGGCTGCATATTATAACTCAATAGTGCAGAGTCTTGGTGCAATTAGCAGATCAAAGGCTCTAAAAAGTCATATAAGAAGGAAAGCTCTCCAATTTTATTTAATCCAGCATTTCCCAGACTTATTTGATCATGGAATTCTTTTTTATTTCTTCCTTTTCTAGTAACATCTGTACTCTGAGAAATATGGTTCTCAAAGTATCAGGTGAAGAAAGAGACTACCCAGTTTAAAAACAAGGCTGATATAGTTTCCAGCAGTGTTTTTCATCAGAAGGTAGGGTTTTGAGGCAATTTTGCCTGTGCTTTACATAGCAGAAAAATAAGTATGTTTCTTACAAACATTTCAGAGAATCTTTTAAAGGCAATACCACATGAAAATGAGCTATCCCACCAGAAACCCAATAGAGGGAGCTATTATAAGGATGAGGATCCAGGAAAGCAAGACTAATCATAAACACATAGCCCTAAAGGAAGTGAGTGAAAATAGAATGGAGGAAGGAAGTATTTGAAGAACACATAAGAGAAGTCAGTGGGGTGTGGCAGTCCAACAGTCTCTACCCTGACTCAAGAAAGGAACTTTCAATGACTGTTGGTCCATGACTTCAGGATGGTCACAGCCATTGAGTATGTCCAAATATAACATTTAGACAGATCCTAGTAATGCCTTTGACTCTCTGTTAAACCATGAAGTGTATGCCCAAGAGAGGATAACAATCATTTCCCTTGATATACAGTTCTGGATGAGTTTTGAAAAACAGTAGCAGTCAAGAATAAATGACACTACTGGGAACAAAGTATTCATTACATGTTTTGTGAAGTTATCGATAATAGTATGGAAAAGATAAGCCTAACAGGACATATTCTAAACGTTCTCTGTGACATGAGCCATAAGGATCTTCTGGTGGCTTTTATTATGATGGTTATTCCTTTAAGCAGTATCTTTCTTGCCTTCACAATGACGTCACCTATTTTACTTTCCTTTATTTTCATATGTCATCTGAGTTTTATTTTCCCAGGCAAGGTTATCTTTAATTTTTCTCCTGCCAGCCCCTCAGGTGTGAATTCACCTGCTTGGGTCAGCACAGCATCAGAATGAATGCTACACTTCAGCCAACCATGATGCCTAATCTTCACACTGCCCTTTGACATCCAGGACTCAACGTTCCCAGGCCTGGGTCTTGGATTGGGTATTGGGCCTTTAAGGACCCAGATCTTTTGGTGTAAAATGTACTTTTCATTGTTAAATCATATGTTACTCTGATTTTTAGTTTGTAAAATCCTTCAGGCAAACAAGAGAAATATTTTCAAGCTGAATTCCCCAATATACATGGCCGCTTTCCAAGACTAGAACTTGCCTCTCCTTTCTCATTCTACTTTATTGAGTGGAAATACTCATAGGAGCTGAGAAACTCAAGAATTTTACCACCATGAAGATTTTCAGATCCATTTAAATTTCAATTCTTAACAAAATGTTGCTCGAGTGGGCGCCCGCTCGAAAGCAAATCGATGAATAACGGGATTCAAGTGATCAAGTGATCAAGAACAAAAATGTTGCAAAGGCTTACATTGGTTTATAACCTTGAATAATTATGTATCACATGTTAGTTAGGCTATTTACATATTAACTATATATTGAATTATAGTCACAAACGTTTCAAGCATACAGCATTATAATATGAAATATGTGTAAAGTTCATTGTGTGTACCACTAAAAGTCTAATTTCTGGGGCCCTCTCTTAGTACAGGGGTAACTTGCCTCACATGCAACAAACCCTAGTAACATTACTGGAATTGTAGATGGTCCCTTAAGTACTGACAAGATAACCAGGAGTAATCACTGAGCACTTCCAGGTGTAAAGCTAAAAGAAGCAAAAATGTCTAATTTCTATCAGTATACAGCGAATCCTCTCAGGGGAGAGGAGGGAGGGCCCTCCTTAGTCATTTCACCTATTCTACAACCACACCGGTAAACATTCATCTATTTTACATATTAAAGATTTCATTTACACTTTGCTTTATTTTGTTATTTGCATCTTACTTTTAGAAATATCACTTCAGGAGGAGGGCTTCAGGATCAGAAAGGCATAAATGATTATGTAAAATCTTGATTGGATTTTGTTACGTTTGTATTCTTTGTTACATAATGCAAAACACATTTTCCCCCTGTTTGGCCTAAAGTAAATTCTCAGTAAATGTCTAACTTGTTCCCAAACTGAGATGCAAATCAAAACAACAATGAGATATCATCTCACACCATAGAGACTGGCACACATCCAAAAGATCAAGAACAGGGGCTGGAGCAATAGTACAGTGGGTAGGGTGTTTGCCTTGCAAGCAGTCACCCAGGTTTGATCCCCGCATCCCATATGGTTCCTGGAGCACCACCAGGAGTAATTCCTGCATGCAGAGGCAGGAGTAACCCCTGCGCCTTGCCAGGTATGACCAAAAAATAAAAAAGACAAAAGATCAAGAACAACCAGTGCTAGCGCTGATGCAGGGAGAATGGAACTCTCATCCATTGTGGGTGGGAATGTATACTTGTCCAGCCTTTTTGGAAAACAATATGGACATTCCTCCAAAAACTTGATATTGAGCTCCCATTTGACCGAGCAATACCAGTCCAGGGAATATACACTGGAGACCCAAAAATGCACAACAGAAACACCATCTGCACTTCTATATTCATCATAGTACTATTCACAATAGCCAGAATCTGGAAACAGCTTGAGTGTCCAAGAACAGAAGACTGGATAAAGAAACAATGGTCATTTACACAATGGAATACTATTCAGCTATCAGGAAAAATGAACTCATAAAATTTGCCTATAAATGAATGGACATGGAGATTATCATGCTGTCTTGCTGAGTGAAATTATTCAGGATGATAAGGACATATATAGAAAGACTGCATTCATTTATGATATATAAATATATACCACTTTTCTACTAATTGTTGGAAATGATACTGCCAAACTAGAACTGAGCATTGAATGTAGGCAAAGGATTTACATGATAAGCCCCAAATACATGTAGGGCAAGACACAATGTGTAAGAAAAGGAGGGGGAGAGGAGGAGGAGGAGGGGAGGAGGAGGAGGAAGCAGAGGAGGAGGAAGATGAGGAGAAGGAGGAAGAGGAATAATAGGAGAAGTAGGAGGAAGAGGAGGAGGAGGAGGAGAAGGAGAAGAAGAAGAAGAAAAAGAAGAGGAGGAAGAGGAAGAGGAAGAAGGAGAAGGAGAAGGAGAAGGAGAAGAAGAAGGAGAAGGAGAAGGAGAAGGAGAAGGAGAAGAATGAGAAAGAGAAGGAAAAGAATGAGGAGGAGGAGGAGGAGGAGGAGAAGGAGAAGGAAAAGGAAAAAGGAGAAGGAGAAGAAAAGTACCTGCCATGGAGGCAGGATGGAGGAGGGGGTAGGTAATCTGGGGACATAGGTGGTGGGAAATGGGCACTGGTTGAGGGTTGGGTGCTGGAACACTGTATGACTGAAACCCAATCATGAACATCTTTGTAATTGTATAACTCATGATGGTATAAAATAAAATTTAAAAATTAAAATAAATTGTTCCCAAACTAAGTAAATAGGAATATCCTCAGATAGTGAAATAAACATAGGGCTTTGAGAGATTGTAAAGCTTCCAGACTTATGTTTCTGAAAATTAACAGGGCCAAGATGAGGCTCTGAGTAATAAAAATACACTTAATACTTATATATGTTAAATATGCCTTTATGACCATCTCAACTTTTTTTCTAGAATGGAAAGTTGTTTTGCCTTTCCTAATGAATTGCAGTTAATTTTATCCATTTTTTTATTTTCCAAATGTCCTTTAGTTGTTTTTCCATGTGCCTGAGTATGCCCTGACTTTATTTCTATTCTTTTGTTTTGCAATTTTAATGCTTTCATTTACTCACATTTCATCTATTCTCTCTTCACTGTATTCACTGTATTCCGCTCATCATCCATTGGCTTGAGCGAGCACCATTAACATCTCCATATGTCCTGTCTCAGGCTAGTAAAGCCCAAGCGCATCTGCTTGCTCCAGGAACATAAAGAGCCTCAAACCATTGCATCATGTCATGGGAATGAGGTCTAAAATTGTTCCTGGTATTTGGCATATCAAATACGACAAGGGTAGCTTGCCAGGCTCTGCCATGCGGGTGGCATACTCTTGTAGTCACCTCTAAATCCAGCATTTATTGATGAACCGCGCAGCCGCTTGAGGCCGCGCGAGCTGGGCTGTGATAGGCCTCGTCTGCTGGGTGGAGTTCTGATGAGAGGGAAGTCCGGATGTGGAAAATGGAGGCCCTCATGGAGTGGGGGGTCATCTGGCTTGTTGCAAGACTCTGCTGGGGTGGTGGGCCAGGGCTAGAACCCGCCATCCCTCCTGGGCGCCTCGTGACAGTACTGAATATTATTACAATAATATGATTTATAATATTTATATATATTTATATATTCTCTCTTATTTTCTCTCTTATATTCTCTCTTATTTATATATATTTATATATTCTCTCTATTTTTACGTATTTCTTCTGTCCCTGTCCTAATGAAAGTGCATCTTCCTTTAACTCTTCCACTGCTATAGGATCCCAGTGGATTCACAAATAGCCAGTCATACTGAAAAAATTAGAAAGTTGGAAGTATTTCATTACCTAATTTGGAACTCTGTTATAAAGTTATAGTGATCAAAACTTCCTGGTATTGGAGTAAAAATAAGCCCTCTCTAATGTGTCAGAATCAAATATCTTATGATGATCCCCCATATAAAGAAAGTTATTTTTTCTATAAGGGAGCTGATAACCTGAAATGGGATTATGATAGACTCTTCAATAAATGGTGCTGGGAAAACTGGACAACTACATGGACAACTAAATCAAAGAAATTTAGGCTGTATCCATATCTTGTACCAACTCAAAAGTCAGTTCAAAGTGGATCAAAGATCTTGAGATCCAACGAGAAACTATCAAGTACATTGAGGAAACTATTGGCAGAGCACTTCAAGATTTGAATCTCAAAAAATGTGTCCAATGAGCTGATACTCATGGCAAAGGCAACACAATAAAAAAGTAAATAGTACTACATAAAACTAAAGCACTTATACATGGCAAAAAAAATGGGCAAAACTAAAATACAGCTAACTGAATGGGGAAAATATTTGCATTCAACATGTCAAATAAAGTTTTGATGCACAGTATATATAAAGTACTCACAAAGATCAAAAACAACAACAACAACAAATCATAAGTTCCATCAGAAATTGGGGAGATAAAATGCATAGACATTTCTCAGAGGAAGGCAGACAGATGGTGGCCATTAGGACAAGAAAAAATTGCTCACTTATCAGAGAAATCCAAATCAAGATAACAGTGAGATACCATCTTACACCAGTGAGAATGGCATATATCAAAAATAGTAGAAACAATCTGTATTGGCTGGAATGTTGGAGAAAAGGAACTCTCATCCACTGCTAGTGGGAATGTTGTCTGGTTGAACCCCTGTGGAACCAATATGGGGATTCCTCAGTGAACTTGGAGGTGATTTGCCACATGATCCAGTGATTCCGCTTTGGGGCATCTACCCCCATGACTTGAAGACATTCACTCAAAGGGAATGTATGTACATCACTCTTCATTGTTGCATTTAGTACAATAGCTAAGACATGGTATCGACATAGGTATCAATGAAAGATAGGTGAATTATGAAGATGTGCTATATATGCACAATGGAGTATCATGCAGCTGCAAGCAGTAATGGAATCGCAATTTCCTACCACCCTGTTGGAACTGGAACTTATCACGTTAAGTGAAGTAAAACAAAGACAAACATCAGAAGATCTCACTTATCTGTGCCATAGAGAATAACTGGATAAGAAAATGTAATAAAAGGGATCCCTTGATCCCAGAGTTTAAGGAGGAGAAGGACAAATAAAGAAAGAGATCAAAGGTGGTAGAGGAAGAAAAAGAAAAGGAAGTAATTGGCAAACAGGAGTTGGACAGATTTAAAACACTGAAAGCATATGATCTAAGCTGCAACTATTGGAACTGTGGTGGGGAAGAGAGTGAGGGTGGGAACCAAGTATGAGGGCACTAGTGGAGGGAAGTTGACACTGACAGTGGGATTGGTGTTGAAATTGTATATCACTAAAGCTCAACTATCAATAACTTTATAAATCACAGTTCTTTAATTAAAAAGTAAAAAGAATTCCAGTGGGTTCTACAAATACAAGTTGTGGAGACCAGGGCCTAGAAATGGAGAGAGACTACTCCAGGTTGCAGAGGTGCCCAGGCAGTGGAATGCCAAGAAACACATTCCCTTGTTCACTCATCCATGAAATTCTACACACGCAAGAGTCTGGGACAAGCCAAGCCCCTCAGATCAAAGTAAGGGATGCTTCAGCCAGCCAGGGTATGGGACGACTTCTGGAAAGGAGCTTTTCAGTGGCACAATTTGGGTGTTTTATTTGTATGTTTTCTGCTTGTCTAATTCTAGATGAACGATAGTCCTGGTCTTAAATATTTCACACTGTACTTAGTTCCAAGAATCTGTCTGCAGGTGTTAATAGCTCTCTTTGGTACCTTCTCTGCTGCCTGATCTAGGGCCCCTGTGTGGCCCTAGATTGTTTGACTCTCAACTGAGACCTGTTTGGACCAGTCATTATACTCGTTTGGAACCCTAAATGTTTATTTCCATTTTCTTCTGAAAATTTCCTTAGAATTATGCATGGAGAGAGGTCATTTTGCCATAAGCCATCAAATGACTTGATTGCTAAAGAGTCCAGACCTAGATTTGACCTCCCATCCCAGCTAGATGTCATGGAATAGATACACATTTGTATTTTAAAATATGCCGACTGTAGGTGTGCCTTCTGACAAAGACACTCAGCACTACTTTGGTGTCTAGATGTCTAGTCCTAATATGTATTCCCCCTGTCTTACTAGACAGTAGCCACGAGGTAAAAATAAGACTTTGACTCTCTCACCCTTACACCTCTCTCCATTCTATGCCAGAGTACTGGGGACCTGGCCCACTTGGAATATATTATTGTCCTGCAGAGAACTCCTAAAGTAGCGGAAATTTACTGTACCCCCCACAATCCAATCAACAAGGTGGTGGCGGAGGTGGGTGACATTTCTAGCACTGTGCATTTCTTGGTGGAGTTTGATTGTCTACCAGGCAAATGAGTTCCAGCAGTCCAGGTACGTCTCAGAAAGCCAACTCAGTTCCTGGGGATACTGTACTCACCCTCAGCCTCTGTGAAATGCAGGAGGGATGGGATCTTGTGATTGATGTCCTGCTTGCCTTGCACTCTCACCAACAGATTAGCCAAAGTGCCGCCCTTTGAATTCTAACAAACAGACGAGGGGCTTAACTTGCTCCATTGCCCCCAGAAGATGGATTCTGTATTTAGAGTTGTTATTCCTAGCTTTTGCTTAGGGAAGGAAAAAAGAATTTATTTTATGTTTTGAGGTTAAATGAATGTGGAATAAATGTATACACAGTGTCCTGTGTGTATATATGTATTTATCGCTCTATGTCAGATGAACTGAGACTTTTCCACATATGGAAGAATTTCTCAAGATCATGTTTAGCTAGAAATTTCTTTCCCCAACTTCCCGAGTATATGTTTGAATATACATTATATATACATATATGTGTGTATGTGTGTAAATACATGTTCATGTTTCCTATGTAGAAGAAAAATTAACTCATGTACCAGAACTCACTAAACAGAGTCATAGAACAATGGAAAGGGCAGAAATATTTAGTTCCTTGCAGTGACCTAATGAGAAAACTTAACATGTCTGAGACTATTAAAATGTTTCCCATCTTAGTATTCTGAAGCTCTTCCAAATAAGAAATGATAGAGCCTTTTGCATTGCAAATCTAATTTCATGGCTCACTTCTTGGAAGAAGTCTTCGATTTTGGCTTCATGTGAGGATGAAACCTTCAAATTAAAAAAAAAAACATGAAGCAACCTCTTGTTGGGCTGGTGTTTTTGGATAGGACCGGGGTTCTGAGATTTTGACTGTTTCTACCCCCAGGCCACTGCTCCCCAAATCAGAGCCAAAGATATCCTAGGATGCATTTTAAAATAAATCTTGTGGGCCACTTGACCAATTAATTAATTAGTTAATTTTTTGAAACTGAGCTATATCTGACATATAAAATTGTGCTAGGTTCAGTAGAGCCGAATGTGAGGTTCAAATGTTGTGAAAGAATGGTTAATGTCTCTCAACACACATGGTTATAAAAACATTTTTCTTATAATTATTTGTCTCTTTTCTGATTCTTCTTTCATTGTAACTAGATTGCTAGGAAGCCATGTTTGAAATTCAGCAGTTAATAAAATAGAAAAATAGCCCAGATGTCACCTTTTCCCTGATCCTCTCAGGCACTAACCCCCACCAAACCAGTCCTAAAACAGGAGCCAGAAGGGCTGTTATTTCTCACCGTCGGGAAATAAAGGTGACCATTTATTTGTTTGCTTGTTTTTAAGAGCAGACACTCTGAAATGAGCCTGTCAGGACTCTGTAAGTTCACAGGTAAAGAAGGAAATGAGGACAAATGTCTGAAGCTGTCCTGGGAGGTATTTAACTGCTTCTTCCTGTCCTAGCAGTTCTCTGCTCACCCAACCATTACAAACCCAGGAGAAGCAGCAAGGGGGTGACACATCCTTGGGGAAACTGGCTTAGAGGATGAGCACGTTACTGCCAAAGCTCTTTAATCTGAGTGCAATGTTAATGCTGTGTGTAAGCACATGAGGGCATGATTCGATAAACCCTGCCAGGCAAGGTCTTCCTGGATGCGAAAAGACAGAGCTACTTAATGCATCAGGATCCCCCTGTGAGAAAAGGATTTTTCCTTAAAAGAAATTTGAGCCTATTGGATATTTCAGTCTTGCTCTATTTTGGGTAAAGTTCTCCACCCCTTTTGCTTATTCCTCTGTTTGAAACCTTGTTTGCAGTATTAGGGTTTCATTAAGAGATTTGTTGCAGTATCTTTGGAGTCAACAGGGCTTTTTCAGCCACAGCCTGCACTCCCGAGCTTGTGAACTAGTGGGTGTAACTCATTTTGGCAAACTGGAGAGTTGATTTCTTTTCAATTTGCTGCTTTAATCCAGTCACATTTGTCTAAGAGGCAGCACTTCAGCTCCCCAATGAAAGGGGTGGCCAAACTCGAAATGTCTGGAAGCAGGGAAATCCATTTTGTATTGCTAAACACTGTTGCCTGCTTTTTTTTCTGGAGCTGATGTAATAAGGCGCATGTTTGACTTACACACTCCAGGCACTCACAACACCCTCAAGATAACAGACCAGCAAAGGAGAGAGAACGGGATACATCTGTGATTTAAAAAAAAAAAGGTTACAGATATTCACCAATTCTGAAAGTCACCTGACTCATTTACGCCATTAAAAAATTCAGTTTTGGAACTGAGATTCATAGTAATGATTTAAATACAATGCAGCTTTGAACCATCCAGGGGTTGCTAAAATATTTAAGAATGTCTTTATCTACTAACAAACTATTTTGCATTTTCCTTATAAACTATTTGCCTTTGACTTTTTGCATATGTAATAGAGTACTATGGTAGTAACAAGCCTTGGATGCTGCCAGTGATGTGTATATTTGTAATATCTATTGATAAAGTAGTTGAACTTGCCTTCTCAGATTTCATTCACACAACTCTTCAGAGTGCCCAAACAGGGTTACTCCCATTTTCCTTCTGAGGCAACTGAGGAAATGAGAGGTTAGGAGATATGATTGCTTGCTCACAGGGAAGCGGCACAAGAAGAATCATGTTTAAAAAAACAACAACAACACATTTTTATACTGGTTTTAATCATGCCAAGCATTAATGCCTGATGGCTGTGGAGTGAAAATAAAGCCTGGCTTCACCCCTACTGTACCCCACCCCCCTTTTATGGTTACCTGGCAATGGCTCAGCTTTTAGCAGCTGTTGACTTTGGTCTCCAAAACATTGTCGTTGGCCAACAGAGAGCCTTCCAGCACTTCCATCTTCAGCTGGGTATCTTGTATCTTTCAGCTGGCACCAAGCCCCAACAACTGGTTTGTCAGAGATTGCATTTGCTTAAAGGAAATAGAAGAAAATTTCAAGTGACCCCACAAATGATGACCCTCCAAAGTAAGAAGACACCGAAGGACTCTACATTAAAAGTAAAGGAGAAAAACACCCCCACCCAATTTCCAATCTTCCTCCAGTCCTCTATAAAGTTTTCAGTTGTTTGGCCAAGATAATTCAATTGGCTTCCTTGCCTCAGCATATCTTTGTGAGGCAGCCTAGTTGGAGAAAAACCATGCCAGGCAACACACAGGCTTTCCACTCTGCCTCTCCCTCAAGAAGTACCCTTCAGTCATGGCTACCCAAATAATGGCAGGTGCCCCCTCAGCTTGTAATATTAAGCTTTCAGCAGTGGGGTTGGAAGAACAATCTGGGAAGTGCCAGTACAGGGAAGGAAGAGGTGTTCTGTGGCAAAGCAAGTAAACACAATCTTGGCAACACAAGTCACTCTGAAATCCAGGCAGCATTTTCTCTCTGAAGAATCACAACTTTCAAAAAAAAGCAAGAACTTAGCTGATCACTTATCACTGTCTTCTCGTTCATCATCCATTGGCTTGAGCAGGCGCCAGTAACATCTCCATGTGTCCTGTCTCATGCTAGTAGAGCCCAAGGGCACCTGCTTGCTCCAGGAACATAAAGAGCCTCAAACCATTCCAAAGAGCCTCAAACCATTCCAAACCTACTCCATGAGGGCCTCCATTTTCCACATCCGGACTTCCCTCTCGTCAGATCTCCATCCAGCATACCAGCCTATCACAGCCTGGCTCATTGAGATCCGCCCTGCAGCAGTCTTTTTTAAATCCGGCTCAGGTATGCTGATCCAGAGACTCAAAGACATGGGGCAGAGCTGCTACTGGCTCTCCCTGTGCCCAGCCGCTCACGAAGCACCCAGGAGGAATGGTGGGTTCTAGCCCCTGGCCCGCCACCCCAGCAGAGCCTTGCAACAAGCATGACGACCCCCTACTTTATGAGGGCCTCCATTTTCCACATCTGGACTTCCCTCTTGTCAGAACTCCACCCAGCAGACCAGCCTATCACAGCCCAGCTCGTGCAGCCACAAGCCTCATGGTTCATCAATAAACGCTGGATTTAGAGATGACTACAAGAGTATGCTACCCACATGGCAGAGCCTGGCAAGCTACCCATGTCGTATTTGATATGCCAAATACCAGTAACAATTTTAGACCTCATTCCCATGAACCTAGCTGATATGGTTACTTATTTGGAAATATTTGTGATGTTCCCTCATCTGGGCCATCATCAGGCAATATAAAGGTGGTGGAAGTTCTGTTGTTTCTCTCCTGAATGCTTGCAGAAGGTACTGCAAATAACTCACCCAAAGAACTATTGGCACCAATGCAAAGTTCTCTTGCATCCAAGAGCAGAGAGTCCTCACCTGACTTGGACCATTCAGCTCCTGCCAGGATCTTTAGTGGCTGGGTAAGAAGGCCATGCAGAGGGCAAGCTACTTCAGAGCTGAGCTCTGCACAAACAGCAAACCCCTGGGATCAAACTGAACTCAATCTCCTGTGGCTTCACAGCTCATAGTTCATGGGGTGCACCTTTGTGGTCAAACCAAGTGGAATTTGACCCTGGCTCAGTAGTTCCTGCCAGGTATTCCTCGGTGAAATACCTGACCATTTTCTCTGAGCTTTCCTTTGCTCACCTGACTCATGGAGCAGTGGTCAGACTCAGGCAAGAGGCAGGGAACCTAACCTAGGGCAGGAGCAAAGACCTGCTGGTTTCCAGCCTAGATCAGAAATCAACTGACATTTCTGTTTAAGCAGCACTCAACAACTGTCTGTACCAGACTAGGAGAGGCCCCACACATTGTAGCCAATAGGGAGCATGTATGAGTTTGCAGCCATTCCTGACATCATCTGAACAGAGCATCCACCCTTAGACTAAGCATTCCCAGAGGCAGGGAGGTGAAAGATCCAAATGTGTTTGTAGAGAGATTATTATGGGAGGAAAGGTTTGGACACTCCCCAGAAGTTAACTTTGCTAATGTCCCAAGTAGGCCAAGTGTCCCTGGTTTCCTGGTCTCCCCTATTGTTTTCCTTACAGCTCCATATCCCCTGCTCTGAACAAGTTGGAAAGACCCCACAGAATTGTGTAGGTACAGACTCACCATTGATCCCACACTGTGGTCCTTCTTTTTGTGACTTGTGTCACTTAAGTTAGCAGAGAACCAGGACTGGAAGATTTCAGAAAGTGTCAGAGTATCCACAAACTGAAGTTGAGCTATGGTGGACCTGATGATTGTCACATGGGGCCCTGTTAAAGCCAGAACCATGTCTTCACGCCTTTCTGTGAGGAACCAGCTAGAGCTCGCTGAATAAATCTCCGTGGCATTGTTACAGTTGTCACAGAGGCGAGGCTCACAGAGGAAGGTGACTCTTCCATAATTTCATCATTTCCAGCCAGGACAGGTGTGACAACAAGGTCCCCTTGAGGACACTTGTCCTCCAATTTCAAGGAAGAAAAAAAAATACTATTAACTCAAAGAGTTGCAGGTGTCTGAAAAACTCTTCAGTGATGGGCTGGGGCTTGCTGGCTGCTTGTACCCTAATACTTCGGAATCAAGACCAATTAAAGGTTTACATGGAGCCATTTATCATTTAGGATTACATATTTCTTCCCAGTGCTCTTGGTCAGGAGGATAAGTGCACGCCACCATAGCAGGCTGCAAGTCCTGTCTGTGATGATTCGGTCCCTTTACCCGCATTTCCTGTCAGCAGCTCCATCCTGCAAGTGACCCATGCAAAGAGGGGTTTCTGTTTTTATCTCAATATCTGGGGAACCTCATTAGAGCCATTTGGAATGGCAGGATTTCCTTCAAGGCCTTATACCACCTCTGGAGCCAGAGATTCATCCTGAGGTGATTTGGTAGTTAAAATGAGAACTGAGCTATGTAGTCACTGTGCTCTGGGATTCTGCCCTCCTGGGGTATCCCCATTCCCAGATGCTGTGGACAAAAGCTCTCAAATGACTAATGGTCTAAAGGCTTTTTCCCATCCAGATATTTTGGCAACTCCCTGGCATAGCAATTACTCAAGCCCCACATAGGAGCCAACATCACGCAACATCCAGTATAGCCCTGAAAAGGAAACAGACTTTCCCTTGCCAGATAGATGGAATTAAAAATCCCAAGTACTTGAAATCATTTGGCTTGAAGTCGGAGATCAAGTAATATTTATGTTTCCTTGCTGTTGGGGTTTTTTTATTCCCAAATTTACATTTCTGTACAGGAAGGTTGCTGAGAAAATTAATATTTGTATCCAAAGATGCAGGCAAATAAAGAGTCAAACAGCTGTGTACATTTGGAAAGACTTGGAGCTCCATCTCTGATTAGCCCCTGCATTTTTTACTTTTTATTCCCTAAGTGGACACTCACTGTGACCCAGATCACTCGGTGATTAGGGTCAGTTCATGCTTAAGCTTTGAAGATTAGGGAAACCAGAAAGGACCACCACTTCCCTTTCTGATTTTGTTGTTGTTGGTAAAACTTTAAACTTTAGAAACTGAAAAAGTGCATAATAATTGAGTTCATGAAAAGGAATTTATCCACATTTCTGCAATGTTAAATGTGAGCAAAGTTTATATTGGACTGTCATATTTCTTTGCTTTATTCACCAGCATACACGACGTCGATCTCCACATCTGGTTTTTAATAACCCTAGACATCTGGGAGCTCCTTTTATTCCTATGGTGGACGAGGCACAGTAGTGATATTGGCAGTGTATATTTTCAAGCTACAACTGCTGTCTGCTTCAATCATAATTAATTACCATTTTAAAATATATTTAATTTACTAAAAGTAATTTGCATTAAACCACGTTTCACTGTTAAGAAAATAGTGGTAGTTTGGTGGTGGCGGCTTTCTTTTTTTCACTCTCTTTCTTAACGTTTAAAATGCTCTCATGAATTGAGTCGAAACAATCTGAATGTACACATGCTCTTGAGTCTTAAATACAAAATGAAATAATCTGTGCTGCATGGAGCATTATTTTTCAGCCATTTAGGAAGCGGTTAGTAAGGGCTGTGGGTCGCAATTTTTATTTGTTTGTTCGTTTATTGAATTGCCATATGATCGACCATTACAAATCAACTCCTGGTTGGGTTTCAGTTATACAGTCTTCCAACACCCATCCTTCCACCAGGGCACACCTCCTGTGGGCTGCATTTTAAGGAAAGCCTCCTATTTGTTCTGTGACTTTGGCAAGCATTAGTATCCTTCTGTGCTTGGGGTTTTTCCTGTAGGCTTTGGGGGTCAAAGACATCATGATGAAAGTAGGGCCTTCATCCAGAGAGCAATACTTACCCACAGACCCACAGTTATCTCGGTGAACTTTGGGGGGCTGCTAGATCCCTTGGTCCCTTCTGTGGCTATCTGAGGGCCCCTATTATAGACTCTGCTCCTTCATTTTCCTTAAAGGGGACATCAGCTATGTTTTTCTCCAGGAATTTAGATGAAGTTTCATGACCAGGAAAATGATATTTCTCATACAGAAAGGGGAAGTTCATTGCTAAGAGCAATTACTGGACTGTGTAGTATAAACACATGTAAAATTTACATAATATGACCCAACAAAAATGATCATTGTACTTTATTTTTGTCAGAATTCCTATCTAAACTGTCAGTGCAAATACACACTGAGTTATCCAATTCAAACTAAAAATTATTTGATTGACTCAAATCATTGTTCAGAGAAGGAGAATTCTTAATCCTTCATGATCCACAGACCCCTTTGGTGGCTATTTGGTGAAATCTGGATCTCTTCTCAGGAAAACAAATGCTTAAAATAAAATACAGCAAAGTAAAAAGGAACAAATTCTGGTAAGTCAGTTCGAAGACTACATATCAGAATCTTTCAGTAGATGAAAACTACTCTGGCCTATTGGCAAGATTTGATTAAACTTGTGCAATTGCAATTTTTCTTTTAGATAAAAATTGGCAAGAGTGACATTTTTATATCATTCAACCTAATACTACCATTTAAGTCATTGAAATCTTAATATTGATAGAATGTTACAACTTAATTTTTTCTCTGTTCCTATTGTTTGAAACAAAAAAACCAGACACTTGTGGCAAAAGTTGGTTTCACTGGGGGTTATTAAGAGACACAGCTCACATGATATGACCCAGGATATGATATAAAATAATCCATTGTACCATATAAGGAAACTAGTTTATGAATCAGTCTTTTAGGTTAAATTTGAACCCTGGCATTCAGCAGTGAGGAGTCTTACTTAAAACAGGTCCTAGTGATGGTGGCTCTACTTCTGCCTTCAAAGGTTCAATTTCCTGGTTTGTGAAGCACTTTACAAAGTGAGGAAAGTGGCTCCAGCCCCTCTGGAAGCATTTCAACAAAAATTCAAACCAAATAAGTTTCAGTTTAACCAAAGTTGAACAAAATTTTAAATTAAACAAAACTTCCTTTCTCCAAGCATTCTACTGAATTGAAAGTTTACTGTCTTTTCTTTGAACCTTTTTCTTTTAAAGAAATGTATAATCATTCCATGGTATGCACATCTTCTTATATGTTGGAGAAAAATAAAAACTGACAAATGGAGATCACAGGATGTTTGCCTATGTGAAATAACCAATGTGAATTACCACATACAACAAATATTCTTTCCACCCAACTGGAGGGAGCTGTTGTCGCTTTATTTAATTCTTCTTCAGCCTTTATTGATACTTTAAGCTTAAGAGAAATTAAGGGTATTTGATTACTATAATTACTTCTCTGCTTGCTTAAAAGCTCTAATCTACTCCCTCAGCATATGCAATTCGATTGCATGCTTTCCCCAAAAAATAATCATCTGTTAATGTAGACTAATTTTAATCTTCTAATCCAATCTTGACACAAACTCAGAACTGGGTGGATGGAATGTTTTTGTGTGGGTGTTTCCATAGACACAAAACTCCATAATGGATTTGACAAGTTGGTGATGTGGAACTTAAGTGACTATTTTTTCCTTTGCTCTTGAAGATTAAAAACGTAGTGAAGATCAGTGTGTGTTTCCAGTGCATCCCAGTGTAACTAATCTTCTCTTCTTTCATTTTGATGCTCCCCATCTCTCTGCACCTTCCAACCCTGGTCCGGCCACAGGATGACGATGAGGGCATATGGGCATAGCCTGGCCTGTAAACCAAAGTTCCAGTTTTGTTTTGAGGGGTGAGAAACCATTTTATATCACTTTTCTTTTTTATGAAAATGAATTCTAGTATTGTGTGTGTGCTTGCTTCTGTTCTGTGACGCTTCTCACCGTGCCTTATATTTGTTTCTATGTCCTATGACTGTCCCAGGTGCCTCCTCCTTCCTACCTCTCCCTACCCCTGCAACCACACTACTGGCTGCTTGTTGGGGCTGCGTTGGAGCATGATTCAAATGTTTCTGTGTGATTTAAGATGTAAACGATGCCGTTGATAGAATTCATACACAATTTTCCATTTCAGTCAATTTATGGACTCAGAAATTGTAACAGTTCTCCAGTTGTGTTTTCAGCCAACTGCTTACTCTTACCATATCTGACTCACATCCTTCTGATTGTGTGAATGTCTGTCAAGGAACAAGGAGAATGAAACTATCTTTCATAGGACTGAATCTATTATCTCTAAGAAGCCTATGTAATGAACTTTACTATCTATTCTTTGGCAGCTCAAAAGAACCAACAGGACTATGCCATAGTAATGGTGAATGGGTAACCACAGGTTTTAGTAAGTAAAGTAAGTTAGAATAGGAATACAAATAGTGACAATTCTCACTAGTGACATTGTGTCTGCTGTTTTTTTTCATAGTTGTGCTTCTAAAGAGCTTTTGCATTATGAATTTCCTGCAATTCATCTCTCAGTGTCTTTTCTGTTTTAAAGTTTCTACTTTTGGGGCCAGAGCGATAGCACAGCAGGGTGGGCACTTGCCTTTCATGTGATTGACCCAGATTCTATCCCTGGAAACCCGTATGGTCTCCTGGAACACTGCCAGGAGTAATTCCTCAGTGTAGATCGAGGAGTAACATCCAAGCATTGCTGGGTGTGACCCCAAAATCCAATAGTAATGATGATGATGATAAATTTTCTACTTTTACATATTAAAACTCACCCTTTATTTCTGTGCTACTCACATTACTATTGAATGATGGCAGGTGTAATTGCCACATGGTTATGCTTGGGGCATTAAACTCTACTGACTTTTGCTGCTGGAAATTATGCTTCTCTAGGATGCCTGCTGACTGTTCAGCTTGAGTGCCAACTCCTGGAGTTGAATATATGTATGATGACTTGGGATATTCCTGAACTTGATAGTACTACAAAGTCATTTTAAACCCCTTCAATGGATTTTCAGATTGAAGTGGATGGTGTGCCACTGTAATTTTTATGTTCAAGCAGAATCCAACATGTACTTCAGTTTCTGGAACAAACTTGAAGTCTGTGATTACTGAGGCAATTGGGAGGAATAATTTAGCGTATGTCTTCTTTCTGGGTCTTACTTCCATATTCAATGGCATTGGTGCTTCTCACAAATTTTAATACAGTAACGGTATTTTCAGGAAACAGTTTCATTGATGTGTTTCACTGATTCATGGTACCTATTGTAGGTGCCATCAGTTACTTTGGTTGCCTTTTCTGACCCTGTGCGGAAACAATACTTTTGGTTTTTAGACACAACATCCTTCCCAAATGACAGCTTGAGGATGGCATGACAGCTTGAGGATCCATTTGCTAATAGTCCATTTATTTCCAACTTCCTGATCACATGGTAGTATTTCCTCTCTTCTCCCTTTCCTGGGTGAAGGGATGGCGACACTAACATGAGCTCCGTCAGAAGAAGAGTGATTGCAAAAGAAGCTCACCAGGAGCAAGAGAAGGTCCTAAAGCCCTGCCTGAGAGACCTAAGTGGAAAAAAAGTAAAGGAATTAATGTGTTTAATTCCCACAGAAAAAAGCTAAATGAAAAAATTTCAGCTAAAACAACATAAGATGATAAGTGTTTAGAATGCTGAAAGCAAACGTGGAAGACCTCAGCATACATAGAATAGGAAAACAAAGGAAAGCTCTTAAGAGCTGGGCGTTTCTTTGAGAAGTGTAGGTCTTATATGGGGGCTTTTCAATGAAGTTTCTCCTTCTGCCTCCCCATACACTATGTCCCTGGGACACGTGTATGTGTTCACCTAAATATTAAATATTATTATTGCTCTTTCATAAGAGTCATGATATCCACTGGTCCTCCCTTGAGATAGGAGCCTTGAAGTTGTCCTCAGGGATGAAGAGGTACCCAGGTTCATCATAATCTTACTCTACTCGAGGCAACAGAAAACATGAAGTTCCACATCTACGCTTCTATCACTTCATGAGTAGACCCAAGCCCAAAAGTACCCTAGAAAACAAATGTCTTCTGAAATTTGTCAATACACAATCCTACTTTATAGGTTGTAATAAGTTTTATGGACTTCTGAGGAGAACTACTTATCTCTCTTTACGATTCCTTTAAACAAGTTTGCTCAGTTATCCTTGCACTTTTACAGCCATATATGAAGGATTTAACTAATGAGATGTTGAGGGCCACATTCTGTTTCTGAACTGCCATTGCTCATTTTGAGTCATAGTATAAGCTGTGGAACCTAAGGAGACATTGAATTTGTAATTAAAGATGGATAACAGTGGCACAATAAAAACTTGCCTTTATAAATATTTTTATTTTTGGTCCTTAAAAATTAACATTACAAGGAACTATTTTACTAGGCATCAGTAATTTGTTCATAAGAGCATGAGAAGGCCCTGATTAGACTCATTTTTGGTGCTAAAATGAATCATAACTTAGGAATATTTGTTCCCCAAAGGAGAGCAAATTCAAATGAATTTGTTTTTACCTCCTCTAATTACAAACTCACTTGGTATTTATTTATCTTACAGTAATCATTTAAGGGTGGTGACTTCTGAGAAAAAGTGGGCTGAGCAACATTTTCTTTTCTAAAGGGCTTAGACATCCACTATAGTCAGCCTTTATCAGCTTTGCATTCTTACTCAGACCCAGCATTTCTCATCCCCAGAACCCAGAGGATAGGAGGGCTCTCCTTTGAGCTGAATGGTATGTTCTCATCATCTTGAAATTTTTAATAATAATTTTTAAGGATGTGTTCCACTGTATCAGTTTGTACTGGAACCCACGAGTTCTGCAGTTGATGCTTCTTAGCATCTCCATATTCTCATCTACTCTGCCTCTAATTTTTATCTACCCCATATTCCTATCCAATTATCTACACGCATATGTTCTTGTGTATTAAATTTACTTTTGGATTTCCTTATTGCCCTGATTTACTTAATGAAACTCCATGGAATCATATTTCTAGCAACGTGTCATTAGTGGACAACCTTGCTGTGTGTATTCAACCACAATCATCTACGTGAATTCACCCCATTTTTCAGTTGTGAATAGGTGCTTCTGCAACCTTAACTGCATTTTCTATATTGTTTTGCAAGCATCCACAAAAGCCACTGCTAATTCTCCATTATTTTCTTCTGGGTGTAATCCACTCAATGTAGCAATTACTTGTGTCATTGCTTGGAGGTGCTTTCTGTGAACCTCTTAGATTCACTTTGGTTGGTAGACATTCAATGAAGTGGGCGGGGTAGGTGAGGGACCAAATCAAGCCATTTTGTGATATCTGTGATCTCTAGTATTGCATCTGTCTTGACCTTTGAATGTTTGAGCATTTACTCTGAACTCTGGTAACTGCACAGGCATAGAAACAAGATCAATGTATTCATTGAACCACACAAAAGGCACACTTCTTTTTTGATTAAAATATGCTAAAATACTTAGAACCAGATTCATAAAAATACTAATGTGGGCATTAATAATTTTGGCATGAGGCTTTTATACTAGTAGATAAATTTTGTTTAAAATGAAGATATAGAGGCTAGAGCAATAGTACAGTGGGTAGGGTGCTTGGCTTGCTTGCAGCCAACTTGGGTTCAACTGCCATTACCTCATCTGGTCCCTAAGCCCACCAGGAGTGAACCCTAAGAGTAAAGCCAGGAGGAAGCTCTGAGCACCACCAGGTATGACCAAAAAACAAAGTTAAAGAAATTTAAAAATAGGGGCCGGAGCGATAGCCCAGCGGGTAGGCCGTTTGCCTTGCACGCGCCAGCCAATGCCGGCCCGGTTCGATCCCCAGCATCCCATATGGTCCCCGAGCACGCCAGAAGTAATTCCTGAGTGCAGAGCCAGGAGTAACCCCTGAGCGTCGCGGGTGTGACCCAAAAAAAAAAAAAAAAAAGAAGTTTAAAAATAAAATGAAGAATTTTAGCTTTTATACTTGTGCTCTTATAAGTGAGTGTAAGAATGAATTGTATGATGTATAGATATGAGGTGGGGACTTTTACACCTGGAAACAAACTCAAAAGCTAGTGGACTCCTTGATATACTTAGATCAGGAGGATCACTTCACTTGATCACTTGACATCCTGTATTCATCGATTTGCTCGAGCGGGCACCAGTAACATTTCCATTTGACCCTATCACGTGCCAGTGTAGCCCAGTGGCATCTGATTGCTCCAGGAAGACTAAGGAAATGTTTTACTATGACTGAAAAATGTGTATCTTCCTGGCCTCCTACTTGACAAAGTTTAAGTGGTAGACCTGCATTTGTCATGAGGCAAGAAAATTCAAAGTTGGAAGTCTGGGAAGGAGCTTTCAGTTCAGTTTTTCCAGTTGAAATCCTGGTTTCTTTGTGAAGTAGTTAGCTCACTGTGCAATAATACAAACTTGTATTTTTATTTCACACTCTATGACCTATTTTGAGGATCTGAGACATATCTGCTTTGTGCCCTTAATTACTAAGTCTTCATTCATTCACGGTCCTTTCATTCATTCATTCAATTCTTGGTTAGATGCTTAGAGCACCTACAGTGATGAATAAAAAGAATGCAGATATTTACTGCTCTGTGGATTTTCTGATCTAGTTAAGGGAAGTATACCATAAACGTTATCTATGAACAAAATCATATATATAAAACATTTTTATTAAAACTAGTAAAATATTAATATTAATAAGAGGAACCAACTTATTCATATTTTTCATAAATTATGTCCATGAGTGTCTCTAGGGAGTAAATTTTACATTGACTCTTTTTTAAAAAATTATATCATCATGAGATAGACAATTACAAAGCTGCTCATGATTGGGTTTCGTCATTCAGTGTTCCAGCACCCATTCCTCCACCGGTGTACATTTCCCACCACTAATGTCCCCAGTTTCCCCTCCCACCCCTGCTTGTCTCTATAACAAACACTTCTCTCTCTACTTCTCTCTCTCCATTGACTCATAAATAGGATAGTTAGGAAGTATCCATGCTAGGATGTATGTTTGGGAAGTGGGTCAGAAAGATATATGAAGATAAGATATTTATGAGCTAAGGAATATTGAAGACCATAAATATGGCTACATAATAAGACAAAGAAAGAAAGAAAGAAAGAAAGAAAGAAGGAAGGAAGGAAGGAAGGAAGGAAGGAAGGAAGGAAGGAAGGAAGAAAGAAAGAAAGAAAGAAAGAAGAAGAAAGAAAGAAAGAAAGAAAGAAAGAAAGAAAGAAAGAAAGAAAGAAAGAAAGAAAGAAGGAAAGAAAGAAAGAAAGAAAGAAAGAAAAAAGGAGGGGGAGGGAGGGAAAGGAGTGAGGGAGGGAAGGAAGGAAGGAAGGAAAGAAGGAAGGAAGGAAAGAGAGAGAAAGAGAGAGAGAAGGGGAGAAAAGGAGGAGAGAAGGAGGATATTAATCAGGATTTGACGTACTTCATATAACAACCCAGAGCTGCATGTAGAGGGATGTTACTATTGTATCATGTATAAGAGAACTGATAGTACTCTTATACATGATAGTACTCTTATACAAGATAGATGCAATATATTGCGCATAAATATATACATATATATGTATATATATATATATATATAGAGAGAGAGATATGTGGCATGCCTCAAGGAGACTGAGTATCTATGATCCTCAAAAAGCAAACCAGAAAAAAATGGACAATTCATTTCTGGGAAACAGGGGGACAATGAGGGTGGTATGGATCACTAGTGTGGTGCCTGATTTAGGTAGACCTGGGTGTGAATCCTGACTCCAGCACTGTTTGGTTGGGAAGCCTTGAGTGAGAGCTCTTCCTTCTCTGCTGCTCTTTTTTCTCACTTGCTGAAGGTATGTGCTGTGGTGAAGGCTATGGCGAGGATCAGATGATAAAAGGTGAATAAGGTATCAACCATGCCTGATGCTTAAAGAGGGCTGGATCCTCATTAGAATATCATTATTATTGTTATTTCTGGGTTCAGAAGAATGCACCTTACTTGCCAAGTTAGGGAGGCAATATTGGTGGTGGAAATGGGGCACTGGTGGAGGGATGGGTGCTGGTATACTGTATTACCTAGAACCAATTATGAACACCTTTGTAATTGTATGTTTAACTGTGGTGTAATAAAAATTTTTTTAAAAAATGAGAGAATAAAAGGAAAATAGTATCCCACCCACACGGCAGAGCCTGGCAAGCTACCCGTGTTGTATTTGATATGTCAAATACCAGTAACATTATAGACCTCATTCCCATAACCTGATGGAATGGTTTTAGGCTCTTTATGGTCCTGGAGCGAGCAGATGCCCTTGGGCTACACTAGTATGGGACATATGGAGATGTTACTGGTGCCCGCCTCCAGCAAATCAATGATCTATGGGAAGACAAGTGATACAAGTGAAAAGGAAAATCAAGAGAAATAGGTTCCTGTCTTACACAAACTAACGACATGGTTTTCATCAGGTATTAAAACATGTTGGCCTTGGATGGAGCTGCATTCTTTATCCCTACATGAGTCCCATCTTTAGTTACTTTGACTTGAATGACACCAGTGTTTAGCAAAAGGAAGGATTGATAACCAGAGACTACAGTTTAGTCCATGTTCCTAGAAGAGGCTTTCTTTCCGCTCAAAGCAAAATCATTTTTACTGAGCAATATAAAAAGTTAACAAAAATCTATAAACTGATGAATTGGAGAGGAGGAAAAGGTCATAATGTCTCAGTGCACCTCTTTCTACTCTCAGATATCAGCGTTGGGGTCTCTGGTGTAGAAGCTTTTACTCAAAAGCAAGTGCAGTAGATAAATTCTTGTGGATTTTTCTGGAGTCTGTTAGGATTACCTGGCAAAGTAGTGCATGTTGGCTGGGATAGGACCACACGCTTGGGACATGGAATCTGGCTGAGAAATCATAAACAAATAGTGATGATAAATGACCATGGGCAAAGGCATCTAGCAAAGTGTTGCTGCATTACACTACATTCTTCCTGTGCCAGTGCTCAGGGAGCACTCTGCCTCTCCACCCTTTGCTATTGTTCTAGAGTATTATGCTGGTCTGGTTTTGCTTAACCTCTTTATTAATGATCTATAAAGGGGAGGAAAGGGTATGTGAAGGAAAGTCACAGATGACACTAATTTGGGAGGTGTTGGAAACACTAACAAGGTCAGAGAAATCACACAAAAGGCCTGAGGAAGGTTAGAAACATAGAAGCAAAGTAATAACTCTTGGAGAAGTCCAGACATCTGGTGGAAATTAATCTGAAACACATATCAATGGGCGGGGAGGGGTATGAAACACTGAATATTCAAAGAAAAATAATCAACAAAGTGGACATTAGGAAACCTAGCCAGAAGTCCTGTCTTGGGTGAGATTAGGGAGGTGCTCATGGCAGTTAACTCTGTCTGAATATTACGTGTGCCTGGCAGTGACACTCCTGGCCATGCCTTGCCTGATGCTTGTGGTATTAAATTGTCTTGTGCTTTTTCCCAGAGGACCAGCCAAGTTACCAGGAAGGTGAGAAAGGTTTTTTCTATTATTTTATTATTATTATTATTATTGTTGTTGTTGTTGTTGTTATTGTTGTTGTTGTGTTATTGTTATTATTATTATTAAAATAAAAGCACTAAATTCAGTCGGGGGACCATTTCATGCTAGATGTGAATACAAAACATCCAACAGGAGGCAGCAATCAAACATATGGCCATAAAAGCAGTTTCAGGGAATAATTGCATGAAAGATATTCAGGATATATAAATACTGACTGACAAGATTCTATACTTGTAGAGCAAGAGTCACTATTTCTCAGAATCCAACTTTGGGGAGTTGTCCAAGGGGAGCACAGTGTTAAAAAGATGGGCCAGAATTTTCCTGGTCGTCAGAATATCAGCCCCATCTCCTTCCACAACCCCCTCCAAGTAGAAAGCTGAGATAACATCCAAAGTGAGCACAGATTTATGACACCACTGGGAATACTAACCAGAGTGACTATATTCCTTTCTGCTGTTGAGTCATCGGTTGAATGCATGCTCTTGACCACACCCAGCTGGTTTGCTCTGCCCTCATGACTCCCCCATCTGTGCTTTCCTAGAGGACAGGATCTTGTAGGAATGCCGTTTGCTTGGCTACCAGGTAATCTCAGGAAACAAGTCATACTTGAACCCATTTTGTCAGAGTGGTCTCAAGGTCCCTTCTCTGAGATGACATCCTCAGACTTTGGAATGGAATCATATATTTTGTCCCAATCCTCCTGCCTGCAAGTGAAGTGATAATGCTAAGAATGACCGCCTATGTCCCCTCAGGCCTGCCTTCCTTCCTTCCTCCTAGGCCATGGTTTGCAGCTAGGGGGACAAATGGCCTCCTGAGGCTAGCTCATAATCTTCCAAAGGGACAGGAGGGGAAATCAGTAACTAGTGTGGCACACACCATGAGATTAAGGAGACAACCAGATGGATGAGTGGGCAACCACAGGAAAGAAACAGAGTCCAGAGGGGGCCTTGAGCAGAAGAAAATTAAGAAACTTTGGTTTTGGGACTGCAGTGGTAGTGCAGGAATAATGCACTTGCCCTGCATATAGCTCATCTGGGTGCACCACACACAGGCCCCTGAGCACTGCTAGGAGTGATCTCTGGGAGCAGAACCAGGAGTGAACCCTGAGCACTGCTGGATGTAGCTCGAAAACCAAACGAAAAAAAAGTAAAAAATAATTTACTGGTCTAAGCTGCCCCCCTTGCCTACATGTAGCAGTGACACCCTAATCACTGGACCACACTAATCTTCCATATCATGGGGCTTTACCTGTGCAGACAATGTCATTTAACTGCTAAACAACATAAAAAGACCAGGGACCAAGAGGACTTGTCAATGGTTGTAATCTACCATAAGTGTGTAGGAGTCAGAGGTTAGGTAAGGTAGAGTAGGGACCAATGTGCTAATAATTGTTGGAAATGGTAATGCCAGACTAGATCTGAGCATTTAACATAGGCAAAGGGATATAAAGGGATATACATAATAACCCCTTAATGTATGATTGCAAGCCACGATGTGTAAGAGAAGGAAGAGAAGGAGGAGGAGGAGGAGGGGAGGAGGAGGAGAGGAAGAAAGAAGAAAAAGAAGAGCAAGGAGAGGAAGAAAAGGAGGAGGAGCAGGAAGAGAAGGAGGCGGAGGGAGGAGGAAAGAAAGAAAAGTGCCTGCCATAGAGGCAGGCTGGGGAGAGAGGAGGGAATCTGGGGATATTGATTTTGGGAAATGTGTACTGGTGATGGGGTGGTTGCTGGAAAACTGTATGACAAAAAACCCAATCATGAACAGCTTTGAAATTGCATATATCATGGTGGTATAATAAAATTTAAAAAAAGGACCCTGCAGTTTCCTTCATCCATTGCAAATTCCCATTTCCTGAACATTAGTCTAGGTCACTTTTAGTTTTATCATCTGCCCTAAGAAGTGAGAGGTGGCCTGTCCCCAAATATTTTCTCAGTTTCTCAGCCATGGTTTTGGTTATTTGTTTGTTTATTTATTTATTTTTTTTTTTTTTTTTTGTTTGTTTGTTTATTTATTTTGGTATTTGGGTCACACCCGTGATGCTCAGGGGTTACTCCTGGCTCTTTGCTCAGGAAGTACTCCTGGCAATGCTCAGGGTACCATGTGGGATGCTGGGGATCAAACCTGGGTCGACAGTGCAAGGCAAATGCCCTATCCACTGTGCTATCTCTCTGGCATCAGTCATGGTTTCTTTGAGAGAAGGGGTGACGCAGAGTCCAGGTAGGAGATCACAGAATGGTTATTATTATCTTTTTGAGGGAAAGACATGTCTCAGCAAAATCTGTCCAACTCTGAGTAAAATGACAAAGGCCAATGAGGCTCCAAAACCTTCCAGCTACATCCTACCTTATACCTCAGAGAATATTTTGGAGAATGAATTTTTTAAAATGAAAAATCATAAAGATCAATTAAACTGGGAAACCCAAGCTGCTTACAATGCCCATTCTTTTTTTTTCATTGATTAAAACACTTCATTAGAGGACAAATAGACAGTACAGCAGGTAAGGTGTTTGTCTTACACATAGCTAAACTGGGTATCAGCTTAAGACCCCATATTATATATATGCTGAGCACCATCATAGTGACTCATGAGTGCAGTGCCAGAAATAAGCCCAGAGCATCACCAGGTGTTGCATTAAAACATACAAACAAAGCACCTTTTGTTACTAAATAATGAGGCTTTATTTCTCAGCAAAGCCATACTACATATAACTTTATTTTATTGTATGACTGTGAGATATAGAATTACAAAGATGTTCATGTCTGGGTTTTGGTCCACAGTGTTCCAGCATCCATCCCTCCACCAGTGCCCATTTCCTACCACCAATGACCCCAATTCCCTCCCTCATCCCCTAGCCTGCCTCTATGGCGGGTTCTTTATCTCTTTTTTCTTTTTCTTTCTCTTTCTCTCTCTCTCTCTCTTCCTTCTCTCACACATTGTGGATACAATGCCCATTCTTTATTTTATCCTCTGGTAGCATTTATGTATATTGCAAAATTTTGCAGAGTTTAATGAGAAGTCGAAAAAATTTTCTTAAATATTTTAAGGCATGTATTTCCTATACGTTCATGTGAATAATGTGGAATTGAAGGGCTGGGGTCTACAGGACATACTCATGGGTGCTAACTTCTGGATACCAGGGTTACATAGATCCAGTTGAAATACTGGTTCCACCTTAGAGGTGAGGTGCTACCTTATTTCAGCCTTTTGGGCTGACTTGGGCTATTATTGCTGTTGTTGTTTATTCTGTCACAGTATGGTCCCGTGGTATTGTTGACCATGATACTATTCTGCATCAGGCAGTCGAGCAAACCTTACCAGGCAGGGTTGGGCAAGCTCCAGCCCCTGGAGAGGGTGGAAGCAGCTCATTTCCCTCTGGCTTTCTCCTTGGTGACTGGAGGCTTTTTGATTCCTCTCAGATATCCACTGAGGGAACCCATGGCAGGAGCAGCCCTTGTCAGTTTGGGGTGAATCCACCACCTACTCTGTCCAAGCACCTTTCTTTCCAATGCAACATCATCATTAACTGTACAAGTCACTCAGCCAAATCAAAATGAAAACACCCTCATGATGAAAAGCAAGTCTTCTTGTGACCTGCTGATATGCTCCTGGCATTTGTTACCACAAAGTTCTGCCCCCAAGGCTTTTGCTGCTACTATTACTTGATTTTTTCTTAAATGACTCTCTTCCTTTCTTTTTTATACTGAATCCTGCTTGCTTGGAAGCATGATGAAGCTAGGAAAATTCTTTGTGCTCCTCTCTGACTGAAGGAAGGCAAGGGACTCTGCGAAATGAAAATACAACCAGCCTATCTTTCCCTGAGCACTTTGCCCTGTGCCAGTACACCACTCCTGGCACCTCCACCAGCCCATCTGATCCCCAACACCATTCCACTACAAGGCTAGTCAGCACAATTGGCCACAGAAAAGAATTGTCCTTCCCTCTCACGGAATGTGGAAACGAGAGAGGGAGAATGAGGAAGTATTCCGGAGCCAAAGAGCAATCTTTTGTCCCTCCTTATACAACAGGCTTGGAACTTGGCGAAATCCGATATGTCAGATAAGACGGTAACCGAGTGTGAGATGCAAGCCAAGACGCGCCAGATGAATTTTCCCCATGTTATTATTTTTAAAAAATTATGAATGTACCAACATGTTTGCTGAGACTAGACTGTTAAGCCGTTTCCACGCTTCGTGGGTGGAGTGTAAGCACCTGGTCAAAGGCTGGAACTCCCACCCAGGGGCGGTCTTCCGTAGCTTTATGCCAACAGGAGTCTCACCCTGACTTGATTCTCACTAAGGGAGGGACAGGGACAGGATATAAGGCAAAAGGGGCAGAGTCCAATTCCCCTGTGGCCTGTCCCTGTTTAGGTATTGGAAATTCAAGAGACACAATCTTTAAGCTGTATATTTTAAGCATATATTTAAATATGTTTTTAAGTATATTTTAAGTATGTGTTTAAAAGACAAATCTTTAAGAGTAGTATAGAATCTTTAACAGTAAGGGAATCTGTATTCAAAGAAGTTTGAGCAAAACTGGCTGACACAAAGTAGAGCAGGTTATTTCAGTGCAGGCCTCAGACTCCTGGCTCAGCGGTGTCCTCGCCAGTTGTCACACTTCCAAGGAAAGTTGGCCAGGTTGGCCCCCGCCTATTGCTCATGGGCCTTTTCCCCCTGAGTTTTCATCCAGAATCAGTGTCCATAGAATGTATTTGGAGATAGCTTTGCTACTACCTGCCTGCACTTGGGTCTTCAAGATGAATTGCCAGAGCAGGTGATGTTACCACTGTTGTTTGAAGTAGTTGTCTTGGAGCCTGAAGAATCGTATGCCAAGAAGGATGAGTGAACCTGAAGAGCAGGTACATAGCCTGGCATGGAGCTGGCACTTTGATTTTCTCTCCTATGTCAGGCAGATGTATTGTGCCTATTATTTCACTGGAACTTGATGAGCATTTATAGCGTAATAAGCCATATATATAGAAGAATTCAATGCTTTGCCCTAGTTGCCTTCCTGATAGAAATGGGTCAGGGACTATGACATCTGACAGTAACCACCATTTCTGGGCTGGAGAGAAACTCTGGGGTCAAGGGCATATGCTTTGTATAAGAAGGAACTGAGTTCAGTCCCCAGCACCATGGCCTATTACTGAACCTGAGCATTGAATCATTGGGTTTGGTCAAGTATCTCTGAGAGTGCCTTCCCCAGTGCCCTGAGCACTGTGTGGGAACCCCCATACCAATAAAAAGAGCTAGCATTTCCTTTCCTGTTCTAGTAACTAATGTTGTCAATCTCCTAAAACAAGGGCTCAGCAATCTTTCTGTATTGCCAGATAATAAATATTCTAAGTTTTATGAGTCAAAAAGTAAAATCAGGAATATCATATAAGTATGTGTTTAAAAAGGAAAGGAAACAAATTTTTATTGTTAAAATAAAAATATCATGGTAATTCCTTGTTATAAAAATTAAAAAAATGTAAGGATGGTAATTTCTTGTCATAAATATCTATTAATCAGAAGAGTGGAGTGTGTGAATGACACACCAATTCATTAGGGTTCATGTTATTAATCCCTGTCATCAAAATCTACTGCAAGAGGTTGAGAGATACTGTAGCAACTAGGGCTTATTCCTACTATGTAGGAATTGCCAGGTGCATTTTTGAATATCTCTGAGCACTGCTGATATGACCCCTAACACTTCAGATCCAAAGCAACATGGCATCCTTGGGCCTTTGTGTTGAATCACCAACTTGTTGACTGAAAATTACCAGCAGGGTCTCAAGACTCCTGAGCACTGCTTCTGAGATTCCCTACAGTACCTAATATATTGAAAATGTTCATCGCTTAATGCTAACGTTTAATACATTTTATCATTGAGAATTCCACTCAGATAGGTGTTACACATAGTTCTCAAATTGCTGTCATGTTTTAATAGCTCTACTGCCATTTTGTTTCTGCCCGTTGAGGTGTTGCATGTGTGGCTGCAGTGCCCGGCTGCATTGACAGGTGGCAGACAGAAGATAAGCTTGTCTACAACAAGGGTTCTGCCCTGTTGGCCCTGGTTGGTTGATGGTCTGACATAGACAAAGACTGGGCCCCCTGGATTAATCCAGAGCCATGGCAGAGCCTGGCAAGCTAGTCATGGTGTATTCGATATGCCAAAAACAGTAACAATAATGGACCTCATTCCCAGTTAATGGAGGTGTTATTGGTGCCTGCTTGAGCAAATCGATGATCAATGGGAAGACAAGGGAAGTGATGACAAGTGATGGAAGTGATACTGCCATCTTGTTACCTGCTGGTCAGCAATGTAAAATCATGATAGTGCCACATCCAATCTTGTTGGCAGTGATTCATGACCCCTGCTGTGTAATATCAGGAAAGATAGCAAAGAAATGGATGCCATAATTTTGTTCCATGATTTTTCTCCATAATATAAGCCATATTTATGGAGGAAAACATTCAAATTTGGTCATTTTCTTGTCACAAAAATATTATTTGGATCCCCCAACTTTTTGAAATGGTAGAAGCTACTCTGATGCCATATGAAAGGAAGGGTGGACCAGTCCACACTGGATCTAATACTGGGAGACGACATTCTCCATCTACACTGTCTGCTTCCACACACAAAGCATCCTGCTAACTCTTCACCACCCTTTGTGTGGTAGGTTCTGTGAGTTTCCTGTTCAGCACCTGGAGAAACAGGCACAGAGTGGGGCAGTTCCTTACCCAAAAGGAATAGCTTTAGAATATTAGAACAGCTTTAGAATATGAAGCAGATCTCCCAAGCCTCTCTTCAGGGCTCTGGATGGTCTGGACTTATGTGGCATTATCCAGGTGGCTGAACCTCCAGTTTGTATTGAAACTCCCCTCAGTCTCCTCTCAGGAGTAAAGGAGCTAAAACAATTTTTTCTAAGAACCATGATGATAATAAGAACTTCCCTTCATTTTCTTCCTTTAGCACAAGACTTTTTCCCACTGACCATGCCATCCTATTTCAGTTCCCTCCTGTTTTTCATTATGTTTCCCTTTTGCATGAATAAAATGTTCACCCTGAAGGTAAAAGTCTTGTGATGGTATGGGAGTTCCATGCCTCAGATCTGTCCCTCATAGATCTGTGACCTTGGGCATGATAGAATTTCTCTGATAATCTCTGCCTTCATCTAGGAAAGGGGGAGATAATGTTTGACTTTTAGACTGTTAGCTCATGTAAGGATTAAATAAGATAATGATATAAAACGCTAGCCCTGCACTGTACAAGTACTCTATTAGTACTGGCCCTAGTGATTATGTTCTTTCACATTACACCTCTGGTTCAATCTTGATTGATCATAATATTTTCTTGGAGTATTACAGTATCTGCTTTTCTTTATGTTTTTATCTTTTATCTACTATTTGTCATAAATATCTGCATGTGTATTCATTAGTGTTTTTGGGGGTTCATGCCCTGGCAATGCTCAAGGTTTACTCCTGGCTCAGCACTCAGGAATTCCTTCTGGCAATGCTTGGGGGACCATATGGGATGCCAGTGATCGAACCTGGGTTTACCTTATGCAAGGCAAACGTTCCACACACTGTACTATTGCTTCAGTATCTCATTAGTGTTTCCTGAATCAGAATCAACTCTGATGTCTTAGGGCTGATGAGTCTGATGACTGACACTTTGCATCTACAAGCATTATCCAAGAAACAGAAGAAACCTGTCTCCTTGGAGTTTTCATTCTTTGGACCAAAATCTCCCTGCCTGGAACAGGTGGATCATAATGTTCCTAGGGATAAGCAAATGGTCTAGGTAGCAAAAAAATACATGCCAACACATTCAAAAGGTCTCAACACATAGTTGTAGTAAATGAGCACAGTTCAGAGACAATTGGAATTAGGTACATGAAGAAGCTTAAAGTTTTTAAGCCTTTATAAGAAATATCACCATGATTGGAGTTCAGGAGAAACTCATAAAGCAAGTGAAGTTACAAAGAACTCACTAAAGCTGCCTCTTTTCCTAGTTGTTTATATGCTCTTATCAGGGCTTATTCAGAACAGATAAAGGAAATACTGGAAACAGCTTGTTCAGAAAGGCAATATTGCATCTTCATTGCCTGCAGAGAAGCATGTACATGCTTGCAGCCTTTGACGTATTCTTAGAGAGGCTTGCAGAGAATTGTGCAAGCAGGGTATGTTCCAGGAGATTACGGCTCCTTTGTGTTTCATGTTTCATGGTTGCCAGCAGCTGGCATCTCTCAGAAATCACATGAAAAGTGGGCAGAGCTCCTTGTGCAAACTTCTGAGAGGAGAGTTAAGGAGACTTTGTGTGTAACTCTTAATCTCATTGGGAAATTTTAGGGTGAAAAATGTAATTACATCTGAAATGCCAACAACCAAGGCCAAAGGAATGTCTCCTCTTTGGAGGGTTCTTTGTTGATGAGATTAAAAGCTAAGCTCTCATGCTCCTGCCTACAAATTATTCAGATTATTTGAAAAGAAATGAAAGAAGACACTGGGAGAAAAAATGCCACATATCACATTATGTAGCACTTAGCTAAAAGCTCACCTGTTTCACAATCAGTTTAGCAAATATTGATTGAGTACCTACTGTGTGCTACTCAACAGAATCTAGATAGTTAAGGTACCTACCTTCCTTGAGTTGTTTTGACCAATTAAATTATATTCTTCATTACCTCTCAATGTAAGGTGATATTAATATTTATGGATTCTACTGTTTAGTACTGTTTAGTATATTGTAACTGCACATTGCATTGTCTATATTTGCCATAAATTCTTTATAAAATAGATTTGTTTGGGCATTTCAGTTGATCAATATGTAAGGCTATATGGTGTGACCCTGGAGGGGTAACAGGTAGAAAGGTCTAACACACAAATGAACTAAAAGAAGAGAGGGATGTAGTATTGAAATCCTATTTACATGTGGGACTGGGGAACTAACAGAGAACATTGGAATCTCATAAGCCCCAAAGCCATGGAATCCAAGTCATGCTTATGAGAAGACTATATTCAGAGGTTATATTGAGAGGAGTCTATCAAGTGCCTCTTTGTTCACAGGAAAACTTCATTTTGTCTTATTTTGCTTCAAACCTTATCACTGTATCACTGCATCACTGTCTTCCTGTTCATCATCGATTTGCTCGAGCAGGCATCAGTAACATCTCCATATGTCCTGTCTCATACTAGTAGAGCCCAAGGGCATCTACTTGCTCCATGAACATAAAGAACCTCAAACCATTCCATCAGGTCATAGGAATGAGGAATATAATTGTTACTGGTATTTGGCATATCAAATACGACACTGGTAGCTTTCCAGGCTCTGCCGTGCTGGTGGCATGCTCTTGTAATCACCTCTGATCTCCAGCATTTATAGATGAACCACGCGCGCCAATTGTGGTATGGCGGGTTCTAGCCCTGGCCCGACACCCCAGCATATATTGTGGCGCGCGAGCCAGGCTGTGATAGGCTCTTCTGCTGGGTGGAGTTCTGACGAGAGGGAAACCGGATGTGGAAAATGGTGGCCCTCATGGAGTGGGGAGTCGCCTGGCTTGTTGCAAGGCTCTGCTGGGATGGTGGGCCAGGGCTAGAACCCGCCATCCCTCCTGGGTGCCTCATGAGTGGCTGAGGACTTGGATAGCCAGTAGCAGCTCTGCCCCATGTCTGTGAGTCTCTCAAAATTTATAAATATTAGATTTTCCCCCATTTATAGAGAGTTAAGTCATGCCTCCGAAGTTCATGGCTAGAAAACTGGGGAACCTGATTCTGCTGTTCATTATCATACCCTCTTGCTTTTTTTTTCAGTAATATATGTCCTTGACCGCTTTCAATAAAGCAAGTATTCTTTGAGTTCATACATACGAAAGTCTCTCTCCAAGTGAGTTAAGTTGAAAGTGTTTATAAAGAAGTTGACTTATGGTTTAGAAATCAAATAATATGATATATGTATATATACATGTACAGTTTGTTGTGCATTTGATATATTGTTACATAGTCCATATTGTATATTGTAAGACAGTGTATATGTGTCCAAGATAACACATAAAAGTTTATATACTGTTGCTAAAATTTCTGTGCTTATGGAGATTGTTGATGAAGCCTCTAGAATATTGTTTTAAAAAGCACCATGTAATAGGAAAACAATATTAGATGAAAATTTAATATGGCTCTGCATCATCAAGGGTCCTGATACTTCAGAAGTGATTTTGCTTGGAGAGAAAGAGAATATTCATTCAGGGGTGTACCTCAAGTACACAAGGTACAGAGTTCTGACCCCAAAGCCCCACAGAACATACCCTATACCCCCGTCCCAGTCTCCCATGCACTGCAGCGTGTAGCCTCCACAACTAACACACACTAACACAAAGAAATAAAAAAGGAAAAGCAGTCACCATTTCCTTAGGTTGTTTTGTGAATTAAATCTGAAAACTATATAGTGTTTGGAATGTTGTGAAGGTGACATAATCATTAGTCACATAGATACATGAAGAACTTTAAATTATTCCAGAAGAAATTCCTATGTACTTTCAAAGTGAGGGGTGACCTGTATTATTTTTCAGCAGTTATTTGATTTTAAAACAAAAGTTTCTTTCTTCCTTACACCTTGTCATGTAGACACATGGTAAATACCTCAGTCAGCCTTTCAAGAATTTGATATGGTCCACCTCAGCTACAATGTTGGAATAGTTCCTCCAAACTGCTAAAATCCATTTTTAAGCACTTATCTTCAAACTCAGGTCATAGAAATTATGACTATCCAGAACAATGTACTGTGCATTTTATTCAGTGCCTTTCTGTGTGATAGCTCATTGCATGATCCCCCAATGTATGGTAAATAGTCTCGTTTGGATGATAAGGTCAAGGGACCCTAAATAGTTTAAGAAAATTGCCTCAAGTTGCTGAGTGAGTGAGCAATGGAGCTGGAATTTCTGTATGGAGAATTTATCCCTGAGGGGTAGGAGGAGATAATGCACACTCTCTGTCAGGATTCTCAACCCTAGTGGCATTGATGACTGGCTAGATACTTAGTTGTGCCATTGTGTGTTATAGGGTGTTTGGCTGGCTTCTATCTTCTAGAAACCTGTAGCTTTCCAGAACCTGATTCCCTCACCCTACATTGTGACAATGCCCTCACCATCACCACTGCAAAAATCAAAACAAAAAAACAAACAAATAAAAGACTTGAAAGATTTCAAATATCCCCCAGAGGGTAAAGTTACCTCACTTGTGGACCACATAACTCTGCCCAAATGTGCTGTACCTGTGTGGGAATTTCTGGAATTAGTTTAGAATGCTGTCATAGTTTGTCCCACAGACCATAGCAGCTGCACACATTTGTTATTTCCTATTTTCTTTTTTTTTTTTTTTTTGGCTATTTGGGTCACACCTGGCTATTCTTAGAGATTATTCCTAGCTTTGCACTCTGGACTCACTCCATGGCTGTATTGGATACCAGAAATTGAACCTGGGTCAGCCTAGCCACTATACTATTGCTCTGGCCCCAAGCGGGGGCTTGTGGGGAGATTATAGCAACTGCAGACTCTTTAAAGATAAGAAGTCACCTTCTGTGCTGCCTCAAGGAAGCAGAAGTCACCTTCTGTGCTGCCTCGAGAAAGCAGAACTTTCTTATAAGGGGGCATGGGGAGAGTTGAGGTTAGGGTGGTCATGATGGCTAGAGATAAAGAACATGCTTCCCAAGAGGTCACAGGAGAGGAAAGTAACATTTATCTGGAAAGGGACACATACAGCTGCCACTCAGAACCCAGAAAATCTGAGCATTCTGGGCTCCCATTAATTTTCCAGGATCTACCACTGAAGAGCTAAGTAACCACGAGTCAGCTATATAACTTTCTTCCTCTCACATCCCCATCTAAAGCAGACTGCGTTTGCTTTCACTTCCTGATAATGTTGTAAGTGCCCAGAAGCACTTGGTATTCTTCCCAAAAAGGTTCCCCAGATGACAGTACTATGTGTCTCTCTGAGCTTCTACTGTATTATGAACCGGAATCTGGACTCATTGTCCTCCTGTAAATTCCAGATGACCATAGGCCAGCAGGAGCATCTCCACTGAGAACATTGGTTCCTTTGAGACACAGCCTCCTTGTGTCTCACCCCTACTCACAGAGCCACAAGATGGAACTTGGAGAGAGTGGGTACATAATAGTGCATCCTGGCCATGGAGTTTGTGCTTACCTGGTTTATAGGAGTTTTAAGGAAGACCCTAATAAGATACCACACTTTAGGTGGCTTCAGCAATTGAATTGGGACATTTCCCTATTCTGGGGCCTAGAATTCAAGACCGTTGCTGAGATGGTTTCTTTTGAGGGCCATGCCTGAGAATTGGCTTCCTGCCACTTGCTCCCTCATTAGTGGTGCATTTCTTGCAGGACTCCACTCCTTTTTAGTTGTTGTTTTTCTTCCTCCTTAGGGATACACAGACAGTATAGCTGTCAGGATCTCCTTGAGCACCTGTGGTGGCACCATGGTTTGAACTCACAGTCCTGTGCTTGCCAGGCTTGAAGCCATTTATCTTCCAGGACCCTATAGATGCAGCACTTTGATTTAAGTCTTCATCTTCACATGACTTTCTTCCCAAATATGTATACCAGTATCCAAATTCCTGATTTTATAATGATGTTACAGCTTGAGCTCATCTTACTTAACTAATTGGAACTGTATAATCACCCTTTTCAAAAGAGAATCCCTTATGGTACATTGAACATGTCAACATAAGGAATCCTGAAGAGACACCAATTCAACTGATAAGAGGAACCTGATAGTCTTTTTAAAGTTTTTGTCCAATTCTGAAATCCCATAAGGAATTATTGAGTCTTGGTAGTTTGGACAAACCAAAAAAATGAACCGAAAAAATAACACTTGTATAAGAGTAAGGATATGTATACCCTTACCTGACTCCATCGACTACATACTGTGTTTGCTATCACTTCCTGATGATGTTGTGAGTGCCCAGAAGCACCTGATCTCCTTAGCAAAGAGCTTCCTACATGACAGAACTATGTGTGTCTCTCTGCTTCTGAAAGAAATGTATTGGCCATTTTAACTTGAAATGTGCTATTTGGTGTGAGGTTCTTTTTCTACTACATGGGGATAGATAGCTTTTTTATACCTTAGTCTTCCTCCCACTTATTCTTCACTCTGGAGAACAGTATGCATGCAATAGCACCTTGAAACTCCCCAGCTTCTATGTACTGACATTGTTATTGGTGGTATGTATTTTGTCGTCATTGCTCATGAGAAATAAAGGGAAATGTTGACTCTACAGAGGGACGCAGCATCTGTTCACAGTGTTTGCTCCATCAATGCTAGCCTCTCCCCATCAAACGCAGACCTGCGGCTGAAGTTTTCAAAGGCTCCCTGTGTTGCGAGATTTGGGCAAACTTGATCTTCCAGGTTTAACTTAAATATTGTTTCCATTTTGAAGCCTGTCATGTGGGTGTACCACAAAGAGCATTTGGTTTCCCGAAGCCCTGGGCCATGGTATGTAGGCAGTAACAGAATACTAGGAAGAAAGAGAGAGGCTGAAATGGATCCCTCAGACCCTGGGCCTGTGCAGAAACAAAGCAGGATGTGAGTAAAAACCATTACTTCTCCCTCTTGATCAAAGACTAAATGCTAAGCCCGCCCCTCCTCCCACCACCCAGCAAGCAATTAACACAGCTGAGCGTCTCCTCCTCTTCTCCCTAGTTACCAGGATTCTGCCACAGAAGCAGATCTGGCTGTGCTCTGGGAAAAGAGGGGCGCACATTGTGTTTTCTGGCTCCCTCTGCAAGTAGAAAACATTATGAGACTCTCTGATGGGGAAGACATACACTCCAACCTGTTGACAGATGACTTTTTTCATCCACCCTTGGTATAGATATGGAACTAGAATTTGCCAACAGGATATAAAAGTGAAAGATTAAAATCTCAGAAGCCAAGAAGCTTAGTAACTGTTGGATTTTACAACCACCCAGAATCTTACTCAAACAGATTCAGACTCCGCAGGTCTGCATGGTGGCTGAAACTCGACATGTCAAACAGGCTCCCAGGTTAGGTTGTCAGTTCTGTGTGGGGGACACAAGGAGAAGCTAGATGCCTGGTGAATTTCGAGTTTACTATATTTTATGTAGTAACCGGATTACCAAGTAAAGGTAACATGAAAATTGTGTAGACAACACTTCCAGTGGCAGGGTGTACATCATTACAGCATAAAAAATTTATGAAAACACCAGACTGAGTTAGTGTGTGAGCAGCTGGTACAGTTTAGAAACAAACTCCTGGTTCACAAGCTAGTATGCCCACAAAATGTAGCTTCATATTGGCAGAAACACCAGCAGCAAAGAGTACACAGATGTCTACAGACATGGAGTTCTCTGTATTTCCAAAGATAGAGCCACAGAGTCCCAGAGTCTGCATGGTGTCTATGTTTACTTTTTCATTTGTTTTACTTAGTTGTTTCTTTTTAATGTTGGTAAATTCAAACTGAAGTTGTGGGTATAAGAGTGAAAAAAGTCTTTGAAAGAGCTGAAAAAAAAGTGAAAAATGTTATGAGAGAGCCTTGGGGTAGAATTTAGCCACATTCTGACCATCTTTAAAATAAAGGAGTATCCATGATTCTTGCAGTTTAGCCCCTGGCAGGTGATATACAGAGGAGGTGCTGCCAAGGATTCAATTTACTCTGGCATATAACATGCAAACCCAAGACTCAGTTCCCTGGAAATTAAGGGACCTTTTGAGCCTACCCGACCACTGAAGCGGCTGCTTAAAATGGTCTGCAATGCCCTAAAAGCCAGTGCAGCAAGAAAATTCAGCCATCATTAATTCCAGTCCCCAAATCCCACCGATGGAGGGGTGAGGTACGAGAACTTCTCTTTGTGTCCTTTCCTTCTTCTGGCTACCCAACATGCACAAACTTTGAGTGTGCAATCCCAAGAGATTGCAGAGGTTTAGAATCTGGTTTTATTGGATCTGGTTTTTCAGGGGGTTTCTTTGTTTGTTTTGTTCTGTTTTAAAGTACAGCAGGATTGCCTGCATTCCAAATCTTCCTTGCTTGTGTTCCGTAATGGAAACCATTTCTCTTCTGTCCATCCATTCTTGAGATCAGGTTGAATCTTGTTTATGTCTACCATGATTTTATTATGTTTATTTAATTAATCAAAGGCAGACATCATGTTTCCCCCAAATGCAACAGGGCCTCTTTTCCCCTCATTTTCACAGTATTTATCAAGCACCTACTACAAGCCAGATCTATGGTCAGTCTTAGCCATTCAGAAATGAAAGGACAAACCACTGTGTCTTCTCTTCCCAGTTTTGTCTCATCCTACTACAGCATGAATACAGAGCTGAAATGCCCAGAGATTTTTTTGTTGTGACATTTTTCAGGTTTTAATTTATGAACACTTTCAACTTTTATTATTGCACAGAGTTTTGTTTTTGAAATCCCATTGGCTTCTCATCACTGAGTGATGTGTTCAACCAAGTTTTTAACCAATTTGAGGGGACTACAGTTAATTTCAGATTAATTTCTCATTCTAAAGTTTGTCCATTATACTAAAGTAAATAGCTTACAGTCCAAGCAACTCATACTCCATTGCTCTCCCTTCAGAAACAGTTTACTCCATTAATTGGTTGGTGAGAACTACATAAGTGTTTACAAAAACATATGTATATGTGTACCTGTCATTTGTAGCACTGATTGGATTGCATTTTGCAGAAAATTCTGTAATTGCATTTCTCACTTAGCATGTGTCTTGGTAAACCTTCATAGATTGCCTCATTTTCTTCTAATAGCTAGAAGAATTTGCCATAAAATTCTTCTGCCAAGATTTTACTTAACTATTCACAGTTGGTTGATATTTAGATTTTTTTGCCCTTTTTGTTATGACAAACAGATCATGGTAAACAAGTTTGTGTATATGCATTTGGTCATATGCGCAACTGTTTTAGGGGAGGCCTCCCAAACAGTGCTCTCGGGTCCAAGTGGCCTCTTCCTGGAGTATTCAATCAACCAGCCACTGATTTTGTGTTAGGGTCCAGTTGATGCAATGCTGCCAGGACCCATGGTGCTTGGAGCCACCAGAGCAGCATCTGGCAGTACTGAGGGACCTCCAGGACCATACCATGATTGGAACATGGGGCCTCTCCATGTAAAGCATGTGCTCAATTCCTTAGTGCTATCCTCTCAGTTCCTGTGTGCAAATATTGATATAGAATAGAGACCTAGGGTTTTAATTTTCTACATAGAATCAGTCAGACTCATGAGAACAAGTTTTGTTGACAGTTGCCAAAAACATGCCAACCTAAATCTTGAGTTTCTCAGTCCACTCTGTCTATTGACTTCTTTGAATAAATCAGGATTACTTCAAAGTATCTCATGTTTGGGCTGGAGTGACATTACAATGGGTAGTGCATTTGCCTTGCACACAGATGACTCAGGTTCAATCTTGAGCATCCCATATGGCCCCTGACTACTTCCAAGGATATTTCTGAGTACAGAGCCAAGAAAAAATCCTGAAAATCACTGGGTATGACTCAAAGAAAAAGTGTCTCAACCAGTTGGGACACTACTGGTTTTAATCATAGATAAAATCATTAGAGTTATAATATTTTTAAGTACTGAGTATATTGACCAGAAAGTGGTAAAGGGAAGGAAGCGAGTTTCCCTTATAAAGGAATTTAATACTCCACATCTAACAAAAATTTAATCACTCAATAAAAAGGTGGAGGCTAATGCACAAAGAGAGAGAGAGAGAGAAAGAGAGAAAGAGAGAGAGAGAACCTGCCATAGATGCAAGTTGGGTGGGCGGGGGTAGGAGGATGGGGGAAGGAAACTGGAAAACTGGGAGCATTGATGCTGGAACACTCACTGTATGCCTGACACCTGATCATGACCATCTTTATAATGGTCTATCACATGGTGATTCAATAAATTTTAAAAAAGAAAAAATGGCAGGTCATTGTTTGGAGGTATATTTTCCCATGCTTTTCTTCCCTTCTAAGTAATCTCCATAAAAGTAACTAAGCCTAATAGTTTAGTGAGTACGGTGAGTTGAGTTTGATTCTGTTGCAGATTTTAAAGTGCCACTAACAGAGTGTGGTAGACAAAGAATTCTGACGATGTTTCCCTAAGATCCTCATTCCTGGTTTTTCAGTCGAGTGTGGGTTTGAAGAGCTTATCAGTTGATTACTCATCAGCTGATTTTGAAACGGGAGAGGATAGCCTGAATTATCCAGATGAGCCTAATGTCATCATAATGACACCTAGAACATGGAAAAGGAAGACAGAGACATCAAAATATGTAGTGGAAGGGAAAGAGGGGCAAGGATGAGGCAGAAGGAGAGGTGAGAGAGATTATACAGTGATGTTAGACTTTGAGGTGGAAGAGGGATGCTCAGCCAGAGAATGCAGGCAGCCTCTCAAGGCCAAGATTGACTCCTAGCTGACAGAATCTTTACAACTACATGGAACTGAGCCCTGCCAATGGCTTGAATGGGCTTGGACATATTCATCCCTAGAGCTCCAGAAAAGATAACAGCCTGCCAGAACCTTGATTTTTAGTCTGGGGAGACCAAGAGCAGAGAGATAAATAATGTATTTCTTAAACTTGCTAAATGTGCGGTAATTTTTCATGTCGACAATAGAAACTAATGCTCAGGGGCTAAAACAACATCTGTGTGCTTGCCATAGCAGAATGGAACCAATGTATAGGCTGGTGCAATTGTTCACTTCCTACCATGGGATGTAAGATAGGGGTCAGCTTTACAGTGTGAAAAGTAACTCACATTGACTTTTCTAAATATTTAGAAAAAGTAACTCACATTTTCTAAATATTTGATAAAAGGTGTCTCATGACTATTCCTTACCTTATTCTTCACAGAAGCCCTACCAGGATTGGTACTTGCATTATTATCTCCATTTCATAAATGAGAAAATTTAGTTAGCCTCAGGAGTCGCATGGCAGCAGAGACTCAAACCAGCTTCTCAGGGATAGTTAGTTCATCCAGTCTGTGCAAGTGAACACTCTATTCTACAGTCCCACCCTCCATTTTCCATGGGGCTAAGGTATGTCCAAGTGTGAAATCCACTTCCCTTTTTTAAAGCATCAATCCCCTGATCTCATTATAAGGTCCTTGGAATACAGTATCACAGGAATAAGAATCAGAAAACAAGTTAGAAGTCCAGAGAAACAGGGAGACTCCTTCCCTCGCCCCAGTACCTAGACTCTTTAAGCCACAGCACAGTGCACGTACATCATACTTCTCTTCAAATCCTTGGAGGTCCCACTTAATCTAGATTGTGCCCTCTTCCCATATCAGATACTCAAAGATTATGCCCTCTTCCCATATCAGATACTCAATTCCAGAAGTGAAAGCTTTGATGAATATATTTTTATACCTTGAACATAAACATCAGAAGCCAAAAGGTGTATCGATTAGAATATATGTGAAAAGTAACTGATTTCATTGGAGTGGGGATGAGGGTTTTGGGCAACACAAGGTACTGATGTCCTGATTTTTTATCAGTTGTCTGTACAGAAAGTGTGACCTTATATCTGGGGTGGGCGGAGTGGGTGGGGGAAGGTGGTGTGTGCTGTGGGTGAGTTTTAGCAAGCAACCTTCTCCTTGCAGTTCCTTCATTATACATATTCAAGCACCAACCCCCAACCCCCAAGAAGGAACTGAACTCTTATTGTGTGCTTAGCTTACAGTGGAAACTGAGCAACTGTGATAAGACAAATTCTATGTTTCTGGATGGAGAAGAAAGAAACTCTGAACAGACCATTGCAGGTTAATATAGGAAACAGTGTGATGGGAGAGGTGCTGGAATCCCATACAAACATGTGGGGGACAACAGACCCAGATTCTGAAACCAAAAATCAACCAAAAACTGAAGCCTAACAGGGAGGCATTTAGGTAAATGTGGAATGCAGGAGAATGCTTCAGCATGAGGAAATGTCATCGATCTGGAAGCATACATGAGCTTCTCACTAGGTCTGGAATATAGAAGGCTAAGTAGCAGGATAGCAAAAGAGGATAATGACTAGATCAGGAGGGACTGAAGTATGACTTTCTGCTATTTTGAGTAACTTAAATTTTATAATGTAATTAGTTTGAGGGGTTGGAAACATAGCATAGTGGGTCACTCTTGGGCATGTCTGACCTCGGTTCTATCTCTGGCACCCTGTATGTTCTCCCTAGCACTTCCAGAAGAAATTCCTGAGTGCAGAACCAGGAGTAACCTCTGAGCATTACGATGTGTGCACTCCAGGAAAGAAAGAAATTACAAACTATTAAAACAAAAGCTGTTTGTCAACATGATCCGAGGTAGATAAGGATTCATCAGGGTATTGAGCTGAGAATGACCAGAGGAGAGGGAAGGGGTGCAGGAAGACAGCTGGGAGGCCAGACAGTGTGATCTGGAGAGAGGAAGACTGGGGTACAGAAAGGGCAGCTGGAGACATCTAGAAAGCAGAGGTGATTAAATTTGACTGTGGTTGAAAAGAGAAAGGGAGTCTAGGATGACAGACAGGTCTGATTTGGCAATATACTCACCTGAATTTCTTTCTGGACTGAGAGACTCAAGTTGTGGCCAGCAGAAAGAGGGCAGGATTATGATTTGTCTTCTATAGCAAGCATGATGAGCATTTTCCCCTTGCTGCCTGGAACCCAGAGCTCCATGGGCATGGGTAACTCAGGGCATTCACGGTTTGAGAGTCTTTTTGGTTGTTTTGAATATGATGACAGAAGAACAAAGCTTTCAAGAATACAAAGTCCCAGCCCCTTAACAAAACAGGAAATGATAGACAGTGGTTTGTGTTTGCTTTCCTTCTGCTGCCTCTGTTTTCTGAGGAGGTGCTGGGTGAGGTGCTTTGTGAGCCAGGGGTCAGTGCAGCTCTAATCTGCCATTCCCTGAAGTGCTGTAGTGTCTCGACAGGTGTACTGAGTGTGGGTCTTTCATGTCAGAGCTGGCAATCAGCTAGACCTGGAGTTCTAAGAAGAACCTGTGGTCCTGGGGTTTGTAGTTTTTGTTTGGTAAAGCAATCTCTGTGACTGTTATGACCCCATAGCTAAGCTCTGTCAAAGCCTGACAGGTCAAGGATGCTGAGAGCTACTTGCACTGTGATTGTCTGTCCATCCTCTTCTTAGCGGAACCCTGCAGCAAGGGAGAGATGTTTGTCATGAGCAGGTGTGAACTGTGTTTAGAACTCCACAGAGTTGCACAGAACTTGCTACTGATTTCCAGCTGTTGTCAAAAGAAAAGAGGAGCCATCACCTGTTCTCTTCTCTTCTGATACCAATGAGCATTTCTTTGGGTGATATCCTTTGTTCTACAGTTCTGGGGTAGTTACCATTTATCTAGCATTTTGTCCAATGTGGGCACATCACTCGAGCCAACCAGAATCTTCCACCTTAACTCAATTCCTCAGAGGTTAAAAAATCTGGGTGTCAGTGATGGGTCAATAAAGAACATATGGCCATGCAGTCTAATGAGCCTCCATCCTGAAACTTTGGGTTAGGAGTTTTGGGGGAAGAGAAATGCTAATTCTGTAGAATTGGAAACTGGTGAAGGCAAATAGAGCCACAGTGGAAAGTATGTGTAACGAGGGGCTTACTTGAATCGGAGGTGAAAAGAAAATGAAATTGTGTAGGAGAAAGATCTGGGGATGTTGTTTGAGTCCGTAAATTCCCTAACTTTAGCTGTGCTGAAAAGCAATGCAGTTCTGAATGATTCAGTGCAGTGAGATAATAGATACCTTTTCAATAAGCCATTATGAGTTTTGAGGAATAGAAATGGCTTCCATTATTGAATTCAAATAAATTTAACAAATATTTGTTGGTATCTATAGTGGAAACTCTTAGAGATAAAGGAACTAGAACAGTGTTATAATCATGAGCACATTTATGGTAATTTTTATTTTTTATCAGGCATTTCCCTCATGGTCAGCCACTTCTCAGCAGTTTATACAAGTTATTTTATTTAATATTAATGGGGATATTTTTGAGTTAGAAGTTTTTACTTGTGTTTTCCAGAGAAATAAACATACACTGAAAGGTTAGAGTCAAAATACTGATAGTACCAAAGTTATGAAAGAAGTATGATACAAAATGGTCTACTGTGGTTCAAACACTTTTTTTTTAGTCTCCAAAGCAGTACTCAGGGTGCCCAATGGATCCCTAGAAATGTGAGCTGATTAGTTAACACCCAGGCCAGTGCAATGAGGTACCACCCAAGCCTAGTGGTGCCAACAGCCACCAGAACTACACCCAGAGGACCAGTAGTGTTCAGGGGACCATGAAGTGCCAGGGACTAAACTTGGGGCCTCTGCCTGCCAGATATTTTTCGATAGCCTTTGAACATTCTCTCTCTCTTTCTCTTTCCCCTGTCTCTCTTTCTCTCTTTTTTCTCTCTCTCCCTCTCTCTCTCCTTCTCTCTCTCTCCCTCTCTCCCTTCCTCCCTCCCCTCTTTTCTTCTTGGGTGCCCACAAGGCAGAACATAAAGGAAATAATAACTACTGCAGTTCAGGTGAGTTTATTTCTTCCCATAGCAAGCAGTTAGAAATGAGGGAAATAATAGCACACCCATGAAAGCCACACAGAAAGAGTCAGAGTAGAGATCTGCCAAGTTGCCCTCAAGAGCCAGAATGGCTTCTAGCCAACCAGATGGATCTAGCTGCCAGAAAGTAGTGACAATAAAGAAGGAAGGGTGTGTCAGCAGGGCTAGCCCACCTTGGAAGCAAAGAAGAGATCTGAGCAAGAGTCTTGGCAATCTGCAAACTGCAAAATGCTGGCAGTTTGCAGATTATTGGGTCCTACTTATCAGGCTTATTGCAGGTCAGTATGTCTTTCTGGTAATATGAATAAGATAAATAATACAAAGTCATTGTCTTTGTGCTATTTATCTTTTTCATGTTACCTGTGAGATCTACTGCCCCACCCCCATGGATTAGTTGGCTCACTGGACCACTTTGCACCATGACTTTGCCTACACCTTCAGTTCTGTGCTGCCTTGCTCTTCTTCGTGATGCCTCTCCTCCATGCCCCATTCTCCTTTAAAAGTCTGTTAACGCCACTTCCCTAAAGGACTTGTCTGTGGAAAGAGGACTGCACTCGACACAGACATTCCAGCCTCTGCAGTGCTGGCTCAAGGTCGCTGTAAATGAACAGGTTGGACACCTTGTAGGCTGCCTCTGAGAGTCCGAGACAGTCAGATGCTGGCAAGCTTTGAGTTAGCACATCCACTCGGGTTCCCCATGTTAGGACTGGATAGAATGGACCGGGGCTCAGGCACATGCCTAGCACGCAACCTATGGGCTCAATCACCAGCACCCAGGGCATGAGTAGACCACACCCCAGCCCTCACATTGAGCTGCCAACCAGTCAGCTAGAATCTTCTGGAAGGTCTTTTGGCTCACTTAAGAGCACCATTTCCCAATTAAAAAAAGTCAAAAAATGTTCTTCATGTAAAATAACCACAAGTCTCCTGGATCCAGTAACTTTGGCAACTGACCATTCATAGGTCAGCTTCTTCTTTGTCTTTACTGTGGATTTGAGAACTTCCCAGACTCAAAGCCAGGCCTAGAAGAGGACCTGGTAAGCATTTACAGAAAGTCCCTCTGCTCTGGACGCGAGGGGCTGAACAGATAAAAAGAACTGTGTGCCCTTTGAAGTTAAATAAACTTGAACTGGAGTTTCAACTTTATCATTGCTAGCCACTTACACAGGCTTCCCAGTTCTCTAAGGATCAGTGTTCTTATGTAAAATGTGAAGATAATAGCAGGCTAAATCTATCAGAACTGACATAAAAAGTCACAAAATAAGAATGAGAATTATTTAGCAGGCACTGGACAGGGTGACCGCATTAGCTGTTGACAGCCTCTCTCACCATTGACGTCATTGTGTTCCCTGGTAGAATGCACTCCTAGAATCTTTTCTGTATAAGGCCTACTCAGGTGTTCAGTGCAGTGATAGAGGCCTTTAGGACAGAGGGAGACTTGGAGAAGGAAAGTATGCTCTTGCCAGTAGGCTGGCTGGCCCTTCTGTGCACAGGTGCTCATCTAGAAATACTAGACAGGAAATGGCTAGGTTGGCAGTTTGGGGCTGGGTAGTGAGGCCACTACCTCAGAATTGGCTTGTGAAGGCTTCAGGGAGTCCACTCTAGTACCATGTAGCATAAGTCGTTCATTCGCGATCACCATATTACAGGCCCGGCAGGCTCTGGGCAGGGCTGCCTGGGTCTGTGTTTCCCCAGGAGCCATTATTTCATAGGAATGCACTATTAGCAGGTGATTTAGATGGAACCTCAGGAAGCTTGCATAGGGCAATAGGGGGAACAGTTTAGGAGCAGACACACAGTCAGTAAGGAGACTCTTATGAAGTCAGCACTGTGACTGACTGGCAGCAGGAGCTGAATGCTGCAGAGGATATTTAGAAGCCAGTGTCTGACTCTCAAGGGTGCCTCAGAGTCACTCCCCTCAGGTAAGAGAGAAAAAGGCATGTGCACATTCCCTCCGATCCGTCTTTGGCTGAGCACTGCTTCCTAAGGACAGGACAAAGTCAATTCTTTCCTGGGTTCTGCTTGCCATGAATTTATGCAGCAGGGACTGGGCAATGGGCAGAGACTTTGCAGGCAAAGACAGGCAGCATCAGCATTTGAGGTGGGTGGGCATGTTGTTGGGAAAGAGGCAGAAGGAGCTGGATAGTGGTAGCCATTGGGGAGGCCCCCACAGTCTTTTTCATCTCCCCAGGCTCTGAGGGGCTGATGGCAAAAACTTGCTCAGGCTCCATTTGTCCCATCAGATGAGGCTTCCAGCACATGCCTCTGATCTCCTGCTGATGCCAAAGCAGGAGTTGAGGCTGGAAAGAGATGTGAGCTCAGAGCAGCAATGCCCGCTTGCTGAGCCGGCCTCTGGAGGCTCCGCCTGTCAGTTACAGGAAGATCTGCAAGAGTCTGTTCTCCTCCATTATCTTTCACCAGAGTCTCCAGTGGCAATTCTGCAACTGTTTTCTGCAGAGTGGTTCAAATTGTTTTATATCTCCTTAGCTGCCAAGTACAATGTCATAAGCAATAAATAAATAAATTGTTGGCCTCTATGGAAAGCATATTTTTGTCCAGATGTGTCCTTGAAACTTCAGCCCTGAAACATGAAAGTCGGATGGGAAACCACAGTCCCAAAGAGCTGGGGAAGGAGGCTCACTGGGAAAAGTGGTTTAATTGGCAGGTGCTGCCACCCAGTATCTGATGGGTCCTGCCAGTAGGTTGGCATAGCCTGTCAAGTACTCAGTGAGATTTCATTCCAGGGTAAAAGCTGAGTGTGGGGCCACTGGGCATGCCAGGGGCCACAGGGCCTATTGAACTTGGAAGTCACTCATTTGAGGCTCTTGGATCTGTGCCCCCAGATGTGTCACCTCAGTCACCTCCAGAATAGCCAGGTTCAGGGGAGCTTTTTTCTTCAGTGAGAGAGTTAGTTCAGCATGCCAGTCTGGTGCCAACAGAGCATAATACCTTGCCTTACTGAATGCAGAGTGGGAAGCCAGAGGGAGATGCAACAAGAAAGAGAGGAATCAGTAGAAGACCTGGATGGCAGAGTATTATACAGAAATATGTTCATTGTGTTCGTTCTGGTTCACCAGTCTCCAGATCTTTAAATGGAGTGTGGATTCCCAGACAGCTTCCTAGGGGCAGAGCAATGTCAATATTTTCCTAGGTGCTGCCTGCCATGAACTTATGCAGGGTGGGCTAAGGAGAAACCCCATGGAGAATTCACCTGTGGCAAATTGGGCTAGCTGTGTAGCTGACTGGGAGTTCTTTTAAATCTCATCTTTATTGCTTTTTAAATTAAAGATGCATGTTCCCCCCAAAAAATAATAGACTAGAGATGCATGAAGTGAAAGCGAAATGTCTCTCTTCTATATCCCTAAATCCCAGCATCTGGGTTGTTCCAAGATTCTTATAGATGTGCTTGCATAATCCCAGGTATAGGCACACACAGACTCATATACACACACATTTATATGGCATGCACTTCCATTATGTAAATTGTTCTATATTTCCTGTGCTTTAAAAATTATACATTTTACTTAATTAAAAAGTCATGATTTGCAAAGTTATTAATAAATGAGTCTTAAGCATCAGTATTCCCACACCAGTACCACCGCCAGAGTCAGCTTCCCTTCACCAAAGTTCCCATACTCCCTTCCACTCCCTTCCCTGACCCTTTTCTACCACCTTGACAGGCACATTTCAGTTTGGTGGTTGCTTATTATTTCAGTGTTGTTGAGTCTGTGTTTCGGATACACAACAAAACCACTCTCACACATCGCCAGAATACTAGAGACCCTGACCCCATGTTCCCCCATTACTTCCCTTTCTCCTCTTCTTTCTTCCTTCCTTGATTTCTTTCCTTCTCTGTTCTCCTTCCTGTACTCTGAGGTCAAGTGTGACCTAGGCATCCCCTTTACTACATTACAATTCCTCTTTAAGTTATCTTTATACTACAGATAAGTATCTCCTGCTTTTGCACAGAATGTATTTTGGACACCTTCCCAAAAATAAGCATGATTTTTGTAGTGCTCTTTGGATAAAAGTTACAATTAATTTATTATAGTCATCAAGGCAGAGTCTCAGATTGCGCCCCATACCATACCTCCCAGCAGGAGTAAGCAGCCAATGCTATTGTCATCATTGCTGGTAGAAGAATCTTATTATCTTGATCACTTGATCACTTGAATCCTGTTATTCATCGATTTGCTCGGCGGGTGCCAGTAACATTTCCATTGGACCCTATCACGTGCCAATGTAACCCAATGGCATCTGGTTGATTCAGGAATATGAAGAGCCTCAAACCATTCCTTCAGGGTCTTGACAAGGAAAGACTTATTATCTTACTTGTAGAATTAAATAGAGTAAATGTGAACAACGGAGTGACCTGTGGAAAAAGATGATTGCCAAAATACTTATGCTGATAGATACATACATACACTGATGTCCAAGAGAAAGGGTTGTGATCTCAGTAAAACTAAAGATGTCCATTGTATAACTGAGTCACTTTTATTGAATAAATTACTTCATCTGCCCATCAAGATTTCATTTTATACTTGTGCTTATTTTCAGACTGGCGTTCTAGCTCAGTAGCTTAGTGTAAGGCCCCTGGAAGATATGATGAAATAAATAGAGGCCGGAGGCCTCTGATTCTGATGTTTTCATTTCCTGTCCTTAGCGTGCTTCATGATACCTCACTTTCTTTATTTCTTGGAACAAAATGATGACAGGTATTTCCCAGCACTGATAGAGGACCTAAGAAGAATCTGTGAAGCTGTTCCTTGGTACCAAGTGCCTGTCTGTCCAGCAAAGGGATCATCTGCAGAAAGAAGGGTTTCCAGCATAGAGCAAGAGGTTAGGAGCATGGACCAGATGAAATGAGCAAGACCTATACTGTGCATATGCCTAAGTGCTCACAGTCTTTGCCTAATTGTGTAGATGAGAAAATCTCATGGAAAATAGAGTGAATGTAAAATGATTTTTTAATACTCAACAAAACTATTCCAAACTGCCGTGTAAGTTGTCGCAAACCGTCAGCTGTTCTAGAGCAGAAACAGAACCTGATTTTCAGTTGTGGATGATAAATAAACACCGTGCACTGCCCTTTCCAATGAGTGACGATGTTTGTAACCTATGCAGATGTGTCCTATTTACATTGAGGCTGTCATACAAATTAGCAAAAAGCCCACAGCATCTGAAAGAAGGCAGGTTTCAGACCCTGAAAATGTTCATCCAGGAATGGAAAGTAGCTGTGGTCTTTCAGTCCCGGTAGGCATTGAATGGGAAGAACTGAAGAGCTTTTCCAGGCCTGCAGAAATGTTTGCTGACCAAGCAGGCTTTGAAGCTAATCTGGAGGGCTGGGGAAATGAAGTGCAAGCAGGCTTGGATCTACGAAGATTTTAACAGTTTCACAATTTGTGAAAAATCCTAAACCATTAACAAATAGGAAAACCTTCTCATTTGGTACAAATTTCTTGCATAGCAGATTGAGTATGAATTGAAACATCAACTAGAGTCTGTGGCGAAATTCCAAATGGTAGAGCAACTCACGCACCTTCAATGAGGCTCTAAGTTTGCTACACCACACTACATGCCTCCAGAAGTGAATATGGCCCTCTGCCACCTGAGCCCAGTAGGCCTGAATCTGCAAAATATGGCCCCTTAAATACCAAGAAAATCGGAGTGCCAGAGATGAGCTTCTATTTCTCCAAGTGTAATGATACTTTTACCTTGCCAAATGCTGGTGTGAATACTTATCAGAAAAAAAGCCCTTATTAAGTTGCATATATGGATTATTAGCATGAACTCTTCAAGATTGAGCCACCAAATCAAAACCAATAAAGGATAAGTGGGTAGATGGAGCCCAGGATTTTCAAGCTCTTCCCTGTGATTCAGCTTTAACCAAAGTTCCAGGTGAACATAGTTGTGTGGCCCTCCTGTGACCTGACGTTTAAACCCAGGGCACAGGACTGGCTGCCACTCCGTGCTTGTCTTCCTAGGCCGCATAGCTTCCATGTGATCTTTCTCTTGGGGACGCACATGGACACAAAAATGTAAATGGTTTAAATGTAAGCTGTGAAATTCTTACGGCTGATTTTTTCCTGAAGAGGACACAAATCCTGGCTGTGTGAATATAGAAATGTCTGGGCTCCAGAAGAGAAACTCATTCATTTCCTTAACTTTATGTAGACCTGCAGAGTGCCTGTTTTTAGCAAGACCAGGGACTTACTGAATGTCACACACAAATCCCTGCCCCTCAGGGCAGTAAAGTAAAGGCTAACACACTCAATGTTCTCTAAGAGACAAACACAAAGGACTATAGGACTGCAAAGAGGGTGACTTTTTTTTTGCTATTGCCTAAATGCTCCCAATGGCTCAACTCCATCTGGGTCCTGAAGACATGAACAGGCTCTTTCTTCACAGAGAATTCATGCATAAGTGCATGCATGCAGGTGTGTGTATATGTATTCATTTGATTAAAACTTTCTGGGCATCTATTTTTTTTCCAGGCTAAACAAAAGAGTAAATTGGTAGTATAAAACTATCTGCTGCATAGATATTATATTATCTAAGGAAACAGTGTAAAATGAAGCAGGTAAATGAATGAATAGACAGGATAAGTTGTGAAGTGATAAATACATAAACGAATGAAGATGATATGGTAGAGAAGTCCACCAAGAGGACCCTTAGACGCAAGCATTGGGAAGACCTAGACAAATTAGAGGCCAATGCAAAGTGGGCCAGGATGCAATCAAGTGTAATGGAGGAAGGTGATGAGAGGTGGATGGCATCCAATTCTACAAGGGGAAGCTGAAATAAGTAGGCTGATGATTAGTCTAGACAAGCTCAAGAACTTTGTGAGGATTTTGAGCAGAGGGGAAGAGGGAGGAGAGAAGCTGAGAAGAAACAGATCACCAAGGGAGAGGGGGAGAGCTGTAGAGTAGATGTGGGACACCCGAATTTGCCAGAGAGTGAACCCAAATTGCACCCACTCTTTCATTAGGATCATTAGCAAGAAGAACTACAAAGCTAGAAAGATAACTCAATGGTCTGAGCACTTGCTTTGCATGTGGGAGACTTGGGTTTCATGCCCAGCACTGGCAGATGCCCTGAGTACTGTCAGGAATGACCTCTAAGCACAGAGTCAGGAATAGCCTCTGAGCACCAGTGTGTGGTTCTTAAACCAAACCAGACCAAACTATAAAAGGTAGCACACAGAAAACTGAGGTTCAGATAGTCAATGAAGAGGTCTTCTTGGACAACAGGACTGGTCCCAGACTCAGAGTCTGAGATTCTAAACCCAAGGCTCCTCCCTCCCTACCTGCTCTGCATCCTTAGTCCATCTCTTGTCTTCCAAGAACATGGCTGTAAAATCTGGTCCCCATCAGTCATTCCAGAGAAGGCTCCTACAATTTGTTGTTTGTAGTGTGTTAACACATACTCACATTGAATGAATTCTGCTTGACAGAAGTGTCAGTGTTGTCACCACCTCCTCCAAGGAGCAGAGACACATGCACATGGAAGGAAGAGAACATATCCGGGTAGAAGCCAGATCCAGCTCTGCTCTGACCATCTGTGTGATCTTGACAAGGTCCCTCCTTCACTCTAAACCACCCTTCCTTGATGTTTAAAGTGAAAGCATTGGGCCAGAGAGATAGTATAGCGGGTTGGGCATTTGCCTTGCAAACGACCTACCCATGTTGGATCCCTGGAATCCCATATGGTCCCCCGAGCATGGCCAGGAGTAATACCTGAATGCAGAGCCAGAAGTAATCCCTGAGTATGATCATACCCCAGGTATGATCCCAAAAAGTCAAAAAATAAAATAAAATAAAATGAAAGAATTCATTTAAAAAAATTCATTGTAAAAATATTTTGAGAAATAATTTTTGAACCAAACTAATTTAAGTTGTTGTGACTGGACTTGAATATTTCCAGAGGGAAGCAGCCTGATTCCTGTCATGTCTGTGGTTATGCAGTTGGCTCTAGATGCTTTGGAGAGGACACATCCAATGCCCTGCTCCATGGGACCTTTTAGGACCTGTCCTGGAGCTGAACCATGATTCTCAGTCAGTGGAGAGAAGCCTCCTGTCGGGTCCTCCAACCTGGCTCAACAGTAGCTTAGAGTGGCAGTTAGCTGCAGCCTCTCAATGAACTTCCCACTTTCATCCCATTCAGAAGTCCCACAAAGACTACTATCTATGAAAACAGAACCCAGCACTATGATATAGTAGGGCATTGACTTACTGCCCAAGGGCATTGACCTTGCAGGTGGCTGATGCAGACTCAGTCTCTGGCACCACATATGATGCCCCAAGCCCATTAAGAGTGATCCTGAGCATGAAGGCAAGAGCAAGCCCTATGCACAGCTGAGAATAGTGCAAAACAAACAAAAATTCCATGACGGCAGAAGCAGCTTCTCTTCCTTGGGTTTGCCCTAAGCCTTAAAGGCCTTCAAGCCTTGGTGTGCCCTAACTCCTTAAAGCCTCCTGCACTGCCAATACCAGAGCCATGACAGTTGGACTCCTGCCTTGGGGACAGCATTGCTTCTGGCACATAAGCTCCAGAGCCTGACACCTTATTTCTCCAGTGGTTGTCTTTGGAGTTTTCCTTGAGCACAGCCTTCTTTTTCCATTTGATGTTCCTGTGCATCAACAAGCATTGGCAGGTACTTTGAGAGCCAGCTGCCTGTATGGGGTACCTCTAGTAGCTCCCACATAACCATTAGCCTGTTCCAGTGCCAGCTCTTTACTGCTCTTGACTGTCCATCATATAGACCTACTGTGCTACTTTGGATCGTACATACAGCTAAGGACATGGGAACTTTCTTGGCTTTAGCTACCACCCCTGACCCAAGTCTCACAGCTGGTGCAAAGAAGTGATAAAAGGATTAGTAGTCCCCTGATATTTGCCTTCAGGCCATGCTTTAGATACTGAACTGCTTATTTCTATTGGCATTTGAATGCAGAGAAGGTGATGGAGATAAAGAAGGAAGAAGTGAGTGAATGTGTGATAGAGACACCCCTGTCACACCCCTGGTTTCATGAAGTTTGCCTGGTCCTGGGGGGAAAGCCATCTGGCCCTTTTGAAACCTTAAGCTTAAAGTCACACCTGGTCTCTCTAGACTGCTGCCACCCCTTGCAGGCAAAAGTGGGCACAACCTTATTGACAAGTAACAGTTGCCTGATTGCCTCCACTGGCACTTCCCCTAGCCCCCCACTGCAGTCATGTCTACTGCATTCCAGTGGATCTCAGTTAGCTGCATCCCCGCCCCACCCTGTTAGGTTTGAGGGTGCCACCACTGGTTTCTCTCTCAGAGGAGGGCAGCTGCTCAGGGATTGAAACATGAAGAAAGATGGGCAGAGATCAGATCAGATCCCGTCCTGAGCAGGCGTACCTCCCAATTTGCAAGCCTTTGTTCTATTACTAGCAGTGAAGGAATGTTGAAACATAGCTCTAGCCTTGATCTGAATTATAATCTCTGAAGCTATATTTAAGTCTACCTAAAGATATTTCAATTTGCTATCTCTCTTTAGCCCCCTCCTCCTTGGCTCAAAGAACACTGTCTCCCTGAAGAACATGAAAAGCCAGGACGTATTTCTTAATGTTTTACATTACAGTTGTAAGTCCCTCTTATCCTTTGATAATCATATTTTAACTTTTAGTCAAAGGACTTGTGGGTGTGCCTGTGTCTGTGTTGCATATAAGTTCACGTTTAAACGAACAGCATTAACTCCTTTTATCTCCCACCCCCAAATCCATACTTGTAAGACGACATTCAGCAGCAGATTAATCCCCAAATAACTTAGTTCAGCTTTCGCAGCTGCTGCCAAACAGTCTCTCTCTCCAGGACGGGTGTAGACCATGCAGTGGTGGTTTATAATTAACAAGTTTTCAGGGGGTGGGAATGTAGTGGGGAATGAGAACTGGGCAGGGAGGTCACCAAATACTAGTATAAACTGCCCACAGAAGAACCCCTGAGGACTCTTTGAAGGAGTGGCTGGGGAGGTGGAGAGGTGCGATGGATGGGTTTTGTCCTTTAGCAATTGCTCAGTGGTGATGTGGGTCAACAAAATGAGCAGGGACAGTTCCTCTACGTGTCTGAGTATTTGGTACATATCAACATGTAGGCCTAGGTGTGTGTATCAGATGGGAGAGGGAGCATGGCTTTTAAGACTATAGACTTTGGTACTGGATCTTGTTTGAAGTATCGTTTGTTACTGATTACCTCTGTGACCTTAGGAAATTGCTTATAATTGAGCATGGTGCTGTTCAATTTCTCTATCTAAAAATGCAAGTCATTCATTATTCAACAGTATCGGTTGGGTGCCTACTCTTTTAGGTCCCAGAAATATAACCGAAAGCAAAAAGCAAAAAACCCCTGCCCTTCTATAACTTCCTTTCTCTTGGGATTCTGTTTGGTGGAGTATAACTTATAGGGAAAGTTAGAAAATGAAAAGAGGAGGAGAATGAAATTACCTAGTACAGTGTCTGGCACAGAGTAACATTTTGGTTTAGGAAACTAAGATTAACATTAGTGTTCTTTAAGTTATATTTATGAATTAACAAACTTCCTTCGTCCAAACCCCAAGCCATGAATGTAAACCCCACATTTTATTTTAACAAATTGATTTTTCTATGGGAAATAAAACAAGAGTATATTTAGAAAAGATGTACTATTGTTTGTATGTTTTTCTAAGTCAGTCCAAAACAGTCTATCTTTGCACCAGACATCTTGAAAGATAAAGATGATTCTTTGAATGGACTTTTAGCAGAGGAAGATCAGCTCTCGGTGACAGCTCAGACATGACAAACTGGAACAGTGCAGAAAGGGAATGCATGAAGTGTTGGATTAAGTATTGCAGGGCAATTACATTCTGCAAACTGATATGCAAGAAAGAAACACAGGCACACCTTGTTATCCAGAAACACAATAAGCAAAAATTCACTATTACAGAATTGAGAAAGGCAACCCTCTATGTAAAATGGGTTGTTATTTTAAAAGGGAGTTGAGAGGGTTGTGCATTGCTTTGGAATGTGGGCCCTCATTTTCCATTAGACTCAAGTTCATGGACAGATCCTCAATAGCTTATTTAATATACTCTTGCCAGAAATGTATTATTTTGCCTCATCAACCACTATGTACAACAAGGCTTCCTGTTATGGGAGAATACACTGGAAGGGGCATCTTGTCCCTGTAGCCAGTTTGTACTAATTAAGGAATTCTGTTGGGGTTCCTTTATCCAAAAACTCACTACCTGAGATGAGCAATTGAAAGGTGGCAAGAAAACTGAAGTTGTTATAACTGTCATACTTCCTTTAATTAATAAATCACTCATCAAATTATTGTTTTCACAAACAGAGCTTCCCTCATTCAATATCGAGTCTCCCACTCTGGTTAAAGTCAAGTCTTTGTGCATCTATATTTTTCTGGATTGTCCATAAGGACAGGAGGACAGTAAAATTAGATCACACATCACTTAGAAATGACGTTGCAAATTTTTCAAATATTCAGCAAGTTGACAACAATGACAATTAGAAAACCAAGTTGTGTCACATGCAAATGTTGTTAGAAATAAGATATAACTATGTATGCTCATTTGCAAATATTTACTTCCCATTTGCAAATTGAATTCCAAAATCTCTTCCAAAACCAGTTACTTTGAAAATTTGATCCAAGTCAAAGCATATGCTCCAACTCTCAGCTCTTCTCCATTAAGAAAACTCTGACGTGTTTGCATGGGGAGGTTCTTGCATAGGATCCACATGACCATTGTTAACATGCACTCTGGATTAGGAGCAGCAGGAAACATAGTGCAAAATATCATCAGGCCATCTCTGTCTACACTGTTGATGTTTAATCTTGGATTTGAACAAAAATATTTCAGGAGGTTCACCTACCTTTAATGTTTACTCATGGCACACAGATAATAGATCAGTGATAAAAGTGATCTTTGACCTGATTCTTGATTGTATCTTACTCATCTGTCATATACTCTCACACTCAAATTTCTGAGTATTTACTAAGAGCCAAAGTGTCTTATGTATTTTTTTATCATTTTTCTTGCTGTCAGTGATACTATGGAAAACATAAAGTTTAAATTTCATATGTGGCAAAGGGCCCTGAGAAAAGTAAGTGACTCAGAAAGATCACAGTACGTATATCATCATCATTTTAAACCCCAAGGTCTTCTAAGACCAGTTCCATATATTTTTTCTATATCATTAGGTCAATTCTATGTATTCCCATTACACATTAAAATTTTTAAATGGCCCCTTTAGTGATTCTCAGGGATGTAGAGTCACTCCAAGAAATACATGGTGCCATGGTGTGGGGCTGACAGTTTTCTGCACTGACTTTGCAATGGGGTGTTGTTCAGGTTTAACGATATGAGTAGAAACCAGGATCACCTGAGCAGAGCTTGGGCCATGAAGATCGACTGTGTGGTTCTCAGGGGCCCATACTGCATGGATTGAGCATCTTTCTTTCAAAAAGATGTGTTGAAAATCTTCATGGGATGTCACAAAGATGATGGGTTAGAAGTTTAACACATGAATAAATCTAGAAAGTGCAAAATCAGGATGTAATCTCCTCTTTTCTCATCTGGTCTCTTGTAGTCCCCCTTTCCAACTCCCTTCACCTTCATTGTGCTTTGGCCATGTGCTATATGACCCCATAACCTGCTCTGGGACTGACCCAGTCTCTTGAAATCCCTCTTCTTCTAGAGGGAGGAAGTTCATTGGTGAGTATTAGACTTTAGTCACAAGTTACTGATCAGTGGCCAGTTTTACTGATAGATGTATCTGAAATATAGTGTTTCGCTAGGCATGATCAAGCTAGAAAGTTGGATGTTTTGCCTTTCTCTAATTCTGGGTAAATCAGGATTTCTATTAAAACACTACAAAAAAAAGAACAGATTACTACTTTACCATCTAAAAAAAGGAAATTTGCTTAGAATAACATGGTTAGAACTTGAGATTATGCTAGTCAAATACTGTGTGATTTCACTGTTATGTGAAATATAAATTGCTAAATCAGGTTCACTGGCAAGAAGCTACAAGAATGACTATTAGACTGAAAACTATGATGGTTGGCAGCCAGAAAAGAGGCACATAGGAGAAATGGAGAGAGGGATCGTTTGGATGATACAGTGACACTGGAATTTCGGTGGTCACTGCAATGAATATAAACATCTTTTATGTGTTTAAAAAATATGGAATATTTTTAAAACTATACCTTTGAGATACCTTCATCAATAAATGCTAGATTTAGAGATGACTACAAGAGTATGCTACCTGCACGGCAGAGCCTGGCAAGCTACCCGTGTTGTATTTGGTAAATATTTGCCAAATACCAGTAACAATTATAGACCTCATTCCGAATGGATTGAGGCTCTTTATGTTCCTGGAGCAAGCAGATGCCCTTGGGCTCTACTAGCATGAGACAGGACATATGGAGCTGTTACTGGGGCCCGCTTGAGCAAATCGATGATGAACAGGAAGACAGTGATACAGTGATACAGTGATACCTTTGAGATAGTAAACTAATAAATTAATAAAATGTGGTAGGGGAAACTCAGAAACATGGGAATAATCAGACTTCAAGGCCATTCCTGAAATGAGAACCTTGCTATACAATAGAGAATCTCATTCTCTAACTAAGACAGACACATGGAAGTGAAAATAAGAGACCAAGCAGATAGAAAAGCTAAGTTAGTGAAGAAACAAACCAAAAATGAAGGTCAAAACTTGACTGTCCCAACATGGTCCTTTTTCTCTACTCCTGACAGTGCTTAAGGGACCATATGGGATGCTGAGGGATTGAGTCATCTGTGTGCAAGGCAAGCACCCTACCCACTACACTATCACTTCAGCACCTCCACCCTTTTACTTTTCTTTCTAGAATTGTGGAATCTCTTAATATCAAGCAGTTTAGGATTTCTTCTAAACTTTCTTCCTCTCTGCTCAGCCCAGCTCCTTTGGTGCTCTGCCCCATGGAGTCTGCTTCCTTATCAAGTAATACACTACCTCGTCTCTCAGCTTGGGTCTGTGAAAGCGTGAAAACATCTGCTTCCTGCCCATGATAAACTCTGAAGTAGCCTAAGGAGTGAGTAAGTAATTTTATTGGAGATCAAGTTTACACACAGACACACAGACATACACAGACACAGAAACAGACACAGACACACACACACACACACACACACACACACACTATTCTCTTTCACACTCCTACTCCCACAGGAGCTAAAATGTCATAAATCTATACAAGTTGATTGTCTTGGATTGGGCTGATTTCAAAGCAAGAGAGTTTTCCTTAGTAAGTGTCAAAATTACCTTAGTCACGACACACAGAACACCCATCTTGGCTGCTGCAGATTTAAGTTAACAGCTAATTTGCTATTAGCTTAATTTAAGTTAACAGCAAATTAACTGTTTGTCCTGAGACAAGCAAGATGTTTGATGTCTCCTACCCATTTATTCATTTAACAAATATTTTTCATTATGGATCAGACTTGTATACCAGATTTTTCTTCTATTTTGACCTGGCCTCCACTTCCCCAATTGGACTTTCTTTCAGTTCTAATGGTACACCGATCTGCCCTCATCTCCTGGGAAGGAATTCACCCCTTTATGGGCTTAGAAATCTTTTCCATGAAGTTTGAGATCCTGGTCCCAAAGATGCAGCCCATATCCTTGAGAGATTTGTATAGGGTCATGGTAACATTCTTTCTGAAGATGAAAGTACTGCTGTATTGGTGCATATGGCTCTTCTTCTCGGAGGTGGGCAGCCACCCTTTCCCTTATCTCTGAGCTTCACATACCCAGCGAAGTCAGAGAACCTTTTTGATCCAACCTATGTGTTTCTTCTTTTTCTTTGATAACTACCTCCAGCTCTAAATGCATTTGCAGAATCAGGTAGCTTACTTGCCCTGAATCTAATGAGCAATTCACTTGCCTTTGAAAGCTTTTCTCCAGAGTATTCTCAACCATCAGGTATTGCCAATGACATTGTAATAGGCAGTGCTTTTACTCCGGGCTATTCATATTGTCTTTGAAACCAAACCCCTGTGCTGTCCAATCTCCAGCAAGATAAGAAGGCAGGCCATTTTGTGAAGGTGCAACTGCACTGCTAATACCATTTTCGTGTAGTTTGGTAAGTAAAAAATTAAGAGTAATACTTAAAAGTTTTCTTGATATCCTTTTAGTTTCTAAAACAAGTGATTAGCCAGCCCTATTCACCTTTAAAGAAGCCAATTTAAAACCTGGTCCCCAGCCAAAAGCATAAAATATTTGAATGCTGTGTGTTTATTAATTAATATATTTACTTAGGGAATGGGCAAGTTCTCTGTTCCTATTTCTTTTGGTGCCTTTTGGCAAAAAATGACAAATCCTAATGTGATTCTAAGGGGGAAAATCTCTCTGAAGTAGAAAGTCATTCGTGACCAACCTTTTAATTGAAGGTAATAATAATTCCAATAATATTATTTGAACCACCATTAGCATGGAAAGGACCAAATTCACTGATGTCATGTCACAGCTATGCCCAGCAATGACTGCCCTGTTGAGCCCTTGGGGTTATAACTTTCATGATCCATTGAAAAGTTATGAGCTCCTGTGTTTCCACCAAGAAAGAAATCAGCATTAACTATTTGGGAAGCAACATAAAAATGGAGAAAAAGCTACTTGTGCTTTTAACAGCTTAATTAATGGCTGCAAATGGACCTAATTCTCACACAAAAAGCCCTTGGAGGAGGTAAGGATGTATATTGACAATGGAAAAGTTATCCCCGGTTTTATAGGTTAAGACAGTTTATAGATACTAGGGATAAATATGATTAGGGACAAATAAAAAAAGATGACTTTTTGTTGTGTAAGGAACAAACCCTGGGCCAACAAGCTTACTGTCTGGGTGGGATAAGGATGATCTTTGTTTGGGGGAACTGAATGAAATATGAGGGTACCCCTTAAGAGCCTCATAGAATTGGATTCAATTATTGCCTCTACCATTTGTTAGCTTCCTGATCTTGGGCTAACAGGGTTAACCTTTTAGAACCTTAGTTTTATCATCAATAAAATTGGGAAAATAATAGAAACAAATTCTGTCAGCTTGAAAAGTCATTAAGTATGTCAGATTCTTGGCCAAGTATCTGCCCCATTGGTAGTTAATACATTCTAATAACCACATTATTCCTAATTCTCCACATGCATACAGCACATATCAGTATGCCAGGACTATAGAATAGCACAGCTTACTTTCTTTTGAGTTAATAGTCTAGAGAGGGAGATAGCAAAATGCTACTGAACACATCAATATATAAAAGTACAGGCAAATTATAATACACTTGAAAGCTTGGCACCACCAGTACATATGGGTTTGAGTTATTTGGGGACTAGGTTCCCATTCTCCTCTATTATGAGACAGAAGAGGGTTATGATGGTTTTAAGTAAGGAAAGATGGGATGGGATCCTGAAGGACGTATGACTTGCCAGACCCTCTCTGCAGGTCTGGTTCTCAGGAGGAAATGGTCTCAGGCTGATTAACAAGATGGGCGGCCAACAGAACTGTAAGACCACCTGGGAGAGTGTGACCAGGCACAGCAAATGGTTGAAGTAGGACTGAGAGGAACTGACTTATCACTGCCAAGTTTCCTTTGGATGGCTGACTCTGTTCCTCCGGGCTTGTAAGTCATGATTTATGAACAGTAACTGTGAAAATTATGGTGGCTGGTCATTAGCAAGCTATGCCTTTAGAATATGATCTGTGAACTACTGCTGCAAGCTGAATCCAGTCCCCTGCCTGCTTTTACATCGAAAGTTGTATTGGCACACAGCTACACCCACCCCCTTATTGTTCAGTGGCTAGTTTTGTGCTATAACATAGCACAAATGTGTAGCTGTGACAGAGAGCATATGGCAGGCAAAGTCTAAAATATTTATTCTCTGACCCTTTGCAGGAAGTCTGCCAATTTTTGATTTAAAGCAAACTGCTTCAGTGGGCTAGGGTCATTTATCAATCTCCCTTTTATTCACTGAACAAAAATTACCCATCATCTAAAGATGCCCCATGCATTGTGCTAGGCTCACCAAGTATCCCAGATCAAAGATGTGTGGTCCTCAACGACTTTGTGGAGGTCAGTGATGTCATCATCCCACTTTACAGACGACAAAATGGAGGCTGAGGGAGGCTAAGTGACTTTCCCTAAGTCATGCAGACTTAGTAGCACCAGGGCTGTCACCAGGCCTGTTTGTCTTCAAATCCACTACTCAGACCCGTATGTGCATTCTACGGCATTAATAAGGATTATTGTGATAAAGGAAGGAAGCTACCTGTATTGAAATGAACTTTTTTAACTTTGATGAGAAAGCTTGTTTAAACTGATGAATGAATGAAGTGACTACTTATTTGGTAAAGTCACTGTTGAGATGGTTCCTCATTATGCCTAAAACCCACACACTAATTTCTTCGGACAATATCAAAAAATGTATCTGAAAATATATCCCCTTATAATGATATGATTTCAGTACTCATATTGATAAACATTTAAATGATGTAAATCATTTTCTGTTCCATCCTGAGATCCTTAAGGTTTGTCTAAATATTAGCATACCTTTGAAATAACCAGTGGGTGGTTATCTAGATAAGAGGTCAGAAAAGGGATGTTTAGAAATAAATAATAAAGTAGGGCAGGATTTTGTCTTCAGATCTCAGAAAACTGTCTTGGAAGCAAGGAAATCACCCTCCTGCTTTAACAGGTTTAAAAACAAACTACTACTAGTGAGGAAAGTGAGATTTGACTCTGCTTTTGATGCTGGTTCCAGTCATACCTTTTGCCAGCATTTTAGGCCAGAGAAATGCAAACCAAAATTTCTAACTGGAAATAGGAGACAAGCAGGTTAGCTTGAGAGGCTACGTATGTTTCCTTCAGGACAATTTATAAAGATGGTTTAATCTTACCATACAAGTAGGGGTTCTCCTGACAAGTTCTCATATGAACTGATTAGGCTTCCCCTGTAGACATTTTTATCAGACTGATTCATTCCTCTGAAAGAATGCTGGCTTTTACATTTTTTGAGAAGAGATTCCAAATAGCTTGTCAAGATTACATCTTGCTTGTGAATCTCCGCCAGGATTATATTACAGTCGGGACTGACAATATTTAATAGGTAGAAACAGGCCACGGAGCAGACATGGAGCAAGCTGGTCCCAATAAATAGGAGTGTGGATGCATGGATACATATGTCCCAAGAAGTTTTGAGGCAATCTGTGGATCGAATATCCCAGGAGAATACATGAATACATAAAATGTAATATTCCAAGAAAATAAATGAGCTCAACTTTTTGTCTCTTATGGGATGAAAAGACTCTTCGAGGCCATCTTCATGTCTGGACTATTCATGGTCTGGATTTTTTTTAACCACCCTTTAAAATCCCTGTAAAAATGGAACCAGACACGCTGTGCATAACCAGCCTAGTGCAAAATTTGCAACTGCATTTAATGTCTCCTGAAAAACTCACCCCCTCTGAAGGGTCTCTTTTTAAAATAACAGGTTCTCTGGACTTGGAGGCCATAGCAAGCAAACTATATGGGAGGTGCATGCAAAGCATGCTGAATGAGTTATCAGTGTATTGATTAAAAAGAACCAAAGACAAAATAGCTTAAGGTATTGCTTTTGCATCAAAGCTTAAGAGAGAAATGTGCATTCTTCCTGGAGTATAATATAAGCTTTATAACTGCAAACACTTCACCCATTACTTTATGCTACAGTTGAGCTGAGGTCTGACACATAGTAGGCATTCAACAAACATTATTAAGTGGATGAAAGCCCACTGATTCACATTTTATATGTTTCTATTGCACCAACACATGGTAAAATAAATACTTATCAAATGCCAGGCACTGAGACAAGGATGAAGTAGCTCCCAAGAAACTCACAGCCTGGTCAAAATAGACAGAACCCTGAGCACTGGATTGATTTTTTTAAACGTAATATTGTTCTGTTGTTTGTAGACTTGGCTATGATTGTTAGAATGCAAAGCTATTGTAAAAGATGAATGCACTGGTTTTAGTGGTCATTATGTGCTTTCTCTTAAATATGTCATCATGAGAAGGGCATGAGATAGAGAACTGGAGAGATGGCTCAAAGGGTGACTACATGCCTGGCATAATAAGACTCTGAATTCTACCCCCTGGGATTGTATCGCCCCTTTAGCATCACTAAGTGTAATTCTTAAAAACCTAAATTCATCAGGCATAGTGCTTGAGACCCTAACCAGTACGAGGAGTGACTTTCGGGTTCCTGAATACTTGCTGGTGACCCTTAGAACCACATTGGCTGCCTGGCCCAATTGGCCATTGGTCCCTATAAACAATGCTTGGAATATTTCCCCTGCAAAGAAAAGCAGGCTCAGTGGCAGTAGGAAAAGCAACCTAGATGCGGACTGCTTTCTCAGATCTCCAGTTAGCCATGACTAAGGCAGGGATGAATTATGCCATAAAGATTTCTTGATCCGTTTTTAATGCTGAACCCGTGTATGTGCTCTTCTCATAGCTTTGAGCAGTCCACATGGCACTACCACCTATCCCACTCCCACACACAGGTCCATTAAATTCTGACCTGTGCCTCCCCTCTGCTTTTTCAGGCAAAGATTCTCTGGTCCATGCCAGGACAGGTGCTCTCACTGTAAGCTCTTCTCACACCATTATTTCTCCTGCCCTCTCTTGATCTCCTGTTAGGTTGCCATTATTTATGATTTTCCTTGATTAGTCTCCAGGAGTGCAGAGTGGACTGGATTTACTCTTCTTTTAGCCCTTATTCTTTTTTTTAATTTAATTTTTTATTTATTTTTAACAATTACAAAAATGTTCATGTTTGGGTTTAAAGCCATACAGTGTTCCAGCACCCATCCCTCCATCAGTGCCCACCTCCCACCACCAATGTCCCCGGATACTCTCCCCCCTCCTCTAGCCTGCCTCCATGGCAGGTTCTCCAGTTTTTTTCTCTTTCTCTTTCTCTTTCTCTTTCTTGTTCTCTTTCTCTTTCTCTTTCTCTCTCACTCTCTCTCTTCCCTCTCTTACATGTTGTGGATTGTAACAGACTTTCGACAATCATTGGTCCACTGTTCCTTTCTCTGTCTTACCTAACCTCTGCTCCCACACATTTGTGGTAGTTTCGACCTTTGGCAAGACCTCCTGATCCACATTTCGCCTGACCTTGGATATTGGTATCATGATATGTATGTATATATATATATATATATATATATATATTCATGTTATGCAAATAAATGCAGTCATTCTATATCTCTCTCTCCTTCTGGCTAATTTCACTCACCACAATCCTCTCCATGTCCATCCATTTATACGCAAATTTCATAACTTCATTTTTCCTAACAGCTGCATAGTATTCCATTATGTAGATGTATCAAAGTTTCTTTATCCAGTGATCAATTTTCGGGCACTCTGGTTGTTTCCAGATTCTGGCTATTGTGAATAGTGCTGCTATGAATATAAAAGTAGGGATGATGTTTCTGCTGTGTGTTTTGGCTTTCCAGAGTATATTCACAGGAGTGGTATGGCTGGGTCAAATAGGAGTTCAATTTCTAGTCTTTGGAGGAATGTCCATATTGTTTTCCAAAAAGGATGTACCAGTCGATATTCCCACCAACAGTGAATGAGTGTCCCCTTTTCTCCACATCCACGCCAGCACTTGTTGTTCTTGCTCTTTTGGATATGTGCCAGTCTCTGTGGTGTGAAATGATATCTCATTGTTGTTTTGATTTGCATCTCTCTGATGATTAGTGATGATGAGCATTTTTTCATATGTCTTTTGGCCATTCAAACTTCTTCCTTGCTGAAGTTTCTGTTCATTTCTTCTCCCCATTTTTGATGGGGTTGTTTGTTTTCTTCTTGTAAAGTTCTACCAGTGCCTTATCCCTTATTCTTGGTGATGATTTATCCTTGGGCTATGCAGGTGGAGAGAGAGAAAAAAAGGCAATGCTGAGCACACTAATGCCAACCTATATAGAAGGGGGGGGGGGGGGGGGGGGGGGGGGGGGGGGGGGGGGGGGGGGGAGGGGGGTTAAAAAAGTGGTCAGTAACACCTGACTCAAAGTATTGTTCCAAGATTAAATGAGATGATGTGTGAAATTTCAATCTCAGGATACTAGAAACCATTATCTTCATTATTTCTGTAAATATGGTCATGGTGAAGAACCAGAGTGCTCAGGACAGAATTCAGAGGATGCTGATTGAGGCAGTGGATGAGTGCTCCAAGGTGAAAAATGTCACTGGCATCTTTTGTACATCTCATGCTTTCCATGGAATCAGATCAAGGCTCAAGACTAATTCAGATGTGCTGTGGATATAGAAACTACATTGTTCCAGACCACTAGTACCAGAGGAGCTACTGGTGGTGAGTCTCTGGTGTTCTGGTTGGCATTCAGTGAGCCCCGTAACTCTGCCAACTTGATTTAAAGCTATATCTTATCAGTCTGACATGATCATTATGCTTATGGCTTGATTTTTACTGTTTATGTTTTTTTTGTTTTTAAGATACTAGTCTCAGGAGCTGGAGGAATAGCACAGCAGGAAGGGCATTTTCCTTACACATGGCTGACCCAGGTTCTATCCCCAGCATCTCATATGGTTCCCCAAGCACAATCAGGAGTAATTTCTTAATGCCAGGAACCAAGTGCCAGGAGTAACCCTTGAGCATTGCCAGGTGTGATCATAAAGCAAAATAAATAAATAAATAAATGCATAAATAGATAAAATAAATAAATAATTAATAAAAGTTACTAGTTTCATGAAATAATGCTGTCCCCAAGTTTTAAAAAATGCAGGTAAGTTGGTGAAAAGATTATTTGTGTTTTCAAGGGACAATTTGAAAGCAGAATCCTGGTGACCGTGTGCCCATATGGACTCTGAGGCCCAGGCCACCTTCTCAGAAGTCCCAGTTCAAGCCAGTAGCAGCTTTGTGACTTTTTCAAGCACTTAAGGGAAGTCCCTTGTTTCCCTTGTCTGTTAAGTGGGAGGGAGGTAATAGTAACTGACTCAAGGCTCTTAGTGCAGCTGAGTGTGTTAGTATTTCTAGAGTATAGCTGTATTTCTAGAGTATAGAGAAGTTTTTAGTTAAGGCTGATAGAAATTCCAAGTTGGAATTGTTTACATTTTCTAAGAATTCCATTTTACTGAAATAAAATAATAGCAGCTTTCCAGAATTCTAATAAGGTAGTTAGTTCTACTGGTTTTTATTCCCTTACAAAGCAAGAATCATAGGGCACCAAGGATCAACTCACCAAGAACATTTGCTGGGTAGATGGTTTGGAAGGATTCCAATGCAGATTTTTTGGTTCCTAAGTCCTAAGCTCCTAGGTCCTGAATTAAGACAAGACCTCATAGGAAAGAACATTTTGTTTCTCTATAAAGCCTAGGTTCTTAAAACCTAATGGGCAGATAATGCTGGATTCACTTCTTTGTTCCCTCACTTCTTTTTTTTTCTTTTTTGGGTCATACCTGGCTATACTCAAGGGTTAATCCTAGCTGTTTGCTCAGGTATTACTCCTGGTGGAGCACAGGGACCATCTGGGATGCTGGGGATAGAACCCAGGTAGGTCGCGTGCAAGGCAAACACCCTACCCACTGTGCTATCACTGCAGTCCCCATGTTCCCTCACTTTTTATTCTTTCATTTGATGCATTATGGAAATACATCTTCTCTGAACTAGGTAGTTTTCTGGTTGTTGCCATTTCTCCAACTTGTCACCATCCTCCCTGAATTATATTATCTGGTTCTTTTATCTCTCTTTAGTAAACACTTATTGTGTGCTTCTCCAGCCCAGTCACAGTATTAGACATTATTTATTATCTTAGGGCCTATATAAATTGGAAATTACTCATCTTTCAACTTGCCGATGCCTAGCAGATAGGACACCATAGGAGTTTCTTAATTGAATAGATATATACACTCACTACTCCTTCCCTCCTCTCTCAGTGATACAACATGGGTGAGAATTGCTAGAAATACATTGGAATCATTACACAGTTGATTTTGAATTATTTTTGGTTGCACATTCAGAAATTTAACTATTGCCAAATATTTTATGACCCTCACATTTTCTTGACCCCCTGATCAAGAAACTAGGATATAGGTAGTGAGTACTCAGAAAATACAGGTATCAGACAATATGATATTAAAATCACATATTAGGTATTTGGATGTCTGTGTTTCCGTCCTGGGATGTCACTGACCTGGTGACCTTTCATAAACCTTTTGACCTTTTAGAATCTTATCTAGCTAATGGACTTCCTTTTTAATCATTACTTTCTTCCACATAATCATGTTAAGGATTTTTGCTAATTGGCACGAAGGTGATATTGGCGCAAATTAACCCTGTGTCTTACCAGCTCTAAATTATATTATGTAATAATTGTGTGTATGAGTCATATCTCTAGAGTAAGTCAGAACTGAAATTACCTCAGCCATAAAATGTCCAATAGGATAGAGTAAAGAGAAGGAATAAGTAACCCATGACTAAAGTATTTTGCTCCATACATGAGGCTTTCACTGAAATGAAACTTAAGAAAATGGGTAAATGGACGTTTGGGCCACTGCTTCTTACTTTTCTTACCATCTCATTTCATCTTCCAAGGACTAACAACCTCCATGCTGGTGGGGTGAATAGTATCAGATTCCAGAAAATAAATAACTTCTATCTCATAGCCATGATGCATCTTACCTCTAGCTTCTTTATTCCAATTTGTTCTCAGGTTCAACCTGACTTAGGCAGAAAACTATGGTTTTATGAATCCACAATAGTTCTTGCATTTGCCAGCTCTGTAAATTGGTATGTAAATGGGCAAAACAGCACATATTTTCTCTCTGACTAAAACACTAAGCCTTTCTCTGCTACTGTGCACATGGAGATATCCAGATACTTAACAATTTCTTTATCTCACTGCCCAACAGTTCACACGTAGAGTAACTCAGCACAGTGTCAGTGTGAGTAAGAGCTAGTGCAGTCTCCATAGTTGGGTTTGTTTGAAATTCCAATTCTTCCATTTTCTAACTGTGATACCTTGGACAAAGGGCTTAATATCTCAACACTTCAGCTTCTGCATGTGATCCATTGGGGATGATATGAAAACTGACGATTCAATGATGTGTAGGTTGGATGAGATAATCTCTTGTGGGACGCCCACCACGCAAAAGAATGATGCACAGTGGACACACCAAAGCATTTAATTTTTGTTCTTTGTGGACTTCTCTCAGGAGTCAATAGTATAGATTCTATAGTGATAAAACATTTCACGTGCTTGTCCAGCAATGGGTCAGGTGACAGTTGGTATCTGGCCAAAAGCAGTTCATTTGGCGTAGTTTTCTGGAAGGACCATTCCAGTCATTCTTTCTGTCTTCTGGTTTTCTCAAACCTTTATCCTGTTGAGAGCTTCTGACTTGAAAATAGGAAGAAATCAAACGAGTGCTTAGTTGAGCATGCCCTGTAAAGATGGTCCATTTAGTTGGCAGATCTTGAGTCTTGGAGAGGGTGTTTGAAAGACTAGTCTATAACTTACTGTGCCAAGCTGGAGGCATGAGGCAATTATTTTTTTCTTTCCTCCTGGACGGTCCACGGCCTCTTTCTAGGGCAATCTCTTGGGATTCACAGAATTGGCTGTTACGTTTGTTTGAAAACTAATTTGTGCATCTGAGCCTTTGGGGGAAAGCTATTGACTAACCCTTGCTCTCTTTCAGTCGCTCTCCCTTTCCCCAATATTTAGGAGCCTTGGCCAAAACAAAAAGGCCATTGTGTCCCTGGTATAAAGCACCAGAACTAAATTAAACATTCATTGAGTCTTAATTAATTGTATTAAGGTTGGGTAATTCCCATTGCTTGGGGAAAAACCCAAATACTTAATTTACTCGAGATGTGGTGTGTGTCCCCCAGTATTGAACTAAACCACCATAAGACAATCACTCACTTAACAGAAACTGGGGCCTGGCCCAGGAACTAATTAGCCCCTCTTTCTCTATATATAGCTATCTTCACCACCAGGACCATCTGGAAGTTGTTACCTTCCAAATTCTTTCCATCTATTTTTTTCTTCCAAACCGATTATTACTGCCATGATTCTTTCTTTCTTATTTTTATGTTACGTGACTTCCCACTCTTAGATTCTCCAGCGTTATCTAGATCACAGCCCAGCTCCCCTGATATTTACTCTTTATTTAATTTACATGTGGTGCACCTATTTTTATGTATTTTTCCAAGTGGCAAAGGGGAAATAATCTTTGTGTAAAACCCAGAGGTGGAAGCAGGCATGATTGCCGAAGGGTTTTTGCCTACCCAAGTTGACTATATGCCCCCAGGGAGGCCCCTAGCTCTGTTGAGGCCCCTACTGTTGTGTCTTTGATGGTCAAGACATATGGGAAGTTCTTGGAAGAACTTAATTTCTTGCCTGACTTCTAGAGCAAAAAAAAATGATGTAATACGCCCTTTCTTTGAGGAAAGCTGGCCTAGATCAGGGTCATCTCTGTGCTGAGAATCAGCAAGGAAGTATAAAAACTGCCTTAACTGACAATATGTATTAGAAGAGTGGCCTAAAAAATCTTCATTAACAATTCATCCAAAATCCTTACTCTGACTCAGAGGCCAGGGCTGCTCTGATCTAATCCCTGAGTTCCTTTTTCTCCTGCTCTCCTACCATTATCTGGTTCTCCATATTGCTAGACCTCTAGTTTTTCAATCTACACTCCCTCCTGCCTGCCCTACCACCATCATCTGCCAAACTTCAAATTACTACCTTTGAGACTATAGTCTCCTGTCCCTGAAGTACATTCCCTCTATCTTCACAAGACTAGCTCCTTCTAATCATGAAGGTTTCAACATAGCTCTTACTGCCAGAAGTAAACCTTCCCATCCATACCACCCAGAGGACTTCCCCTGCCCGCCCAGCCTTCCCTATCGCATTCCCTTGTTTTGTACTCTTGATAGCACTTGTCACCATATGAATTATTTATTTGTTAACATGTCTGCCTGTCTTCAGTAGAATATCCATCCATAAGAAGTATCTTATCTAAATGGTTTACCATTGTGAACCCAGCCCCTGGCACAGTGCCTGGTACTGTCATTGGTTGTTGAGGGAAATAATTTGTCAGAGAATAGCTATTACCTAATTCCATAGCTTTCTGGGGTTAATTGTGCAGTGTAAGTGTTTAAAATCTTTTGGCCATTTAAAATATAACCAAAAAAGTAGTAAAATGTAAGGAAATCTTCAATAACAAAGTTTGAATTCTTTCCTGGTAAAATTACCAGGAAAACT
>JAJIBD010002251.1:127500-375261 GCA_021461705.1 Cryptotis parvus
ATCTTGCCTACTCATTTATAGCTCCCATGTATTAAAATGACAATATGACCAATCTGATTTACTAGGCTAAGGAGGATTGTTAAATAGACCTTTAAAAAAGAAGAAAGAAAAGAAGTTTCTCATATGATGAGTGATCAAATAGTAAGAAACTGCAGCAAAACTTTTTTATGTCCCTGTCTTGTTCAGAGATTACTTCTCCACTGGGAACAATTTGCATATATCAGCCAGGAGTAAAGGTTGTAATTTTCTTGATTTAACTTTAATAGCTTATACTATAGAATGACTCCAATAAGTGACAATAGAATGATTATTTGGGGACAAATTCTGTGCACCATGACATCCTGTGCATCGCTTTAATAACTCAGAGCTTAGACTCAGAAATGCTCTTACTCAATCAGCATCAAATGGCTCTTAGGGCCTTGCCAGAGCACCTGGTTTGGGCAATCCCTGAGCTTGTGCTCTTGTGCACACATGGCAAGTTATGAAGTTTTGTGGCACTTCATGGTGGAGAAAGACGTCTTTGAGACTTGAAAAAAAGCCATTTATTTCCTTACATAATCAAAGTATTTAGCTGCTTGGGCTATATTTAATAGGGAAATAGGACTAGCTAGCAAAGATTCATTTATGCCATTATATTAGTTGCATGTGCAAAGGATGGGGAAAGTCCCATCGTCAGCGATTGCTCTGAGTAGGGTAACTGAAGAATCCACTGCTCCTCAGCAAGCAGGCTTTGCCCTCATGGTTCTCAGCTCCTAGTCCAAAGGACAGCTTCAGTTCTGGAGGTGTCAAAAGTTGAAAAGCACTGTCTCCCAATGGGGGAGAAGAGAAGGGGAATTCTAGTGTCATTTCTCTGCTACTGGTTTCCTGTTAGTAGTCAGCACTGCTCTGCAGTAGGTCACTTTGCCTGATCTTTTTGCTTTGTGGGGGGTTTTTTTTGTTGCTTTTAAATTTTATTTAATTTTATTTTTTTTGCTATTTTGGGGGGACAGAGGATCACACCCAGCAATGCTTGGTGGTTACTCCTGGCTCTGCGCTCAGGGAATTACTCCTGGCGGTACTTGGGGGACCATATGGGATGCCCGGGATCAAACCCCTGTGCAAGGCAATTGCCGACCCCCCACCACCACCCCCGCCGTGCTATTGCTCAGGCCCCAACTTTGTGTTTTTTTTTCTTACAAATTTATCTCCAAATGCTTCACAGTGAAGTAGGGAGGCCATGGCTAATGGGAAGGGTTCAAAAAGCATCCTGATGAATATTCTGTGTTACCCACTTCTTTGACGTTTCATTTCAAATTTACTAAATCAATCATGCCTTATCTTTCTGTAATTTGCATTATGCATAATGGACTTTAGGAAACAGTTTCCAGGAGCTAAAAAACAAAAGTACACTCACATTAGATTTAGGAGCTAAAACAGTAGTTTTAGGAGCTAAAACAAAAGTACACTCACATCAGAACACACCTATCTAGTATAATAGGGCACTCTTTAAAAGTTTTCTGAGCCCACCACAAACCTCCTGTAGAAATGCAGACATGCCTTTCAGTCCCCTTGAGTTAACACAGGGGCTTAAAAGGGCTAATGCACCTGGGATTTAGCTTTGGTTTAGGTCTTTGTATTGCTGATAGGGCTTAAACTGGGCAGGTAATCACTGGTACAATGTGTCATCTTTTTTCCTCCTTCTTATGAAATAAAACTCTAAGCACTTATTTTAAAAAATAAATTAAGCTATCTTTTCAAATGTAACGAAAGTTATCACCCTTTTTCTTCTGTCCGATATTTTTTGGAAAGGCTTGATTTCCTTGGTGAAATAGTGGGTAAAGTAGGTAATAAAAAGGATATAATGAATTAGTCTCCATACTGTTGCTCAGCTGACCTGGGAAAGTCTATGGTGGTATGAAATGCTAATGTGTTAGCAGTGTAGGAATGGGTGCTGAACCCTGTTTTCTTACATTGATTTTATTTTTAATTTATTCTTCATCATGCCAACAACCAAAGAAGGACCAGGATTGTTGGACAAACTTGACAGAATCCAAGCATTGTGCTAAGTTTTCTTTACCATATGAAGTAGGTATTCTTGCTTCCATGTTGCCAAGGAGAAAACTATGCTATGCTGAGTCCAGTCCTGAGGAGCAGAGCTGCCTCAAACCTATTCAGGGAACTCCCGATTCTGCATTCTGAGCATTCCCACTTCAGAGATGTCTAGACATTGCAGGTTTTATGAGATCTTGCAGGTTTTCCCAGGCAACACCTTTCCCATCCACCACTTCCTATTAGACCTCTGAGCATGCGGCCACCGTGGGCCACATCACCTCACCCTCTGGATGCCTCTTGGTGGTTTCCTGACTCAGACTTCCCCAGGTAACCTGCATGCCTCCATTGGGTTGCCCTTCCTGAAACACCGCTCCCCTATGACAGATTGCCAGTTCCTACTGTTTTCGGTGACATCAGGTTCTACTTCCTCTGCCCAGTCCTATTTCTCCCAGGCAGTTTCTATGAAATTTCTGCCATTCCCAAATGAGACATTTTTCCTCTATTAAGAAAAGAAATTGAGTTTTTCTTATTTTCATGACTACCTGAGTGTGGTTTGCCATTGTCTGAGTGGCAAACAATGTTATCTGTCTAAATCCCACCTATTGGCTGCCACTAACATTTTGAAAATACCGCTATTGCCCTTTTTCTAGACTTTCTGGGGCTCCTAACTCAGATTTCCCCCATTTTTTATCTTCTTGTTCACCATGATTTCCACTATAGGGGAAGTTTCTCCCCCAGGTAATCTTTAAGTTCCTTATGACAGAAGCTTTGCTTCAGTGTTCTTAACAGAGGACTGGAAAATAATTATAGCTAACATTTGTAGGGTCTTAATATGTGCCAAGCACTGTTTATATGTATCAATTCTTGTAATCTTTACAATAATCCCCTGAAGTGAGAGCTACTATTATTTACACCTTCAGATGAGGATGCTGTGGCACGGAAAGGCTCAATGACTCGCCAAATGGTGGAATTGGTTATACAAATGAGACCAGAGGGCCAGTGCTTTCTCTGCACCCTGATGACTTCTTACACTGACCCAGGGCACAACTGCATGTGAATGCACAAGTGGCATAAAGCACTCATCAAAGAGCAGGAATTTTTTATCTGGAAAGTTTTGCAGCTGACAAAGCTCACAGTTTTCAGGTTTCCTCTAGAAATGACTTCCCCTGGTTAGGCAGCAGCCAGAGGTTTGTATCTAAAAGATTCTCCTTTAGAAATACTAATGATTTTCATCAGCAATGTCCAAGTCCTATATGAAACATTTTTTGCATGGTGGATGTAACTCAAATCCCTTGTTTCTCCCCTTCTCTGGTAATACAAAACTCTTCTATTTGTATTAGATGCTTTAATCCTTTTTTGAAGCAAGGTAGAATGCAAATAAACAAGTAAAACTGAGTAGTTAATTTTTTTAACGGAGGCATAAATTTCCATAAGAGTGTAGGAAATTCATGAATTTAACTGCTTTGTGAAATTTGTGACTATGTAGTCAGTGCTGTCACTTTTGAACTGGGATCTCTGTGGTAGATTTATGCAGCTCATCTGGGTAAATTGCTAGAAGTAAGTATTTCCCTCCTACCATGCATAGATTTCACTGCAGTATATTTTCCACACTAGCATTCTTCCTCCTCATTGATGTTGATCCCTATACCTTCATTTTGGTCAAGACCAACTATCATGATGAGAGGCCATAAAAAATCAAACTAATAAGTGACTTGAAGATCCAGATGTATTATTTGTGCTATATTTTTAGGTATCTGTTTCTGACTCTACTTCAAAATAATGCTTTCTATGAAGATGCTACTTAATATATGACCTCCAGATAGAATTTTGGAGATTTTACATAGCTACTATAAACAGTAAGTTTGATAATCAGAAACCAATCATAAATGTTAGAAAGTCCACCAAGGATTTTCAAACATTATTTGTGATATTGTACTGCAAAGATTTTACAATTCTGGAGATTGATAGAGGCAATGTAGCAGATCTGGGTGAGAAAAATAATAGTTCTCTGGCCAAAGTGATAGTACAATGTGTAGGGTGCTTGTCTTGTATGCAACTGACCTGGGTTCAATTCCCAAACACCTCATATAGTTACCCAAGCTTGCCAGAAGTAAGTCCTGAGCACTGCCAGGTATGACCCAAACCTGCCCCAAAAGAAAAATAATAGTCCTTATTCATCTACATCCTGTTGGCTTTGTGAAAAGGAAGCCATGTGACAGGTCTTTTTTGGAATGAGAAAGTCACAGTTTACAAAATGGGATATGCTGCCTCACGGGAACTGATGCTGTCTTCTGCTGGCCTTCCCCATACACCCCTTCATGCTGTTCACAGCATTGTTCTTACCCTCCCTGCTAGTAAGATTGTGCCTCCAACTGACCTCCCTGTGTCCTGGCTTTTCTCTAAGCATCAGATTTGGGATTCTTTATTCCCAAGGAAACTTCCCAGCCAGCTCTCTTCCCTCCAAAAAATAAATAAATAAAATAAAATAAAAGTACCACTTCTCAGTGCATCCAGAATTTGTTGTGGGTTACTTCTTTTTGCCTGTTTGCATTTTCTTATTATAATTATTTGTGTACCTGTGTCTCTTGCCAGCCTAGAAATTCCTTGATGTGAAATCACCTAACACTGTGCCTGGCCTTTATAGTCAGTGCCCAGGAGCCCTATTGAAAGACAAAAGAGCAGGAGGGAGATGGTGATCAATAAGTGATAATCTATAAAAGAAAAGAACTATAGCCTGTGCTAGAAAATTCCCAAATATATTCCACCCTTTTATTGCTGCTCCCATTTTCTGCTTTTCACCGTGCAGCAGTTTGCACCCTGGGAAAAGTGCAACCCACTGGTCTCCAGGGACATGTTATGTGTGTGGAAAAGCCTGGCATTTCTCAGCTGGGTGTTTGGACAGCCCCCACTTAGGAGTTTTATCACAGTGTCTCAGAAGGTGTTATCTATCTTTACTCTTAGGGTTTTGTAGGAGATTGGGTGATCAAAAAAACCAACTCTTAGGCAACTTTTGGAATCAGACATTGGTTTCTGTGGCTAACAATTGTGCCTGTGCTTACAGGTATGGGTGTGGATGGGTGGGGTTGATCCTATTGTAGAGAAAATGCATCAGGGTTCATCCCTAGCCAGTTGTGAATGCAACCATCTTTTATATCTCCATCAGATTAAATCACCCAAGGGTCATAAACCACTTACTGTCAGGGTATTGGACAAGCCCCATAGGTAGTTGTTCCAAGCCAGTAAAAGCATCTTAATTGACCTAAATGACAACAGTTATGTTATAAATATCTAGAATTTATGACCTGAGAAGGCATAATCACATCTTCCATCAGTTAAGTTTGCATAGGAGAAGCTTGGGGATTTAAGATAGGGCTTCAAGTTGGGGAAAATCTGATTAGCCTTAACTTTATGACAAACACAGAGCTAAGTGAATCAGAGTGCTTTCAAGTTCCTGATCCCTGGGAGTTAAAGGCAGTGTTGTTTTTAGTCAGTAAAAGCCACCCCGTCCCCTCTATCCCCTCCATGCAGCTGTCATTTTATTGGCCTTGTAAAGTCTCCACGTTCACCGTGACAAATCCAAGACCATATACCTGTGAAGAGGAGATGTTTTCGATTATGGGGTGCACAGGAAGCGAACTGTGGGGTTAGAGGGTGAGAGCTGAAGGCTGGTGAGTGTGTTTATGCAGAGCCCTATTTGGAATGTGCAAAGTCACTGTGAAAAGCACCAAGAGTCTCCTCCAAATCTGATGAGATTCCTCAGTTTCCACAGTATTTGACAGGGGAAATTCATGGCAGAATTTGAAAATCAATGTTATGCACCTAAAACCTCCACAGGGTTTTCAAGTTAGTTAAAAAATTATTATACTTCTTTTTGTTTGTTTTTGGGGCCACATCAGTTTATGCTCAGGGATTACTCCTGGCTCTGCACTCAGGAATTACTCCTGCTGGTACTCAGGGAACTTTATGGGAATGTGGGGGATTGAACAGAGGTTGGCTGTGTGCAAAGTAAGTGCCCTACATCTACATGCTGTACTGTTTATTTTTAATACTCATTTCTTTTTAACCAGATATTTTCTGGAAGTGTTTTATTTCTTTCCTTTTCTCTTTTTTTTTGTTGTTGAGCAGCAGTATTAATATCAAGCAGTAGTATGATATCAAATATTCAGGGCCAACAGGATAATACAGCAGATAGGGTATTTGCCTTGCATTCAGCTGACCCAGGGTTGATCCTTGGCATCCTATATTTTCCCTGGAGCACCAACAGGAGTAATTTGTGAGTGCAGAGCCAGGAGTAACCCTCAGCATCACTGGGTATGGCCCATAACACAAAGGGGAAAAGTACAAATATTCACAAAGTGATTCCGTGAAAGCATATGCATTTTTTTGGGGTCACACCCGGCAATGCTCAGGGGTTTCTCCTGGCTCTGCACTCAGGAATTACACCTGGCGGTGCTCGGGGGACCATATGGGATGCCGGGGATCGAACCCAGGGCAGCATGGGCCGGCCATGTGCAAGCCAAACGCCCTACCCACTGGACTATCACTCCGCCCCAGCATATGCATCTTAAAAGAGTCATATATGGAAATAAATTTAAGATCATTGATTAGTCAGGTGCTCACCCAGGACTCAATGATCAGTGGAATGGAATCAGTCATCTCTGAGGTAAAAGGCCAACAGTCAACCTAATCCCAATATCCTGAGCTTCAAAGGTGAACAGTCATTTTGCAGGGCAATGAAGAGCTCAGGTTATCTATATAATGCTGAAGTCTGTGAAGTCAGTGAAATTTCTTTAATGAATTTGAGAACAATCCTTCAAAGAAATCTTCTATTCAAACCCATAGAAAGACCTATTGCCTTTGAACTCAAGAGATGAAGTTTATCCGAGATTAAGCTGATCTCTCAGTTTACTCTGTTTTGTAATCTAGAGACAGAGTTTGGAATTTTGAGAGTAGCATTAGAATGCTTTGAGAGTAGCATTAGAATGCTTTGGTTGATGTGCCTCCCATTAATGCACACACAAAAAGCTGAAGGAACCCTGGCTTTATCTTCTCTCAGCTCTCATTGGCAGGGAGACATTTTAACCAAAAGATCAAATTTATACGTGATATTTTTTGTAAGTGCGTCCATGTTCTAAGAGTTTTTAGGAGTATAAACACCCCCAATGTTTGAACTCTACTCATTTGGTGCCTTCTTTGAGATCTAAAACAACACTTATTTTGCTTTATTTCTTATCAGGCTTTATGTCCATACCCTTAAACCTTGCTTGTCCCATAACTAAAAATCTGTGCCTTATGGAGAAAATAGGAAATCTGTAACTGGTTATGGAATTATGAAGCAGGGAGATGGCAGAAATATACAAGGATAAGTGTACAAATGTATCAGCTATACTATGCACAAAGCCTGGTGTGAGAGACACATCATTTTGGGTTTAAACCATGCTTTTGCCTCTCAGCATAATGCCACCTAGCATTTGCTTTGTGCAGTGCTGAGGGTAGGGGAGGGCCGGGGTTGATCTTTGAGTGTTAACAGAATTATGGAATTCCTTTCTAAAGAAATTTTTTGATTTCTTCAGGATTTGTGCAGTTTCCAGGTTCCAATAGGAAAACTGTAGATGTGATTTTAGTAGAAAAACAGTGCATCGAATGTTCAGTTTGGCAAGTATCCTACTCCAGAGCTGTTCTTGTTTTATTACGTGGAACAAGACAGCTTAATAGAGGGTTTCTCCAAGATTGTACCCTAATTGAAAGGAAGAGGGAAGCCTGGGCCACCTGGGAAAATATGCATCCAGCGCTTTGGAGCCCACTGGGGCTTCACCATTCATTCTTCTCTCTCTTTGGAGAAGGCCCTTGAGCATTAATCATGTATCCTAAGAAAGGAAGAGTGCCTCATCTGAGGTGACATCTTCTTGTCTCCCTTGAGAAAGGAGAGCTGTATTTTCCAGAAAGTTATTTTAGATATCTTCCTCTTCCTGTTGACCAAGAAAGCAAAGGTATTAGTGGAGAGTTTCATTCAGAGCTGAAATAAAATTTTACAGTAAAATTGTAAAATTACCTCCCCAAGAAGTTCACCCAGGAACCATCACTTCTGTGCACTGCCCCTAAGGACTTGATTTTGTTAATATTGTGCTTTCCCTATTGAACTGCCATCAGCACAAATATTGTCTTCTGGTGGTAGAGTGCAAATCAATAACCAAAAAAATCCGAATGTTAAATTTTAGAGTAAATTCAGAGAGATATGAGTAAATCTCTGCAGAAGATGCTCAAACATGATCACTCTGTTTGCCTCCTCCCAAAATACATACATTCATATGCAAATACTCATACACACATGCACACACACACATATACAGTACAGGTCCTAGAAGACTTCTATCTGACTATAGTTTTGAGCTTTCAGATGAGTGATTAGCTGCTTTTTCTGTTTCCTTATGAGAAGATTTCTACATTGTAGTTGAAGATTTGTGAGCCTTGGTCAATAAAAGGAACATAGTCAGTGCTAGAGTCAGTGGGACCCTGCTTTCCTTGTTAGACATATTAGAATTCCATGAACAGAATTCCAGGTTACCAGGTTGATTCCTGCTGCCCATGCATTGTTTTGTATCTGGAGCTCTTTAGCCACTGAGGACTCTGAAGTTGAGACCCTTTTTATCCTTTTATTGGTGAATTCACTCAAGTGTAGGCAGACAGAAAATGTTGAAGTGGCTAGCAGATAAACTTGTTAAATCCCTGGGAGTCTTTCCTTCCTTGCTCTGGGAGTTTATCATCTTGGTGGAGTTAAAAGGCAATTAGGCCTGTAGGTCTTTGCTGGCTTGTTTATTGGCGGTTTACACATGGGTGTTGAAGAGACAAGGTTGTATTAAACATTCCGATCCTGCTGGCCTGGGGAAATGAGACCTTAGTCCAACTCTCTGACTCCTTAAGAGCTGGAAGGAAATCCATTTAAATATAGTACCTGTGCCCCTGTGATGCTCATTGTTGATGGAAAATTGCAATTGGCTAGCTCCATGCTGTGTTACATTTCCTGGGAAATGGTTTTATGGAGGGTATTTGATGAAAAAGTTCATTCCTTTTGTAATTGTCAACTGCCACGTGGTGTTAGTTAAGGTAGAGATGTACTGGGAATGTTTCTTGCTCCAGACCTCTATGACTAGCCCATTCTTGAGAAGGGAAGTCTATCTCTATGGAATTGAAAGGCAGAAAGGTTTTCATTTACATTTCCATCCTCCCCAAAATCGCCTTCCATCTGGTCTCTCGGTGCCTAGACAGACTAGCCCACAACAAAATCTTGAGGGAATCAAGTCTACAGCCTCTTCATTCTCCCTGCCACCTCCCACACTTTTTCCTTTATCATCCTTCTATTTGCTTTAAGTCTTGCCAAGGAAATTCACATTCATGTATTGGTGAGGTTCTATTGTTCCTCCTCCCTACCTCTCACAAAATTTGGTGTCTTTTTTTAATATGGTCACCATTTCCATGTTACTGAAGGGAATTTCCAGGGTTTAGCATAATGCATCATTTAAAAACATGGGCTCAGGAGTCAGTAACTTAATTCCCTAGACAAAGTCACTAGTAGCTTTATGGTGGACGTTGTGAATCTCTGTGCATTAGGTTTGTTTATTTGTTGTTTGTATTACAGAAGACGAACAAAGGTAGTACCTGCCATGCTGTCTTGAAATAACACATGGCATCAGTCACGTAAGAGGATCAGCCATAACGATGGCTGTTGTTACTCTTATTAGAGGCTTTTTTTTGTTTGAGGGGGTGCCTAACACACACCAGCGGGCTATATATTCTAGTTATCTGCATAAACACACTCTTACCTGTCAGTATTTATTTTTTAACCTACCTTGTTAATCCCTCAGGTATTTGCACTTTACCAATCTAGGATACCTCTGAATTATAAAAATTTACCTGGGTAAAATGTGAAAGTTCTTACTAGCATCCAGAATACCCAGAATGTGAGGACTTTCTGTTTGCACAACTATTGTTCTCAGCAAGTGAAGGAGATACTCTCTCTGCTTCTTCTTCAAATCTTAGTTTGCTTTTTGTCTTTTCTCCCCCTGAGGTTCAAACCTTGGGGGTTTTCTTGAGGGAGGGTGCGAACACCGTGACCACCCAACTGACTTTTTTTTTTTTTTTCTCTACTTTTTCTCCTAAAAAGAAAACACAATAGATAACTATAGCTTTTACTCCCAAACTGACCTTCCAGGTTCTGAAACTAATTTGCCTGAGTGTCTTGCCAGGGTCTGTGCAAGGACTTCCTTGAGCTGAGTAATGTGGTTTTGATTAAAGACATCCTATAAGACCCAGGAGGATTGCCAGGGAAGGAAAATCAGCCCAAGACCCAGTGAATTTTCATCTTTCAGTCAGATACATGATATTGAAGACCAGAAGGCAGAAGAGTTTATCATGAGGAACACTCTGAAAGAGAACAAAAGCAAATGGCTGACAAATTGGCTGTCTTTTATGCAAAGTTGACAAGCTAGTTGGCTTCTTAGCCCAGAAAGGATATGCAGAGCCCTTAGGCCAAATGGCTCCACCATCAGCAGGCTTTTTGAAGTCGGCTTGCCTGCCACAACTTTTAACAAGACCTCTGCTGAATTGCCTCCTCATAAAGATGTGAAAACTTAATTTTTACCAAAAATAGCTTAGTTTCAACAACTGTGATCATTCATTCTTGTCTTTAGTGCATTGGTGTTAGGGCAAAATGCCTGTGTTATGTATGAAGAGGGGTTTTTTTTTTCCTACCTACACTTTTATGAATTGGGTCATAAATGCTAACCCTTACTTTAGCCCTCCATTGTTAGCCCTTTCTCTGGATTCCATTAAGTACAGGCTCTCCCCTGTGATAGCCCTGGCCTGAGGTGACACTGAGGACCCCTGGAAAGTTCCATTTGCTCTCCCTGGACTCTCAGAAGTTCTGCCTTTCAGGGACAAGACTGCTGGCAGTGGGTAATAGAGTTGTGAGAACTTAGTATTCCTTTACCAAATATCTAAGAATCTACTAATAGTTGTAACTCTAATATGATCTTCTTGTTAATCTCTGTCAAACCATGAAATCCGATATGTTAGCCATGACTAAGCCGTGAAATTTGTCAACTTTGTCTGTGATTTACACAAGCTCTGTTTTAAAAAGAAGTCTTAACATGGAGTGCAGAACATTACTTCCCAGCATGCTCTCCCAGCATGCCACTGGGGTCTTATGACAACAGGAAGAGCAAAGGGCAGCGTTCTGCATTTCTCAGGCTGCTTCAAGGACCAAGGATGGAGAAGTTATCAAATCAAGCAATGCACTCATTTTCCTTTGCAATGATAAATATCCAAGCTTAATAGATGTCAATTAAAAGGAATAAACATGCAACATATCTTATGGTCCTTATCACTGGGCATCATAGTAAAGCTCCTTACAGTGGTACATTATTTGTTATTGAGGAAAAATATCAGTAAAAGCCTGTATTTAGGTTAAGAATCATCTAAGTTTTCTCTTCTACATAATACAGTGACCCTTGATTATAAAGGTTAGAATTTGAAATCTTTTCGCCATTGCTGGCGAATTTGTAGAAATGATATAATTTTTTCCTCGGTTTTCTCCCTGTGAAAAATGGCATGATAATATTAGAAAATATGCTGTAGCTGATCTCTGGTATACACACGAAAATCATTCTCTTTAAGGCACATAACACATGTCCTTTAGCTTTTTGGGGCTTATTGTCACAGTTGGTACGACATTCTCTGGTGATGTGATATGTCATTGGATATCTGTTCTACAAAGGAAGTTGGAATGTTCAATAAAGGAAATGTATTTTTATTGTACTAAAATCAGACTGGGTAGTTTTCAAATTTTCCTTATGGAAGAAAAAGAGCAGTGCAAAAGAAACAAAAATTGAAGAAGTGGGGTGGTTAGAGCAGGATGTCTTTCTTCCCCATTTCAGCCAAGTACCTCTTTTCCTTGCTCTCAAAGTCAAACAAGGCCTAGGTTCTTTATACCTTTTCTTCTGAAAAGAAGAATCTAGAACCCAATGTCCAGAAGTCTTATGATCTTGATGATGGGTTACCATAGAGTCTGGTGGTTTGTTTCTTTGTTTTACTTTCACTTTTTGGAAGTATGGGGTCTTGTGCTCCGCTCAAGGCTCTAAAGACTCTTCTCTGATTCCTCTCAGGAAACCCACGACACCTGTATAAGCAGAGTTGAGCCCATCAGTTAATTTTATTTTTTTGCTTTTTGGGTCACACCAGCAATGCTCAGGGGTTACTCCTGGCTCTGCACTCAGGAATCACTCCTGGCAGTGCTCAGGGGACCATATGGGATGCCGGGATCGAACCCGGGCCGGCACAGGCCAGCCAAGTGCAAGGCAAATATCGCCTCCAGCCCCCATCAGTTAATTTTAAACAATGAATCTCTACCAAATTTTCCCAATTCTTAACACAGGACAAGAGATGAAGTTCAGGGGCAGAGTCCTTATCTGAATGTGTGAGACCCTTGGGGCCCAACTCCAAGCTTTGCAGGGAAGGAAGGAAGGAAGGAAGGAAGGAAGGAAGGAAGGAAGGAGGGAGGGAGGGAGGGGGGGAGGGAGGGAGGGAGGGAGGGGAGGGAGGGAGGGAGGAAGGAAGGAAGGAAGGAAGGAAGGAAGGAAGGAAGGAAGGAAGGAAGGAAGGAAGGAAGGAAGGAAGGAAGGAAGGAAGGAAGGAAGGAAGGAAGGAAGGAAGGAAGGAAGGAAGGAAGGAAGGAAGGAAGGAAGGAAGGAAGGAAGGAAGGAAATGAGTCAACTTATGTTTCTCACTACTGACTCTGATAGTGTCCTGACTAGGGCTTCTTACCTTGCTCTCTTACATTTCTCTTACCCTGTCATCCATTCCATATAAACAAGAGAGAATGAAAGCAGAGCATAAGACTTCAGGAAGGCTCTTGTCAACTTGTCAATCTCTTCTGACATCCTTGGACCTAAAAGTTCTTGAACATTTTCATAGAACCTATGATATCTCCCCCCAAATTTCTATGCAAAATAATGTGAATAAACACATACTTCTTTTTCTATGGAAAGGTCTCTAAGTTTTATTGAATTCTTTCAAGAGATTTGTGACCCCTTTCCCCAAAAAAGGTTACAATGATTTTCTTATCATTTTAAGCATCTGAAAGTCACAGTTCTAGTTCTGATTGAGATTAAGGTTAACAATTACATTCACTTTCTTAAGCTTTCAAGGCAAATGTAGCATAAAATCCTATGAGTGCCCTAGGTTCCAGTCTTACTTGTAAAACAGCAATTAGGTCCTGAACTCTAATGCTGTTTCTGCAGCTTTAAGTCTTAGCCTGTATTCTGACTGGAACTTGTCTCTATCTGTGTACCTGGGTGGTTCAAAGTTAATAGAACAATTGCACTAGTAAATTTCTAGATATGAACACCAATGGACTTGCTTTGTTCTGCTTTGTTCCTGTTTCAGGGTTGCCAGATAGCAGAAATAAAAATTCAGAGTATCTAGTTCTATTTGAATTTCAGATGAAAAATAATTTTCAGTAGAGTTCTTGAGAAGGAAAGAATAATGGATCAACTCCACAGATATTCACAGAGCTTCTCAACACTAGAACTTTCATTACAAAAATGGGAATTTTACATACATAGACAAGCACAGAATCTTTTGAAACCTTGGGGATGCTCTAAAATTAGCTTCTAGTGATGGTTACATGACTCTATAAATTTATTCAAATTCATTGGACTTTAGACTGAAAATGAGTAGTTTAATGATATGCAAATTATAGCCTGGAAATATTATTTTATGTTGTTTTTTATGTCAATAGTTGTTTTATCTTTTTATTCTAGGTTTATTTTAATTTAACCAGACTAATTTGATAATATGATGAAAACCATAAAACCATTCCTCAAAAATCAAGCACAAATATTTGCATAAAATTTCTGGATTAATTCTTGTAGCTCTTATTACTGAGGTATACATAAGACAGGGGTGTGTTTTGTTTGGTCTTTGGGGGTGTTATTTTTGCTTGTTTTGTTTTGTTTGGGTATTTTAGAACCAACAGTACTCAGAACTTCTTCCTGGCTTTGCAATCAGTAGTCATTCTAGCAGGGCTTGGGGAAATTTATGTGGTGCCAGGAATCAAACCCACATTGACCGTATGAGCTGCAAGTGCCCTACCCATAGTACTATCTCTATGGCCCTCAAAACGCAATTCATTATAGGGCCTACCTGAGTATTTACAGATCTGCTAGAATCTCAAGAAAAGTGATTCATCTTTCTGTCATTATTTAACCCAAACATGCCTTCTTCCTTAAAACAAAAATCACTAAGCCTAAAAGAACAATGGGGGAGAGGACCAAGGCCTTGAGAGACTCTTCTTCATTGGCACCTTGGTCTCACATTGAAAATTAGGCATTTCAGAGTATGAAAACAGCTGTAACACAGTGATAAGTAGAGGGGAGGCTGCCTGGGCGCAAAGCAGAACTGACCTCCAAACATCAAGGATTAGGACATCTAGTGAACCCAAACGTTTTCACCCATGGAAGTCCCAACTAAAATCGGTCTTCACACACACACCAGCCTGGTTCTTCTGAGAGACATGTTCTCAACTAAGTATTTTGTGGTTTGCTTTAAATAAAACTCATTGTAGGGGCTGGAGCGATAGCCCAGCGGGTATGGCATTTGCCTTGCATGCGTCCAGCCCATGCCGGCCCGGGTTCAATCCCTGGCATCCCATATGGTCCCCTGAGCACCACTAGGAGTAATTCCTAGGAGTAATTCCTGAGTGCAGAGCCAGGAGAAACCTCTGAGCATTGTCATGTGTGACCCCAAAAAAGAAGAAAAACTCATTGTAATGTCAGTATTGCAGATTTCTAGGGAAGGCCTATTGATAGTGTGGTGCGATAATTCACTGAGAGGACCAACTACCATAAAGCCTCTCTTCCCATCTGAACAATGCACAGGGGAATTCAATCAATTCCATCACGCCTTCTTACTCATTGAAGAATTAGGCAAGGGCCTCTCATCTCACTCTTCTTACTTACTGCCAACATTGGAAAGAAACTCAGTGCCTGAGGAGAAAGATAGTACAATAACCAAGATGCTTTCCCTTTCTTTTTTTTTTTTTAAAGTTTCTCTATTTTTTTTTTTTTTTTTTGCCTTTTTTGGGTCATACCGGCGATGCTCAGGGGTTACTCCTGGCTCTGCACTCAGGAATTACTCCTGGCGGTGCTCGGGGGACCATATGGGGATGCCGGGGATCGAACCCGGCCGGCATAAGCCGGCCGCGTGCAAGGCAGACACCCTACCCGCTGGGCTATCACTCCTTCCCCCAAGATGCTTTCCTTTCATGCAACCAACGTGGTCCGATCTCCAGCACCCTAAATGGTCCCCTGATCACTGCCGGAGTGATCCCTGAGAGTAGAACTTGGAGGTAAGTCCTGAACACAGCCCAAAACACATACAAACATAAACACACACACACACACACACACACACACACACACACAAACAACAACAATGAAGAAAAAAGAAAGTCCATGACTTTAAAATATATTTTGTAAACATATTTATTTATTTTAAATATTTTGGCCACATTTGAACAAACATTTAGGGCTTTATCATTTGGGGGCATTTTCTGTCGGCATGTGTCTGAGCACTTTGCTAGAGAGGAACAATGATTGAGTCCAACCTTTGTGGCCGAACCTGAGAAATCAAGGAGTGAGAGAAATCAAGCCACAATCTTTAAGTTTCCATTTTCTTTCCCTGTGAAAATGAAAGGCAAATAAATACTCACTTCACTCTTTCATTCATTTATTCATTCATTCATTTATTTATTGCTTTTTGGGGTCACACCTGGTGATGCTCAGGGGCTTCTCCTGGCTCTGCACTCAGGAATTACTCCTGGCTTACTCCTGGCGGTTCCTCGGGGGACCATATGGGATGCCGGAGCGATATGGGCTGGCATGGGCCGGCCGCATGCAAGGCAAACACCCTACCCGCTGGACTATCGCCTTGGTCCAAATACCCATTTTAGAACTCATTTTATAGATGTCTGTCCTTCATTTCTAATTTTCGCCTCCACATCTGGCTCTTTTTCTGGTCTTTAGGTAAACTGATGTTTCTTTGATATATTTTACATTCTTCTCCTTCATGGATCAGTGAATTTTACATGGTTTCATAGACCTGAGAGAAGGCAGTATTGTTACCCTGGGTCTTTTTTTCATTTCTTAAGTCCTCAGAGAATATTTTCCATGATTTTTGTAAAGTTTTAAGAAGCATGGTAGTTCCCTTTACTCCTCACAATTCAAGACATCGTACAAGCACTATTTTTAAGTCTTCAGGAAAACTCTACAAATACCTCAACTTTTCTGTAAAAGCTGTGGTTCTCAACTGCAAAATGATCTTGGCCCAAACCCTATATATTAGATAATGTGTAGAGACATTTCAGTTTGTAACAATTTGAGTAGAGGGGAGCTGCTGACACTAAGCAACTGCACATATAAGGCAGTGCCAACAACAAGGAACGATATGCTCCCAAAGTAAAGTCATGCCAAGATTGAAGATCCTAGTCCCTTTACTTCATTTTCCTCAAAGCCTGAGGGGGAAAAGTATAAAGAAAAATGTTTTATTTTGCTAAATGTGAGTGTCCTGAGTTCTTCCATCCCCCAGCTCTCCAGGAATTGGAGAGCATAAGGTGCCACTGAGCAGGCCAAAGTGCATGGTTAGAGCAGGTCTTCTCAGCTCTAACAGCTGTCCCCACTCCAAAGAGAGACAACTTTGACCAAAGCAGAGGACCAAAATGTTACAAGGATGTTTAGTTTGTGATAAAAATCATTCTGCAGATTAAAGTGCTTCCTTCTACCCATAAAATGGTATGTTTTTTAAATAACTCAAAAATAGAAGGCATTTAACTGTGTTGTGAACAGGAGGAGAGACTGCTGTGCTGATCCATGGTCAATTAATTTCATCTTGTAATCAGGCCTCCCCATGCTGTGGGTGGTGGTTCTCATCCTACTTTCTCTTAAGGCCATTAAACAAACCCCATCTTCTGAATGACCCTACTGTCAATTTGAGGTGATTCAGGCTGCGTTTGCTAGAATCATTTTCTTCTTCATCCCTTGACTTGGTTCTCTCTTATTCCTTTGGTTTAAGCAAGATGTCTGTTTACTTTTCATATACTGCCTCCCTCACACACAAGACCAGTTAGAAAATTTTATGTTTCCCCAAAGGGCCTTGAGAAACCCTCAGTTTATCTCATTGGAACACATATTCCTACTCTAGCTGGAATTATGCCTCAGTGATATTCATGGGCTGAAACAGTCACAGCTGTATTGTCCAAAAGGGAAATTGGGATAAGATCAATAGGAGAAAGGATACTGGGACGAACACACACACACACACACACACACACACACACACACACATATACATATACTCCCATTCTCCTCTCTCTTTCCCATCTCTCACCTCTCTATGTCTCTGTGTCTCCATGTCTCTGTGTCTCTATCTCTCAGTGTCTCTCTCAACCTCTCTCTCTCTCTCTCTCTCTCACCCTCCTCTTAAGAATTCTGGAGTGGAAGACTCAATTTTTGTATTTTTGTTTCTGACCTTTTTGTAATGCCTTAGTTTTGACATTAACTAGCTGCATAACTTGATATAACCCCTCAACACTTCCTACTTTTCCTCTTCCTCAACATGGAACTAGTAATACTACAAGGTGGTTTTCAAAAAATCAAGCAAGTATTTTAAGATATTGGCAGACATGTGCAAAAGAAGTAGTGATAATAAATTAAAATGAATTTAATCAGACAGAATCTAGAAGAATCTAGACTTGATACAACCCACCCATCTAGATGCCAGCCTTTCGGGAAGTCAGTGTCTAAATTTATCCCATTCCTCATTGTTGCGGTCAGTGTGGGAAATCTTCTAAGGTCAATGACTGAGTTAATTGACTTGCCGTGGATCTTGAAAAAGTCTCTCTGTTAAATGACATAATTGGTTTTAATTATATAATTACGGCACTTAAAGTGTGGGGGGTGAAAGGTTACTATTATATTTAGAAGTGAGTTTCACCAATGAAGCAAGAGTGTTTAAGCCCGAATTTTTCCTTTTTATTTTTTCAGAGGGAAGTCAGAATAGACTGGCCTTGGCCCTGGCCGTTTTGGGATGATTATCCTGCATGAAGCAGTACTAGGGCTGCTCAAGACATCATAGGGACCCTTTGTAAGAAGGCGGAAAGGGCTTCCGTAAAGACCTCATTGTGATCTGAAGTTAATGAGCAGTGGGAACTCAACTGTCAGCAATTGAATCTGATTGGGGAGGGTAATTATATGATTGCCTCTGGTATTTGCACATGCACGGGGATATTTTTATTGGAAAAACCTAATTGCTTACTTACTTAGTGGAGGGAAAACCTAAACAAATTTGTGTTGTCATAGGTTAAAAAGACATCCTTTCTTTGTCTCTAGAATAACTACCTCTTCTGGTTCTTAGAAGTTAGGTTTTGTTTCTTTTTGTGTTCAATCATGGATGTTGTTTACAAGACTTGAATTATATGAAAATATTAAGACATAAAGGAAAGCTAGTTGGAACTATATATTTTGGTAAACCTACCACGTGCTTATTGTCGTATCTTCAACCATCTCCTACAATGGTCTCTTTTATAATGCAAAGGCAGCTAGAATCTTGTGCAGCCCTCAAGCTACTGGGATAGTCACAGGTTTGTTTGTTTGTTTTTTGTCTTTTTTCATGCATGAAAATACTTGACAAGGTTGGCTTGCTAAGCAATATTGTTTTCCTTAATTGTATGAGTCAAGTGGCAGGTATCATGTCCATGGAAGCTTTCATATATCAGAAACATTAGGGATGAGAGGAGCAAGACATTTCTTCTCATTTGAAGGGAAAGAAGTCCTAAACTGAGAGCATCAAAAGGAATATGCCTTAGAGTTCCTACATTTGATAATCAGTGTGATCCAGTCTTCTCTGCTTCAACAGCCCTTAATACACATGACATCTCGTCCATGATACTGGAGTACATTAAACAGGCAGCTGCTATTGGATCTCTCCTGTTGCAATCCTGCTTTATGTTTGGCTTTCTGTCTTCTTATATAACAAACTCATTTCTAAGTTCTTTCATTCCTGAGATCCCACCGGAAGAGGTTGAGACCATTGTGGGAATTGATGACACACCATGTGATGAGAGCTCAGACTCCAGATTTGGTGCTCTGATTGGGTATAGGATTATAGGTTGGGGAATAGCTGAGAACTAAAGGCTTTCAAACCCTAAGACCAGCTTTGCTGTCTCATCTCAGATATCTTTGCATATGCTGACATAGCCCAGTTGTGTCTAGCTAGTTCCAGAGTCCTCCAGGCTCAGTGTTAACTGTTGCTTCTTTCAGGGAGATTTTTCCTTACCGCCTATGTGCCCCCTCCCTCCAAGCCTGGAATGATGTATTTTCTTTGTACTCCTTGGCATCCTCTAGGTTTCTTTACCACTGTCTTTCAGTTGCTTGTCTTATTGTTCTGAGTGACACAGAACTCAGTGAGAAGGGCTGTGCTTATATTGTCATTGCTATATCCCCAGAGCTTGGCACAGTGCTTGATAAGTGTGCTTAGAATGACTGAGGAAAGAATTGGTTGCTGTGTGTCCTAGGGAAGCATGGTGTGTGTGCCTGGGCTACACTCCCTTGCTGTTAATACCACTGTCTTGTTGCTTATAATTCTCATTGCCCCCAGATGATCCAGCTCTGTCGGAGGCACGGAGGCACAGTCAAATCTCATGCTGTACATTGATCACCTGTCCAACCTTTGCCTAGAGTGGGGAGCCCCCAGTTCCTTCAAGAGATCCAACTTTACCTGTCTGTAAAGAAGAAGAGGAGGAGGGAGACAGCAGGGAGGATCCAGTGGCAGTTTAACATCAGAGCAGGTCCAATGTTTACTTTTACCCTTTGGAGGTGGGTAACTACAAGTGATTTGGGATGATGAGTTTTCTGTGGGTAATGGCCTTGGATTTGGGACTCACCTGTGCTTTTATTAGTATATTTTCTCTAGAGCATAGGGGTGGTGATTTTTATATTTAATTCACAGCCAAACTATTCCATGATTACCACCAGTCCCAGAAGATGAATCTAGGTTTATCTCCCAAATAATGTGATTGTGACATTGACCTTGTATTGTTGATGCATTGCGTTGTGAGCAAAGGGTACTGTTCATTCATTGATTTCTATTTCTAGACTATTTTATTTGGTATTTGCATTTTAAGGTCTCAGGTTTTCAATGGCATTTTATCTTGTTCCTTGGGGCTTATGTATTGAATCCCTCTCTTCTCCTCGTAACGCTTTAGGACCCTGAATAACTAATGAAATAGACTAGATATCATTTTCATTTAAGTATAACCCTCCACAATCTTGGTGTATGTCAAATATGCTTTATCCAAAATAAAATTTGAATCTCTAACCAGGTAAGCCATAGGCAACAAAGCTTCAAAGCCCCAAGTTGCCAACCATTCATAAGTTTGAACTTCCCATTGCTGTTTGAGCTGCAGGAAGAATTTCTAGGTCTTTGAACATCTGCATGTGGGCATGATATTCTCGGTGTGGAGGAGCAGAGTAAACCCTCAGGGGCCTGGGGGTACTCCACAGTGGTCGTGCCTGGTTCTTCTTGTTTTGAAGTTCTTGTTTGTCTATTGATTCTCATCATCTATTTGCAATCTTGAGTTGCATTTCTATTCTGGCATATTAAACACTCAAACTAGAATGCTTGGGGAACTCCTGCCAGCAAGGACATTCCTCGAGTCTTCTAGTGGTAGACATGTTCATTGATGATACTGTGTGCCATGAGCCAAGCAGGAGTGGACCATGATGAGTCTTATTACCAAAGCCCCAAGGAAAAGTTTAGTTTAATTTCTAGCTTTGGAATATCACCAACAGATGCCTCGCTACCTCATACCTTCTCTGGATTGAGGTAGATAATAACTGCCTACACAAATAAATCACATACTTTTGTGGGAAAAAAATCTTTGAATGACATTTGATTTATAATTAAACTTGGCAATGCAACCTCTGAAGTGTCTCATCTTGTCTAATCACAATGATCTATTTCCTTTCATAGTATTTCTGCATGCAGTGGCTAGTCCTTTTGTTATCATATGGTGAAGAGAAAAATTTCAGAGGGGGTGAGAAAATTCATAAAATGATTGCCATCTTAGATTTGGCTTATACTGCTATTTCTATTGTTTTGTTTGGGGAAGCATTTTCAGTATTTTATTTTCATTCCCTCTATTGACTGATTTATTCAACAGAAGTTGGCTTTCTGGTTGGTATGCAATGCCTGGACTAGCAGCCTCTTTCCCAGCACCACCTGGGAACTTGTTAGAACTGTTCTCGCTCACCCTCCTCCCAAACCCACTACTGCTGAGGTTCAGTGAGCTGTGTTAGAATGAGGCTTCTACTGGTTTTGCTGCAGACAAAAGTTTGAGAACTATTGGTTGAAAACTTCTGCAAGTAAATGAGGTGAGGGAATTAAAAGGAACGTATCTGATAGTCCTATGAACCAAAAACTTGTGATCCAATCAAGGGCATAAAGCATAAATGTATCAGTCTGGCAGCATGATCTTTATAAAATTCAAATTACATCATGCACTCACTTCCTAAGTCCCTCAGGCAGTTCCCTTTGTACTCAGAATAAATATAAATGCTTGATTAAGGCCTACAAGGCCTGGCATGCTCTGTTCTCTCCCTACCTGCCCACCTCATCTGGTGCTCTCCTGTCCCTCCCAGGCTCTCTGCCACACCACACTGGCCTTCTTCCTGATCCCCAGACATGCCCTGTGAGTGTGGTGTCAGCAGGAATGTAGAGGAAGAGCAAGGAAGATAAAATTGCAAAGGTTAAATAACAGGCTTGGTTACTGATTTTTTTTCATATGGTGCAATATTTCTGAACCAGTGTCTCCTTCTGGCTCCTATGCTAATATATGATATTTAAATAGATCAATGTGATATATTAGCATAGCAGCCAGAAGGACATATTTTATTTTGGCTTGTTTTTGATATGGGACACATCTGGATGTACTCAGAGCTTACTCCTGGCTCCGTGCTCAGGAATAACTCCTGGCAGGGCCTAAGAGACCATATGTGGTTCCAAGGATTCAACCTGTGTGGACCACAAGTAAGGGCAAGTGCCTTATCTACTTTTGCTATCTCTCTTCCCTCACATTTTAAATATAGTTTGTTAAGAAGGAAAAAAAGAATTGAATCTGAGACAATGACTCCTGGATCCAAGAGCAAGGTCAATGTTATTGTTTTATTTTTGTCTTAGACTTGTCTGACTACCTGTGGCATTGCTTTTCACTGTATGAGGCCGTTGTACTTTATAAGCATACCATCTCTGCTTGGGGCTCTGATGCTCATTAGTGTCTCTTTTGAGATCTTCAGCAGAGCAGAATGCTCATTTAGAAGGGCATACAGGGGACTGGAGCCATAGCACAGCAGGGCAGGTAGGGCACTTGCATGTGGCCAACCCAGGTTCGATTCCCCAGCATCCCATATGGTTCCCAAGCACCACCAGGATTAATTCCTGAGTAGCCCCTGAGAATTGCTGGGTATAACCCAAAAAAGAAAAAAAAGATGGGGATATGGGGTGTGGGGTGGGGATATGGGTGTGGGTGCTGGGGAGTGCCACCACAGCCTTTCAGCCTACCTGAACTTGCAGCCTACTCTGAGGAAACTGAGAAACTTCTCACTCGAAGTTCCCTGGTAAACCAGAAGCCCTTCCTTTTAAGAAGTAAAACTAGTTAGCCCCAGGTGCTGGGCATACAGTATAAATAGGACAAAGCCTCCTTTCCACTCCCTTCTTCCCCATCAAGATCACACAACCTGAATACAGGGAAGCTGCACAATAAATGCACCTTTGTACATCCAAAAAGACAGAGAACACAACAGGAAGTTGCTCTCTCTGAAGCTGGCAAGGAGGACTTCCCTGTGAATACGGGGCGATGCTAAGAACTGAAGGGTGCCCAGGTTTATTCAGATATCTGTCTGCATTGCTGGCAATGTCTTTACAGTGCTTACAGGGTCACTTACCAGATTCATTCATGACATTCAGGTCCATGTTTGGAATAATTTCAGAGAATCTTCCTCAGTGTGGTCAGCAGTTCTGAGGTACGAGGAAGTACCTTTGCCCCAATGTCTTCTCAGTCTTAGAGTCATCACCACATGTGCCAAGATACAATGTCAAGGCGGGTTCCCTGCTTTTTTTTGCTTAAGCCTGGCATGCTGAATTTACATAGAAACAATGCTCAAAAATAGATGAAAAATGAAAAAAAGAAGGTTCTGCAGGTTCAAATGTGCTTGTAACACTAAAGCTTGATTTTAGACTCGTGGATTGGCTCACTAGATTAAAATCAACCTGATTCACTCATTTGTCCCCACTCCCCACCACCATCTAAAAGCAGTTCTGGTTCCTTTCCTGTGGAGACGTAAGGCAAAGGCACATTGTGCAGCAAATGGCACAACACATTTGCCATTGATACTGCTCATTGTCAAGGAAAGGGGAAATGTCATCTGGCTTCCACATCCTTTGGTGTTCTAGTTGTATGGAATTTTGCAGAAGCTCCTTCTGTCATTTAGGAGTGACAGTCCAGGACACCAGACTCTGAGTGCATCTGCTTCTCTTCAGAGAGGCGGGACTCCCATGTAGGAAGCACCCCAGGGCATGAGCTCTGACACTTTTGAGTACCCAAGGACAGCTCGCTGGTTGTCAGCACAAAGCCTGGATGAACATAAGATGACAGGAAGCAGTTGGACTTCAGGGGCGGTCTGAGTAGCTTAAGTTATCAAATTAATAAAGATAGCCATTTGGAACACCTGGTTTTCTACTTGCTGACAAAGGCCTAGCAATGTCTCGGATTAAAACAGAAAAAAAACATTTCTGGAAAACTGAGCCAACAGTCAATAATTCTACCCACACAGGATCTTCCCCAACTTGCAAATCACTTATGCAATTCAACTTTCAGGACTGGGGGAGGTGGGAACAGATGCTCCAGTGAAATCAAATATCATACTGGTTCCCAAAGCATCCCAGAGCAATCCCCTTTATAACAATCTGCCCTCGCTTTTAGTCTGGCTATGCCACCATAGTCTGCCTTGCTTACACTGAACTCCCACCCCTCATAAGTGTTACCTCTTACTCCTATCAATGAAATGTTCATCCTTGTGTAGTTATGGAGAAGAGGTGCTTGGGTGGATGTTCTCTGTCCATTGCAGTGTGAATAGACCCATTCTATCCAGATTTCCTCTAGGAGAACCTGTATAGTCCATGTCACTGGGGTGCCTCTTAAACTTCTAAGATTCTACCTCAGGAACTCTGACTCCGTCTTTCTGAGGAAGAGCTCTGAAGCTAAGTCCCTTCATATTACTTTGAAAACCCCCTGGAGTGATTTGCTCATAGCCTCCCTGTTTCCCTGGGCAAGTGATCTCACACTAGCACTATCCCAGATCCCTATAGCTACCTAAATTGGAGTCGTGCAAGGTACAGTCATAAAAAATGATCCTAAAACTTAGCAACTATATGAAAAAAGACCTTAAAAGAAAATGATATGCCTTATCAACCAATTGGGTTGATCCCCAGAACTACGTACTTTGTATACCCAGCCTACTGGAGTGCCAGGACTAAGTTCTGAGCACAGTTAGATTTGGCTCCGCCACCACTCGTAAAGAAGGCAATAGAATGCCAAAATGAAAAAGAATAATGTGGTTAGAAATCTCAGCTATGTCAATAAAAAGGGATGCTATTGGTTGGGAAATAGCTGGGACAAATGCTAGCCTCATCTTTATAGGAATGCGACGAGCAACTTAATGCTGCTGGTATCGGAGATCAACCTGATAGGAACATTTCCTGCCATTTCCTTACCTGACACTTGTGAACTATTTTTGATGGAGAATAATTAATATTTGTCCCAGCATTTTTCTTCCTTTTAAATCTCTTAATGTTTGTTAAACACTTTTAGCCTGCTATATGCTTTTTTTCTGCATTGTTATATTGCTTCTTTCTTAGTTTTGGGGCTTTTCTTCTAGAGCATCTGTTATTCCCCATGTGTAATTTGCTATCTAGAGCCAATCACTATCATCTTGCCCTGCAAACACTGATTCTCTGTATTCTGGGATTTACAACAATTCTGTACTTTATTTCTTCGATGCCATTTTCTTCCATGATGATCAGAGTTTTAGCTACTTTTAATGTCAATGTGACTCTATTCTTGCCTTTTTAGTGAATAATGGATAATAAAATGCCCCCTCTGTTTTTCATTCAAGTTATAGTTCTCAATGCCTGATCTGAACTTAAGCTTAGTTTTTTAAAGGAAGTGATTTGTCAAAGATCACATATTTGGTTCCTGATAGGACAAAAACAAGGCTCTTCTATCCTTACAGGGTTGGTTTTAATCTCTAAAACTCTACTTGAAAGAGTGATCCTTAAGTGAAAAGTAAATACTAGAAAAATAATCATAACTAACATCAATTGTAATCATAATCTCATCATTCATAAGTCTGGGTATTTCAAACAAGAATTGCATACTCTTTTCTTTTCCTGTGACTCAACAAACAGCTTCTTTAGAAAAACTGGATAAGTTTAAAGTGTGGTTTTAGTTGGCGAGTTTCACGCTTGGGAGCATTTGGCATATGAGAACGTTTTGTTATCACAACTCAGGATGTTATAGTAAAGAGAATACTATTGATCCGTGGATAGGGACCACAAAAGAATACCCCCACAAAAAATTACACAGCCCAAAATATCATCGTGCTAAATGAAACAACTATACTATCTCTACAACTGCTCTCCCTGACCAGCCCCGGGCGCCCCGGGATGGGTTCTAGCCGGGCCCACCACCCAAAGCCTCACTCCACCCATGAGGGCCTCCATTCCCACATCCGGACTTCTCTCTCGACCTCACCCAGACCAGCCTATAGCCCGGCTCATCGGTTCCACCCTACATCTTCTTAAATCGCTAGTACTCAAGACTCATGGGCAGAGCTGCTACTCGCTCTCCCCTCCCCCCACCCCCCCCCGCCGCCCCCTGGGGGTGGTGGTTTCCCCCCACCCCCACCAACCCACCCCACCCCCCCCCCCCACCCCCCCCCCCCCCCCCTCCATATTCCACATCTTCTCTCTCCTAGACCTCAAGATTTGACTCAACAAACAGCTTCCCGCGTTTATCAAAAAATCTGGAACATGGAGAAAGCTTACAAGCTGTGGCTTTTACTTGGCGGAGTTTCACGCCTGAGAGAGCTTTGGCAAGCTATGCAGAGCCGTGTATTTGATATATATCCCAACTCAGGAGTGATAAGTAGAATAGTATACTCATTGCATCCGAGTGGATTGAGGCTTATGTACCTTGAGCAAGCAGATGCCTTGAGCCCCCACAATAGCATGAGACAGCCCGACATATGGAGATCTTACTGGGGCCCGTTCGAGCAAATCGATGATGTAAAGGAAACAAAATGCTACAGTTGACAACGTAGATTACTATCTAAATCTCCCTGGGAAACCTCGAACACAGGCACTTACACATGTGCATGCATGCACACAATACATATCAACACATATAGTTAACAATAGACTACACTGGATGCTTCTTAAGTACATGTGTGAAATGTAGACTCTACTGTGGCTTCTAAAATAAAGATCCATTGAAAACATCACTGAACTCATAGTAGCTCTGATCATCAGGTGTTTTACTAAATAAGAAGATAAGCAAAAATAAAGTCATTTAGGTGTGCAATTGTTCTAAATCTTAAAAAGAAATGCCCATCAAAATGGTGCAATTCCTTTCTTCCACGGTCACTTTGACATTGGTTATACCCTTCACCGAGTGACTTCCAGTCCAAGGGAAATCCTTCATGTCCGATGATTTTCACCAGTGGCTACAGTGTTGGAGCAGGTCTGGCAGACAGATGTTCCTGGTGGAAATTCTGCATTCTAGAATAGTTCCTTCTGAGACAGGAGTAGGGTTAGATCAGAGAATACAGGGCCAGATAATGTGCCCCTTTGTTAATTATTGCTGTCATCTTGGCTGCCCCTCAAGCAGCCTCATCTTCTTGAAATCTTCAGTAAAAAGAACATTCAACATATACATCTGACATTGGCCAGGATTTTTCTAGCTCAGCTCTAACAAGAAACAGATTTGATTACATTGAAAGGAACCTCAAGACTCCTCTATGACAGTATTGCAGAACTCCAGAAAATAGACTATCAAAAATAGTCTATTGAATAAAACTTACTAATAACTAATGTTAGTAGATTATCTGAACATCTGAAAAGTTACTACTGTTTATCAAACTTCTTGCAACACATACTATATTTGGTGTTTTATTGAAATAATATACTTAGCCATGGCACCAATCTATGAAGAACTTATATGACCATTCCATAGTCATGTAAATTGAAACATGCTCACTAAATGACTTGTCTGTAATCACATTGGAATTTTTTTCATCCTTCAACCATCACACTGACTGTATGGCTATATACAGTGCCTTTGAGAATTTTTAGTCAAAGAACTATAATTCTGTCTTAGCCTTTATTTCTTTCACTGGAAAACTTCAGTTGTGTAGACTTGCAGTTATTATAAGATATTGTTGTTTGGGTCAAACTTAATATACTTATAAAAATTGGTTATACATAAAATAGTGGGAGAAAATATTTTGATGAAAAGTGCATTTTGACTCTTTGAATTATTTTCAGCTTTCATGCATGAAAGGAGATGATAAAGAGTGTTGCGAAGACTAGTTAATTACATCAATGTGCATTAAAGTAATAAAATAATAACAAATGACTGGGGATGGAAGGAGAAACTTTACCTAACATGATTAATCCAAGAAGCCTTCTCCGATGAGGTAACACCTAGAAAAGCCTTAGAAAAATGAGAACAGTTTTCGAGAAATGAGTAGGAAAGAGTAACTTTAATGTGTTGAAGTTCTAAAAAGTTCACTGCTCTTTTAACAAAGACATTCAGATGTTAAATTTGTAAAATATACCTTTAGATTTTTTGACACATTTTTAAAGTTCAAGCATATGTTCAACTTTGTATAAAAGGTAATTATCTCTTTGAATACCCAGCAGTGCTTAGAATTTCCTGCTCTGTGCTCAGGGAACACTCAGGGCAGTGCTCAGGGATATGTAGTGCCAGGTATAGAACTAGGCCAATTGCATGCTAGGCAAGCAACTTAACCTTTGTAGTATTTCTGCATCCCCACCCCAAATGCATATCTTTTATGTTTCAAAAGAGAAGAAAATTGCATAGCTGAAAACTTCTATATTTCTATAAATAGTTTTACTGCTTAATGTTAAGCTTCTGAGAAAATTTCAAATGCTTATCATAGTGGTGGATTTGGTCATTTCTTTTAGCAATTTCATCACTTTTATCTGTTTTTAGGCTAAGGTCTTAAATGTATTATATTTCATTATTTTCTTTTTCTGTTTTACTTTTGGGGGGTGGCAAGAGGCACTCCCAGCAGTGCTCAGGGGCTTACTCCTGGCTCCAGAGCTAAGGGGACCAATGGTAGTGTCAGGAATTGAACTCAGGTTAGTTGCATGCAAGGGAAGCCCCTTACCAGAGTACTGTCCTACATTTATTTCATTGTCTTGTCTTATAACATATTAATAGGTTGTTCTTATGATTAATATTCTCCTTAATTCCTGTTTCTAATTTGCCTTTAATTAATTTTTTCTGACAATGTTCTACAGTAACACTATTTTTTTAAGTATTTTATTATACCACTGTGAGATATACTATTACAAAGATATACAATTAAAAAGTTCATATTTAGGTTTTGGTCATACAGTGTTCCAGCACCCATCCCTCCACCAGTGCCCATCTCCCACCACCAACTACCCGGTTCCTCCCCAATCCCCAGCCCGCCACCATGGCAGGTTCTTTATTTCTTTCCCTTTCTCTCTCTCTTTCTCTTTTCCTTCCCTTCCAGACTATGGATTACAGAACATGTGTTAAAGGGTTGTCATGTGTATCTTTTTGCCTGTATTTAATGCTCAGTTCTAGATTGGTATTAGTACCCTCGACAATTGTTAGCACACTGTTCCATTTTCTGTCTTACCTAGTCTCTGACTCCCACACGTTTGTGATAATTTCCACCTTTGATAAAACCTCCTGAGTAACACTATTTTTAAAAAAATTTTATTATACCACCATGAGATACACAATTACAAGAATGTGCATAGAGTCTCTGTCATGTAGTGTTCCAGCACCCAGCCCTCCACCAGTGCCCCCACTCCCACCACCAATGTCCCAACACTCCCTCCCACCCAACCCCAGCCTGCCCCTATAGCAGACACCTTTTCTTTCTTGCTTTCTCTCTATCTCTGTTTCTGTCTCTGTATTTCTCTCTCTCTTCTACTTTGTGATTTACCATACAGATATTTACAGTTTATGATGTAAGTCTCTATGAGTATATTCAATAGTGAGTTCTAGTGTAACATTATAGTTCCTCATTCCCCATCAACCTCCCCAGTTTGTTGCAACTACAATGATCATTACAGTGTATAAATGTGAAAGATCCTGGGAAGGATCTGGTCCTAGCCTACATTATTATCTAGGCCTCTTGTGCAGCCACAGAATGGCGATGCACTGGCACATCTGTGGGTCTGGTCTGTCCCTTGTCTGGTGCTGCTAGTTGCAGAGGCTGTGAGCCCCATTGCCATGCCCACCGGCATGGAGGAGGAGGAGCAACACTATTTTGGTTAATATGTATGATTGTCTAATTTTCCCATCTTCTTTAAGCCTTTGTCTATTTTTAAAATAATCCATAAAGCTTAGTTTTCTTTTTTAAAATTGGGTGTCTCTATCTTATGATGGGCAAAAATTGCATACATGCACATTATTGAACATATTCTTACTCTGTAAAATCAGAATAAAAAACTATAAATTTATTAAAGTATTGTACAATTAAATACATTACTAGGGAAAAGTTAGGCTTCTAAACTAGGTCAGAGGATAAGCCTGGATTTACCGATTCTGCCTGTCTTAGCTTGGTGACTGTAGTCAAGTTGCTGAACATTGCTGAATGCATCACAGTTTTCTGTGTACATTAGAAATGATATTTATATCTGTTGAGAGACTCACAGACATGGGCAGAGCTGCTACCGGCTCTCCCTGTGCCCAGCCACTCACGAGGCACCCAGGAGGGATGACGGGTTCTAGCCCTGGCCCACCACCCCAGCAGAGCCTCGCTAGAAGCCAGACGACCTCCCACCCCGTGAGAACCGCCATTTTCCACATCCAGACTTCCTTCTTATCAGAACTCCACCCAGCAGAAGAGCCTATCACAGCCTGGCTCGCATGGCCGCTTGCGGCCGCACAGTTCATCAATAAACGCTGGAGATCAGAGGTGACTACAAGAGTATGCCACCCTCATGGCAGAGCCTGGCAAGCTACCCATGTAGTATTTGATATGCAAAATGCCAGTAACAATTATAGACTTCATTCCCATGACCTGATGGAATGTTTTGAGGCTCTTTATGTTCCTAGAGCAAGCAGATGCCCTTGGGCTCTACTAGCATGAGACAGGACCTATGGAGATGATACTGGTGCCCGCTTGAGCAAATCAGTGATGAACGGGAAGACAGACAGACAGTGATGTATACACAACACACACACACACACACACACACACACATAAGCTATTTGGGCTTCTTTGTCTTTATTTTATATTATTTTTCATGTGTATTTTTTTCTTCCTCTTCTTCTCTGCCATAATTGATAAGGCTATTTCAAAATTTATTTCAATAGTTCCTGCTACAAGTTTGAGAATTACACATTCTAGTATTTTTTCTCTTGGTTTCGTAGCATCTAAAATAAAATTTGGGAAATATACAGAGGCCCTTAACAGATTGCCTTAACAGATTTCTTTTAGCATCCCATTCGCTCAGTGGTTAGTTTCTTAATGGGAAAATATTGTAAATGAAGGAGCAATGAATAGTCACTGTGATGACTGTATCTTGGAGTGTGGCTTCCTTCTTGTATTTCCAAACCTCTACCCTCTTGTAGTCTGAAATTTCAGATAATTGATAAATTGTAAAACCCTCATGGGATTTGGGTAACAGCAGTGTCTATGTAAGGAGTTTCTTGATTTTTTCTGTTGCCTTTCTCTTGTCTATATTTGAGTTCTTGTAAGTGATGATAAACATTAAATAGCTCCTGTAAAACTGTTGAATTGTCAGTTTTAAACTGCATAAAATCCTGACATTTTCATTAGATCCTGGCCCTAAGGAATGTCCGCTTTCATCATAATGGATTTGTTTATTTCTGTAGAGAGTCTTAATGTGCTGCCTATGGGAGAGATCTTACTGTCACCTGCTCTTAAATGGGAAAGTCTTTATTCAGCCAAAAAAATTTTTGGAAAGGATTTACTAGAGCCTTTTCACCTCACTCTCTCCACTCCCCAAACATCTTCCCAGAGGGTAAAGGATGAGAATATAGTCTTTGAGAAACTCTGAAAATCTTCAACATGAAATAATCCTATAAAGTCCATTAAAAGACAAAATGTTGGAAAAATGCTAATAAACCACTATTTAGTTTCAATGTATCCTGTTAAAGATAAGCGGTTCATATCTATGTCTTTTGACCTCAATCCTTTGGTCTATATTTAAACAGATATCTTGATTTTGGATTTATAAACTCTTTTGTGTATACTGGTAAGGAAAACATTTTTAACTGTTGGATCCTTCTAAACAAATGAGAAATGAGAGGATCTTTATCTTCCAGTCATTGCATTAAATTTCCAACATTTTTGCAGAGGATGCCAAACTCTTTGTGAACAAAAGTAGAGTCATTTCAATTTAACAAGCTAGAAAATGTGTATGCTCAAAGTCAGATTTGTCTTAATACAAGCAAGACTGAGAATCTTAACTTTCCTGTTATCAACAAATTTGCAATTTATAACAATAGTTGTTTATTTTTTAAAAGAACTTCCTCTTCATTATTAGCTTGTTGACTATGCCACTGGCTAGTTTGTCCTCTTTCACATTTTGAGAGAGTCAGCCTGGCATGAAGAAAATAGTCTCTGAGAAAGCAGACCAGAATTTAAATTATGCCCCTAAGACTTACTAAATTTAATTACAGATTAGTTAATGGACATTTCTGAGCTTTGGTTTTCTCATCTACAAGACTGAAATAATAGCCTGACTTTTCAATGCTTATGTGAACATTAAAGAAGATAATGCATGTGATGTGATTAACACCAAACTTTGTATATAGTAGAAAACCATTCAGTAACAGTTGATAAAGATGAGATAATTAAAGTAGTGGTATAAAAATATAATGATTAGATAATGTTAATAATGATGAAGGGTTGGTGGTGGTAATGAGGATGTTGGTAGTAGTGATAATAGTTTGGTGGTGGTGATAATGTTAGAAATAATTTGTAAAACTTTTAACTTAGTGTTATAACTGCAGCATTCTTTTTAAAAGAACTAAATAAAAATGTATTTGGAAATAATAATAAAGACCCACAGAAAAGGCAGGATTATTGGTTACTATTGACCTATAAAATATACTCGCTTTTATTGGGCCCTTCTAGTCAACAGGAGGTGATTTCTCTTAAAGAAATTTATTTTTACAGCAAACTACAGAAGCCTAGTTTGTTTAGGCAATTGTGTTATCAGACCCAATTTTCTCTTAGAAAACGATATCTGAAGTGTAACTGAGCCTATTTTATCTTGTCAATATCCTTCTGTGATGACTGACTTTGGAAATTATGTTCTCTGCTACATATTCTGTTTCACCTTTATGCTCACTTCTCTTTCTTTGTGCATTTGGATATACATGATTGTAGAAGTCAGAAAATGCAGGGCAGGAAAGGGTCAACAGCTGGGTTAAGACAGGGATAAGACTCATAATCAGAGAAAAGAGATAGTTACAAGTAGAGAAGCTGGTCAGTAATTTTAAATATTATGGACAGTGAGAATGAAGGAGCTTAGGCAAAACTATTGCTTTCAGTTCTGAAAATGTAGCAGTGGTTTTAACATCACATCATGAAGGTGAAAGAGAAGAGCCTTAGAGATTCTGGTAGATAAGGGTCATTGAAGAAAATTTTGCTATGGAAAGATTCCAGGAATGCAAGGATGGTTCAACGTCCACAAGTCAATCAACGTAATACATCATATCAATAAGAAAAAATAAAAGCCATATTATCATATCAGTAGACAGAGAAAGCATTTGACAAGATCTAACACCCATTCATGATAAAAACTCTCCATAAAATGGGAATTGAAGGATCCTTCTTCAATATATTGAAAGTCATCTACTACAAGTCCACAATGAACATCATTCTCAATGGGGAAAAGCTGAAAGCCTTTCGCCTAAGATTGGAGACAAGAGAAGGTTGCCCACTCTCACCACTTCTATTCAATATAGTACTGGAAGTACTTGCTATAGCAATCAGGAAAGAAAAACAGTTAAGGGCATCCAGATAGGAAAGGAAAAAGTCAAGTTGTCACTATTTGCAGATGACATGATATTATACCTAGAGGACCCTACACTATACCAAAAAAGCTCCTAGGAATAATAGATTCCTATAGTAGAGTGGCAGGGTACAAAATCAAAAACCCAAAAGTCAATGGTTTTCCCTATATGCAAATAACAAATGATAAGAAAGGTATAGTAAAAAAAGATCCCATTCACAGTTGCACCACAGAAAATAAAATACCTAGGAATAAGTTTGACTAAGAATGTAAACGATCTGTACAAAGAAAACTACAAAATTTGCTTCAAGAAATAAAAGACCTTAGGAAATGGAGACACATTCCCTGTTCATGTATTGGAGGAATTAACATTATCAAAATGGTAATACACTCTAGAGCTTTATACAGATTCAATGTGGTCCCTATAAGGATACCCATGACATTCTTCAAAGAAATTGACCAAACACTCCTGCAATTTTTGTGGAATAATAAATCCCCCACAAATAGCTAAAGCAATGTTTGGGAAAAAGAACGAAGGAGGTATCAATTTCCCCAACTTCAAATTCTACTACAAAGCAGTAGTAATTAAAAATGGCATGGTATTGGTATAGAGACAGACCTGTAGACTTATGGGATAGATCTAAATATCCTGAAACAAACTTTCAATTATACAATCATGTAATCTTTGATCACGATCACGATCACGATCTTCCCGTTAATCATCTATTTGCTAGAGCGGGCACCAGTAATATCTCAATATGTCCTGTCACATGCTGTAGAACCAAGGGCATCGGCTTGGTACAGGAACATAAAGAGCCTCAAACCATTATATTAGGTCATGAGATTGATCTAATATAATTGTTACTGGCATTTGGCATATCAAATACAACACGAGCAGCTTGCTAGGCTTGCCGTGAGGGAGGCATACTCTATAAACACCTCCAAATAAAGCCTTTATTGATGAACCCGAAGCGGCCGCGCGAGCGGGCTGTGATGGGCTGGTCGGCTGGGTGGAGTTCTGATGAGAGGGAAGTCCAATGTGGAAAATGGCGGCGCCCCATGGAGTGGGTGGGGGTCGCCTGGCTTGTTGTGAGGTTCTGCCAGGGTGGTGGGCCAAGGCTGGAACCCACCATGCCTCCCGACTGCCTCATGAACGGCTGGGCACAGGGAGAGCAAGGAACCGCTCTGCCCCATGTCTGAGAGTCTCTGGACCAGCATACCTGGGCCGGATTGAGGAAGAAACTGCTCCAGGGTGGGTGTCGATGATCCGGGCTGTGATGGGCTGGTCGGCTGGGTGGAGTTCTGATGAGAGGGAAGTCCAATGTGGAAAATGGCAGCGCCCATGGAGTGGGTGGGGGTCGTCTGGCTTGTGAGGTTCTTTGATAAAGGAGCAAAAATATTAAGTGGAGCAAAGAAAGCCCTCGTCAACAAATGGTACTGGAAAAGCTGGGCAGCTATGTGAAAAAAAATTAACTTAAATCACCTTCAAATGCCATGAACAAAAGTCAGATCAAAATGGATTAAAGATCTCAACATCAAATATCAATCTTTAAGGTACATCGAAGAAAACATAGGAAAAACGCTCTACAGCATCGAAGCTAAAGGGATCTTCAAAGAGGAAATACCACTGACAAAGCAAATGGAAGTAAAGATAAACAAATGGGATTATATAAAACTGAAAAGCTTCTGCACCTCAAAAGAAATGGTGACAAAGATGCAGAGATAGCCCACAAACTGGGAAATAATATTCACCCAATGCCCATCTGATAAGGGAGTTAATATCAACGATGTATCAAGCACTGGTAGAACTTTACAAGAAGAAAGCAGCCAACCACATAAAAAAATGGGAAGAAGAAATGAACAGAAACTTCCAAAAAGAATAAATTCAAATGGCCAAAAGGCATCTTTTTTAATTTAAAAAAATTTTATTATACCACCTTGCAATACACAATACAAAAAAATGTTCTATTTGGTCTCAGTCATATATTATTCTAGGACCCACCCTTCCACCAGTGCCCTATTCCCACCACCAATGGCTCCAAATTCCCTTCCAGAATTCTCTGCCATGGCAGAGCCTGGCAAGCTACCTGTGTCGGATTTGATATGCCAAATACCAGTAACAATTATAGACCTCATTCCCATGACGTGATGGAATGGTTTGAGGCTCTTTATGTTCCTGGAGCAAGCAGGTGCCCTTTGGCTACACTAGCTTGTGACAGGACATATGGAGATGACACTGGTGCCAGCTTGAGCAAATAGATGAACAATGGGAGGACAAGTAATACAAGTGAAGTGATACCAGAGATACAAAGCAAAACAACAATGTGGTGTTATCTCACACCATAAAGACTGGTACACAACAACAATAACAAAAAAAAAACAAGAACAACCAGTGCTGGCATGGATGCGGGAGAAAGTGAGTCTCATCCACTGTTGGTGGGAGTGCCAATTGGTCCAGCCCTTTTGGAAAACAATATGGACATTCCTCCAAAAACTAGATATTGAGCTCCCATTTGACCCCACAACACCACTCCTGGGAATATATCCTGGAGACCCAAAAAACACACAGCAGAAACATGATCTGCACCTCTGTATTCATCGTATCTATATTCACAATAGCCAGAAATTGGAAACAACCTAAATACCTGAGAACAGAAGACTGGATAAAGAAACCATGGTACATCTACACAGTGGAATAATACGCAGCTGTCAGAAAAGATGAAGTCATGAAATTTACCTGAGAATGGATGGACATGGAGACTGTCATGCTAGCAAAATTAGTCAGAAGGAAAAGGACATATATAGAATGACTGCATTTATTAATGGGATATAAATATATACCAGTGTTCTACTAGTAGTGAGAAATATTAACACCACACTAGAACTAAGTGTTGAATATACACAAAGGGATTTACATGATAATCCCTATGTGTAGGGAAACCATAATTTGTAAGAGAAGACAGAGAAAGAAAGAGAAAGAGAGAGGAAAAGTGCCTGCGATAGAGGCAGGCTGGGGAAGGGGTGGAGGAAGGAAACTTGGGGCCATTGGTGGTGGGAATAGGGCGCTGGTGGAGGGGTGGGTCCAGGAATAGTATATGACTGAAGCCAAATCATGAACATTTTTGTATTGTGTATTGCAAGATGGTATAATAAAACAATTTTTAATTAAAAAGAAGAGAATATAGAGAATACAGCCTATTTGAAGACCAAGAGAATGGAGACAGAGAAAATGGAGTATGATGATGTAAAGCAAGAGTGTTTATATATTGGTCCTGGAGAAAATGTGAGATTCAGAAGGAGGAATTCCTGGCCCCCACTGCCACATTTTCCTAGGAGATAGTGGCTATCATCTGGTATAATATGTGTTGTTCATGCCAAATGAGTTTTACATCTTCTTGAAAGGTGAGGTCTCTGAAGAGAACCTCATCTATGTTTGCAGGCATACAGGCTGGAGAGAAAGTCTGATACAACCACTGCCTGTAATGGAAGAGGACCCCTAGTTGAGAGTGGTGAAAAGACTTGCTAAAAGAGCATTGCAGGGGAGGTTGTATGTACTCCTTCCTCGTACAGTTCTCATCTGCTTTGTATCCTTTGGATCTTATGTGTACCAGGAACACACCAGAATCTCACAAATAACTTCAGTTTCCCTAATTTCTCCATGGGATTCTCCATTTCCCACAGCCCATTGTTAGCCCTCCTTTCAGATGGTTATTACATAGAAATAAACCAATGGGATGATTTGTACCAATGTGAATAAGTGGCTCCTTTACACAAAGGTGTAGAATCCTCTCCCACTCAAGCTTTAGTGGACAGATAGTAGTCGGAAGACTCGAGTCAAGGGCATAAAGCCCCATGGCTACTCAGTTAACCTACTGTTGTGGCCTCCTACAACACAGTGCCATGTTTTTCTGGCTGGCTATTGCAGCACAACTCTATTAGAATTTATTTTAATAGCTTAATAAAGATATTAAAGATATTTATGCATACCCTCCCCACATGCAAATGCACGCGACCATTATTCTCTTGTATGTTTAACAAACACAATATCAATCTTGCAGAGGACTCTAATAGTAGAATGTCAACTACTGCTGGTGGGAAGGTGAAAGTGGAGGTTTTCCAGAACTGCTCAGATTTAACTATTTAAGCATTTTTTCTATTGGTTTGGTTATTAGATAAATTATCTCTTATGTCTTTAACAATGTGTTCCCAAGAAATGTAGTCATTTTTATTCATTTTAATATAAATGTTTGTATATATACATATATGTGTGTATACAGAGAGAGAGAGAGAGAGAGAGATAGGCAAAAAGGTGAGGACCCTCTAAAGCAGAGAAAAGGAAAATAGGTGGCCAATAAAGAAGCAAACCTCTTTTTATCCATACTTTCTAGTCTCTCCTTCCCGTCTCTCCTAAATCACATCTTTCTCTACCTTTCCCCTTGGCCCAGCCACATGGAGAAATCGATTGTCAGCCAAATCCCTAATGAATAAAAGAAAAATATCTTTCAGAAGGAGAGGGCAGAGGGGAGAGATGGGAGCATCAATAAAGGCTGAAGGGATTGGCCTAGGGAGTGTGGAATCCAAGAGAGTGTTTATTTTCAAAACAGAAGCTTACTGATCAGGTACTTTTCAACAGATGAGAAAAATGGAGTGAGCAAAGCTTGGGCCCGGGCTTGGGGACATGCCCACTGTGGCCTGAGCTCCTGAGTCAGCACTGCAGCCTTTGTTCTCCGAGTCCTGGCGGCAGCCTCAGAGGAAGCAGGGCTCCTTAGCACACCCCAGGAAAGTGATGTGTGCCCCCAGCCACCCTCCCCCACTTTACTGGGTCACTTAGAAGCTCTAATTCCTACCCTGCCCACATGTTGGAACAGCTCCAAGAAGCCTCACTCAGCCCTTCCCTGGCAGACTGCCTGACATGATTGAAGACACATCCTTCACAAAGGCTGGGCTGGCATCTTTGGGCACTGCTCCTTCCCTTTTTTCCTTAGGAAAAGCCTTTGAAACAGGGAATGGATATTTTTTAAAGAAGTTATATATCAGAGCCTTGGACATCAATGAATTTAAAGTCCTTGTGTATCACTGGATATAAAATCAAACTTTCAATTTGAACTAACTTTGGCAATCACATGGTTATTGGCTCTCAAGATAGCATAGATCCCCAGCATCTTACATGCTCTCTCAAGTCTGCCAGGAGTTATCTTAGAGCTTATAGAACAAGGAGGGGAATAAGCCCTAAGCACAGCTGGGTATAACACCCCCCCCAAAAAAAAAACAAAGAATAAATGAAATAAAATCTACCCCAGGCCAGAAAACTAGTACAAGGTTAAGATGCTTACTTTTCATGCTGTTGACCTCAGTTCAATCCCTGGCACCTCATGTGGTCCCTCAAGTCCTGCCAGAATTGACCCTTGAGCACAGAGCCAGAAGTAAGTTTTGAACACAGTTGGATTCCCCAGGCAAAAAAAAAAAATTTCAAACTAAATCTGTCCCAACCACCTATCTGTAGTATGACCTTATGCAATCGGGTGACATCTGAGCTTTGATTCCCTGAATGATGAAGTAGGGTCAATCAGATTTGCTTCATTGGCTGTGGTAAGACTGAAGGTAACGGAAACAACCTGCCCATCAGAGTCTAGCTGGAAGGGGTCGGTGACTGGCAGTGAACCTGGCTGGAGAGATTCCCTCCCACCCCCGAGGACCCATTCAAGACTCATGCTTATTTATCCTTGTGGTAGATGTTTGGTTTGGGCCTCAGTCAGCTGCTTCTTCCATCAGAACCACACACACGCTGATGTTTTGAATGTTCCTTCTCTTTGTAAATAAGTCCTGGACTGCAGGAGCAACAATGTCTTCCAGTCCCTGCCGTGTCCTGGATGCCGGCCCCACATCTGGAAAATGAAGGGTGAAAACTCAGTTTGGATCAATTTGAACTGACTTCGGGGGTCACTTTGCAAACCTCATGGTCTGTGGACTTTCTGTAAGATTCCCTGCAGCTGAAACCTCACTTACAGATCACAGTGCTTGGTCCCCAAAGGTGGAAATTTGAGATAGTGCAATTGTAAGAGAAAAGACAAAAAAAAAAAAAAAAAAATTCAGTATTTCCCAGCCACTCTACAGCAAGCATGTGCTTTTCAGGTTTGTTTGAAAATGAATGCTAACATAGCATGTGAAAATCAACCACAATTCTCATGCTAACATTCACGGAAAGATAAAGGCTAGAAAGACAGTGTCCTCTACCCCATTTCTCCTTCTGGCAGTTTGATGGTAATCCCAGATGCTACCACTGTTGACAGTTTAGTATATGTACTTCCCACTTCTTCCCCTGAGTGTATTATGCACATTCCTCTTAGTGTGCATGTCTTTGGAGATATGGAATTTTTACAGAATTGAGACCTGCAATTTGCATTTGGGAGTCATCGCTCTTCACTTGAAACCCTATCAGGTTTATCCCTTCAGGTCAGAAAGCATAGATCTTCTTCCTCTATTTAATACATATATTGTTCCATACTATGGGGGTCAAAGTAACATTTATTGATTTATATCTTTGGGGTAAATAATAGGATTTTCCAAAGTTTTTTTGTTAGTAAGAAGATTCTTGCAAACCTTTTTAACTTTTTTTTTTCTTTCGATCCCACCCAACAATGTTCAGAGGTTACTCCTGACTCGGCCCTCAGGAATTACTCCTGGCAGTGCCCAGGGGACCATATGGGATGCTGGGAATCGAACCCGGTAGGCCATGTGAAAGGCAAATGCCATACCAGCTGTGCTATCTATCGCTCCAACCCCTTGCAAACTTCCTAAAAAAAAGTTTTACTATATCTTATTCTGGTGCTTTCATTTCCATGGGAGTTAACTTCAAAAATATAATTTCTATGTCAGAGGTGATATCTCTAATTTTTTGGAGGGAGAAGTGTAGGGGAGACTCACCCAAAGGTGCCTCGGGTGCCTCACAATGCAGTACCCAGGGAAGTATAAGTGATACCTTAAACTTTCTGCTCTTTCTTCACTCCTGTATCACTTCAATTTTTATTTTACTTATTTTTTTGGGTTTTGTTCCATGCATGGCAGTGCTCAGGACCCAGTTCTGACTCTGTGCTCAGGGATCACTCCTGGTAAGGCTCAGGGCAATACACGGGACCTGGGAATCAAACCTAAGTTTAAACCCCCTACCTGCTATACTTTTACTTTGGGCCCCTATTTCCTCAATTTTTAATAAAATAGTCCAATTGTGTTCTACAATGTTTAAAAGTACCAGTTTAAAAGTACCAGTGTAGTCACCAGTGATGGGAGGGCACCCATGTTCCCGTGAACCAGCTTTGGCTGTCATGTCTTCAGTCAACCCACATCTCTGTTAATCCCCCAATCTGATGAGTAGAAAATTATCTCGTCCCATTTTATTTTCTTTCTCTTACTTAGATTATTTTCATGATCATTAGTCACTTTTTATTCTCCTAATAACTTCCCATGTGTATCCTCCATCCAATTCTCAGTGAAATTGTTTATTAAAAAGCATATTATTTCATTTTTGGGGGATGTGTCCTTCCAAGCAATGTTCAGGGACCCTGGATCTACTCCCAGCATGACTAGGCCAACTGGCTTGGACAATTCAAAGCAGAAACAGCCCTGCTTTCCTGCAGGCTCCATGGGTGGAGAGGAGATGTGGGAGTTATGGGGCGGGAGGGCTGGGGGGAGGCGCACAATATGTGCTGAGGTTCAAACTCAGATATTTTTGCATGCCAGGCATACACCTTAACCCCGAGCCACCTCCCCATACTTTATTGTCATATTAGTAATTCACTTCACTTCACTTGATCACTTGTCAGAAACCCAGCCTACAAGGGCCCACCCTTCAGAGGAGAGTATTTCAAGCCCAGGAATGCTTGAACCACAGATGCAGATACACCTGGCAGAGCAGATACCAGCTTTCCCGATTTACCTCCAAATTACCATGAATATTCTACCCACCCCTCTGAGAGCCCCACAAGGAAATGAGAGTATAGCGCCCACACAGCAGAGCCTGGCAAGCTGTCCTATGCGTGTTCAATATGCCAAAACCAGTAACAAAAATGTTTATTTTCCTGACCCCGAAAGAGCCCTTAATACGGCAGCAGTAAGAAAGGCAAACCAGTAACATATTAGTAATTAGTAAAAGCAAACAAAAATTCCAGGGAGAACAACAGTAATTATTTTAAATGTACTTTGAAAATGCAACCCCTTCCATTCTGTACTATCATTGGGGCAGCAGGGTGGAGGGTGGGGCTGGTGAGCGAGAAGTCAGTGCCGCACAGTTTGTGGGCATGTTTTTCTCTTGTGTTATTGTAACCGCCCCCCTCCTTCCCCCCCCCTCCATATACTCCCAAGTGTGGACCTGGGAGCTAGGCTGAGCTCCGAATGCCCTCTTGTTAGACCTTCAACTTGCCCCCTGACAGATGAGGATTTCCCCTTGGGCTTGACCTGAGAATTCAAAATCCTCTGCCTGCCCGCCTCCTGCTGGGATCCTGCCTGCAACCTTCTGTTGCTGCGGTGTTGTGCACCAGCCCTCCCACATCCCCCAGCCAGGAACCCAGCACATTTTGGAGGGGTCATGGCAAACTTTTAAAAAATATCAGTACCAGCAGACAGCAGAGATAGCACAGCAGCTAACGTGCTTGCCTTGAATATAACAGACCCAAGTTGATCCCTGCTCACAGCGCCAGAAGTAAGTCCTGAGCATTGCCATGTGTGGCCCCCAAACCAACAACAACAAAAAAAACCCAAACAAAAATTTCTCTGTCAGGCTTAGAGATATCTCAGAGAGCTGAAGTACACATGTGCTGCATGTGGAAGACCCAGGTTTGATCTCCAGCACAGCGTGGTTCTCTGAACACCTGCAGGAGTAACCTCCAAGTACAGAGTAGGTAGTCTCAGAGGGGATCTCCGAGGATGGCCCAAGCCCAACTCCACCATCTACCATTTCTTTTCTCAGTGCCATTTAAATCTCCTCCTAGAGCAGTTTGATTATGTAGTTTTTATTCTCACTAATAATAAATTAGTTTGTGTTTATTGAGCCCTACCATGTACTAGATAGATCAATGTGTGAGATTGTGCAACTCTCCTCTGCACAGCTCCAGGGGGCACCACTCACTGCCTAGTCATTGCAGACTGGCAAAAGTGAAGGAACCTATGTTTCAGGGAAGTTACATGGCTTGATTGGGTCACATGATTGACAAATGATTTCCAAGTCAGATCCAGATGATCCCAAAGCCTGTGCTTATCTCTTAACCCTGACTTCCTCTTTCTTGGGGTCTGGGGTCTCCCTCCTACCCCCCCACACACTCACAATCTTCTGCAGTACCCCAGAGCCACAGCTATGGAGCAAGCACTGGAGTCTATCCCACCCTTTCTCCTAACAACATTCTATCCACGCCAGGGCAGCCAGTGGGCTCTGCATTTGCAGCTAAGTTAAACCTGAAACTACCCAAGGGACACTCAGCCCTCAAGTGCCTTTCTACAAACTAAACATAAAGCAGAAGCATCAAGGCACAGCACTTCAGGCTGCCACCATCTCCGCATCTCCCTGGGCAAGGGAGGGCCCCGTGGTTTTGATCTGCTCTTCCTGATCCAAGCCTTCTTGGTCTCTGTCCCAGAATCAGCTTCCTTTGACCACACTCAGAGTGTGGGTAACCATCACACAGAGGTGCTAAGAGCAAGAGCCAACATTTCGCATCTCCTGACTCTGGTGCTGATGAATGGGGCCCGGGTGAGAGGGTGTCTCTGGAATCGATTCATCAGGCTGAGGGGATTTCCGCCCCTCTCTGCTTTCACTTCTGAGCTTCATGTGTCTTTTTAACTTTCTGTCGGCTTATTGCGGCCTAAGTTGAAAGTCATCTTTAGGATCTATTTGTCCTGATTCAATTGAAGGGGCTTTATGGTTTTGTTTCCTTTCTTTGAAAAATTCTCCAAATGGGTTGTGTGATGGATGTACTTCTTGTTGCCCTGTCCCATGGCTGGGTGACCCCGGTGGAAGTACTGTCCTGGAAGGAGACACTGAGCTGTGAACCCCATCACAGACAGGCTCCCAAAGCAAAGATGTTTGCCCTTGATACCACCCAGTTTGGGGCAGAGTCTTTACTTGCTGGGAAACCAAGCAAGTAAACCACCTTGACATTTGCATCAGCTTTTAGTAAGGAGAGTCCAGGGATTTGTACCATTTTTCAGTTACTTGCTTAACAGTATTGTCCCCTTAGCTTCCAGATCATGTGTCTGGTCAATGAAAAAGGATGTTTTTGCAGTTGGGATGGCAAAGCTATTTACTTTTTTAGAGTACTGGAGCCAGATACAGCTGGTTGCTATTACCAACCCACCGCTCATTGTCAAATCAACCCTGTGTAAGTGACTTTTCTTCTCCAAGCTTCTGAATCCTGTCTGCAAAATGGGATTGATAAGACCAGTTTTTATCAAGGCCATTGCTAAAATTAAATAGGAGAATATATGGACATTGCTTAGCTCAAGAACCAGTACAAAGAGTCCATGACATAGTATCCCTGACTCAGCAGAAAGATAAATGTTATTTTTAAATGTATTGCCTTGATTTTGCTCATGTAGAATTTTTCAGCCACTTTGGAGTGCAACTTGGTGTATCTTGTCAGGATTCCACTTCTAGGTCTATATTCTAGGTAAGTGCTGAAACCTGTGCATAAGAGCTCATATGCAGTTAGTATTCTTGAAGCTTTCTAATGGCAAACAACTTGATCCAGTCCAAAGATTCACCAATAAGAAATTATATATTTATACATCAGGGACTTCACAGAATTGACATATACCCAAGGAGGGCTGGAGCATTAGCACAGTGGGTAGGGCATTTGCCTTTCATGTGAGCGACCCGAGTTGGATCCCTGGTAATCCCATATGGTCCCCTGGGTACTGCCAGGAGTAATTCCTGAGTGCAGAGCCAGGAGTAACCCCTGAGCATTGTCAGGTGTGATCCAAAAAAGCAAAAATAAGTAGATAGATAGATAGATAGATAGATAGATAGATAGATAGATAGATAGATAGATAGATAGATAGATAGATAGATAGATAGATAGATAGATAGATGTACTCAAGGACTATGGATATGGATCAAGTGATAGAACAGACACCCCCAGCTTGTGCAAGACCCTGAGTTTGGTCATCCTTTCCACCACCATTAGAGACTCCCCAGCACAAATGTAACCTCTATAAAGCAAACACATTCAAACTAATGCCAATGCTATGGATAAATTGGCAAAATATAATACTGAATGAAAGAAGCATGGTAGTACCAAACAAACACAGTATTTAATACTCAGAGGTGTACCCCACACTTATAAATGAATGAATCTATAGAGTATTAAATAAATAGCAGACCTGCATAGAAGTGATACCAGCTTCAGCTTAGTGTTTACTTCAAGTCATCATGGGGAGAGGGGAAGAAAATCAAGGATGGAGTGGCTTAAGTTATATATATCTTTTTTCTTACTTTATAAAATGATTTGAAAGATTATGAAAAAAATGCTAATATTTATTTGCTACGTTGGATGGTGCGTAAATAATATATTTTCATATTATTTTCAATTTCATTTTGCATAGTTAAAACATTTTATAATAAAAACCTTTAATAAATGAAACCAAGAATGGAGGGCAGCACAGGGCTATGGTGCTCATCTTGCATGCAGTCAACCATGACTCAATCCCAGAACCATACATGATGCTGCCAGAAGTGATTTCTGAGCCCAGAGCCAGTGCCCTATGCACCCTTGGGTATACCCCCAAAACCCAAATACACACACAAAAAAATGGAAGCTTGTTTTATGGAAGAGAAACAAATGATTTTTTAAACATTTTATTATACCACCGTGAGATATACAATTACAACGTTGTTCATGCTTGGGGGTTTCGGTCACACAGTGTTCCAGCACCCCACCCTCCACCAGTGCCCCTCAGCCACCACCCATGTCCCCAATTCCCTCCCCTCCCACATCCTGCCTAAATGGCAAGTTCTTTATCTCCTCTCCTCTCCCTCTCTCTCTCCTCCTTCTCCCACACATTGTGGGTTGCACTACGCATACACTTAGAAGCCATCATTTGCATTTTTTGTCTGTATTTAATGCTCAGTTCTATGTTAGTATCAGACCTTTAGACATTTATTCACACATGATCCCTTCTCTATCTAAACTAACCTCTGACTCCCACATGCTTGTGGTAATTTCCACTCTCGATAAGATCACCTAGTATATTTATGTCATGCAAATAAATGCAGTCATTCTATACTCTCTCTCTTTCCTTCTGACTAATTTCACTCAACATGATTCTTTTTTTTTTTTTTTTTTTTGGGTCACACCGGCGATGCTCAGGGGTTACTCCTGGCTATGCACTCAGGAATTACTCCTGGCGGTGCTCGGGGGACCATATGGGATGCCGGGATTGAACCCAGGCCGGGCACAGGCCAGCCAGCGTGCAAGGCAACGCCCTACCCGCTGGGCTATCGCTCCAGTCCCTTATAGGAAAATTTCATAACTTCATTTTTTCTGACAGCTGCATAGTATTCCATTGTGTAGATGTACCACAGTTTCTTTATCCAGTCATCAGTTCTCGGGCATACTGGTTGGAGAAACAAATGATTTAGGGAATAAAAATGCTATAAAAAGACTAAGATCTTCACATTGCATTAAGAAAATTTTCAATAGGGCCAGAGTGAAAGCACAGCGGGTAGGGTATTTGCTTTGCACATGGCCGACCCGAGTTCGATTCCTGGCATCCCATATGGTCCCCTGAGCAGTGCTAGGAGTAATTCCTAAGCAAGAGCCAGGAGTAACCCCTGAACATCGAGCATCGCTTGGTGTGACCCAAAAAGCAAAAAAAAAAGAAAGAAAGAAAATTTCCAATAGAGTTTAAAAGGGACTGGAGAGATAGTATAGCAGGTAAGGCACTTACCTTGGATGCAGCTGACCAAGCTTTGATCCTAGGCACCACATATGACCCTCCAAGCATGCCAGGGGTGATCCCTGAGCACAGAGCCAGGAGTAAGATGTGAGCACAGCTGGCTGTGGCAAAAAATAAAAAGGCCCCCAAAAGAAGAGTTTTAAAAACCAGCATCTGGAGTGATATAGAGGGTCTTGCATATAATAAACTCCAGTTCGATCCCTTCCACCATAGCATCACCAGGTGTGTCCTGAAGGCTCCCAAACAATGTAAGGGTAACCTGGGTTTTCCCTCGCATGACAGGGTTAAGCAGCATAGTTGGTGTGTGTACCCTCACATTCAATCACCAGCCCAGTTGGCCAAGAACCACCAGGAGGGGGCTGCTGAGCACTGCTTGAAAGGTGACACCCTCCCAAATGAAAAGAATTTCAAAACCATTTGATTGAAATAATAAAATATTTATCAAGGATAGTTTAGAGAGCATGGTTATTTTAGATGCACATTTCTTTTGATGAATAATAGCTAAATGTGTCTCCAAGGTGGTCACCAACTCAGATTGTGTTTCTGTGTCTGTGAATGAAGAATGAGGAAGTCTCCCAGGAAGAGGATTTGGTAATAGTTGCTTTTTTGCTGTGATGTCACATACAGTAATACAAAGGTCCACTTTAATGATAAAGTCTTTTCCAGAGTAACATGGGAATCTATGAATAGCATTATGCTAAGTTTCATGCCCATAATTCGCCCCTTTTCTGTGCTGTCTCAGAAGGGTTTGGAATAGAATTGTCACTGCAGCAAAAGCCCACAGCCCAGCTGCAACCCAAGAATTGCTCCACACTTGCCTTCCCAGGGGCCACAGGGTCAATAAAATTGCCAGAATCCTCCATTGTGAGTCTGCTTTCCCTCCTACAAGTACCGTATTCTCTTAGAATATGGTCCCATTCACCTAAATCCTCTCTCTTTGGGGAACTATTGACCCCTAATTTGGTTTTATCTTTGTTTATCTCCCTACTTCTTGTAATCATGGTTCCTTCTGCAGCTTAGAGTCCCCTTGGATACCCATTTGTCCTACACACCAGGCTGCTGCAGTGGCCTTCTGTAAACCAGAATCAAAGCCAAAACCAAACCCGAAGTCCCCTGCAGGAAACCTGCTCTCATGCACTGTCCTCTCCAAAGCTTTCTCAAACCTTCCCTCCCACGTCTCCAGGCTAGCGGGTGTGGAGGGGTGGATTTTCTTTTCTTGTTTTCAGTCTGGTTTTTTGATTTTCATTCTGCGGTTCTGCTCTGTCTCGCTTTGTTTATCAGCATCAAAGCTGAAACCAGCTGTGTTTGTTTGTGGATCTTCCATTTCCATGAAACCTGCAGATTTTTCTAGGTCACTCTTGTGTTCTTAATAATCAGGAAGGTGGTTCACATGGCCACAGAGGAAGGACTGGGGTCAGAAAAACCTCAACTCCACAGAGGCCCCTCAGTAGCCCAGCACTTGGCCCAGATGACTGGGAATAACAATTAAACAGACTGATATGGTTTGGGGTTTTGTTATCTTCCAAGGGGAAGCCCCTCCAAGAGCTCTCTATAACAAAAAAAAATGCGCATCAAAATCTTGCTTATTATTCTTGACTAAACCCTATAAAAAGATCTCCTTTTTGAAAGTCTAGAACAAAGGCTTCTGAACCTATTTGTTCATTTTGGGGGAAAAAAAAGTAAATAAATCATCCAGCCATCCCTCTGGGAGTCATCTTATTTAAGCAAACAATCACAAAGTGCCTCTTATTGCAGCTGGGGTCTTCTCCCTCTTGCTCATTGCAAAACCCCCGAGGCCAATATCACCCTCTTTGGGAAGGGCTGCTCTAGAATCTCAGTAGTTGTAGGAATTAGAGACTTTTGTTGGGAATATTCTTTATCTATTAACAACTGGCCTTGAGTCAACATTCTACGCCCAGAAGCTACCCGAGATCTCTTTGCTTGTTGGAGTGTGTAGATGAGTGAATCATAGTGGGAGACACGGAACCATTTAGCATGCTCTTTGACAACCCAGGGCAAGTTACTGGTACAAAAACCCTGAATCAGAAGAATCCTGAGACCCAGTGGACAACCCTATTAGGAAGTTTGTCCCCACACCAGCAGTGGTAGTTCTTGATCTTTTGTATGTGTGCCAGACTCTGGTGTGAGATGAAAAAAGACTAATATCCAAGGCCATGGAAAACAAGGACTAGGGCGACTTATCAATTGTTGGAAGCTTGCCACAAGTGTGTGAGGAGTGAAGGGCAGTTAGGATAGAGAAGAGACTGGTGTAACAGTAATAGCTGGAAATGACCACTTTAGACAGGAACTGAGTTTTAAAAGAAGGTAAAGGCAATATCTAAGGTCAAGTGAAACATGTATCAGGAGATTTTTGTCAAAGGTGGAAATTATCACAAACATGTGGGAGTCAGAGGCTAGATAAGACAGAAAATGGAACAGTGTACTATCAATTGTCGAAAGTACTAATACCAACCTAGAACTAAGCATTAAATACAGGCAAAAAGATACACATGACAACCCTTTAATGTATGTTCTGTAATCCGCAATCTGGAAGGGAGGGAAAGGAGAAAGAGATAGAGAGAAAGGGAAAGAAATAGAGAACCTGTATTGGAGGTGGGCTGGGGGAGGGGGAGGGAACCGGGGATTGGTGGTGGGAGATGGGCACTGGTGGAGGGATGGGTGCTGGAACACTGTATGACCAAAACCCAATTATGAACATCTTTGTAATTGTATATCTCACAGTGGTATAATAAAATACTTAAAAATAAAATAAAATAAAACAAAACAAAATAAAAGTAGGTAAAGGGATATATCTGATAGCCTTTTTTACATCTGTATTGCAAACCATAATGCCCAAAAAAACAGAGAAGAGAGAGAGAGAGATGGGTGCGGGTGGGGATGCAGGAGGAAAACTAGGGACATTGGTGGTGGGAAATGCACTTGTGAAGGGGCAGGTGTTGAATATTATATTGACTGAAACCCATTCAAGAACAACTTTGTAACTGTGAATCTCACTGCGATTCAATTAAGAAAAAAAAAGAAAAGAAAGTTGGTCTAAAGCTGTTAAACCATTCCGCTAATTGCTGCCCAATTGACAGCAGCATAAACACTGGGTGCTCCTTCCACTAGAATAAGAGAATGTCAGCACCCTAGGGACTCTTCAGTGAACAGAGGAACCAAATCTCAGGAAGCAGAAGCAATAGCCAACTAGAAGAGCCACTTTCTGCCTGATCTCTCCTCTACCAAATGGACTGACATACATCAGCCTTCTGAAACAGCAAATTCAAGACCGTATTTGGATTTGTAACTCCCAGGGCACTTGCAGGCAGTCTGGTTCTTGTTGTCCACTGACTTGGAGATAAAATCAGGGCCCCAGTTCAGCTTGAGACAAGCCATTCATTTGGACACCCTCCCTCTTGGATGAGCATGCTAGTGCTCTGTGGGTGATTCCAACTGCTGGAGCTCCCGGTAGGCCTTGCCAGTTCAGTAAGGAGTCGCTGCTCTGTTTTGTGTTATCCTTCCTATCTGTGTCCTCTAGTCCGCACCCTTTTGGGATGTATCCTGACACTGACTGCCTTCCCAGAGGCTGGTGTCCTGCAGCTGTCTCTACTTTCCTTTCCCAGCCCTACAGAACAAGGTAGTTGAAAGCTTATTTAAGGATGTTTACAGGTAAGAGAACAGGTCTTTGGTCTGCATACAAAATCATGCTCGTTTCAGAGCCTTCACAATAAAGGGAGTTATTGAGCAGGTAAATGAGATGTGGTCCTCAGCCCTCACCTCCCTGAAGGAAATAGCCTCTCCTCTGAGACAGTAACTGAGCTCAGAAGTGCTGGCACAAATCACTCCTCATCCCACTAGCTGCTGCCTAGTGAACATCAATTTACACAGACCTTGTTCCAAGGGCTTCATGCCTGATATCTCATGGAATCATCATAAAGCTCCAGAAGGGGGTGCAATCTACTGATTCCATCTTTTGATGGCATCACTGAATCTTTGAAAGATTAAGTACTTTTTCCCACATGGCACCCAACTAGAAATTGGCAGGTCCTGGACTCAGAGTCAGGTTATCTGGCTCCAGAGTGAGCTCACCCTCAGTAGCCTCTTCTGGGGACCTCCAGGCTGCCTGTACTGCTAATAGCAGTGATTAATAATAATTGCGATGACAAAAGTTGTCTAGTGTGTCTTTTCATGCCAAGTACTACTATAGAAGCTCTTTCCCTGCATTATTGGCAACTTCCTTCATTAGCAATTCTCCAAGGTGGATACAGAACTAATTATTGCTCCTTTGCTCAAAAGAAAATTGACTTGGCAAGGTTAAGGGACTTACTTAGAGTCACATATCTAATATGGGGAGGAGCCAGGATTCTAGCCTAGAAAGTTTTGGGAGCCTGAACGTATAGCCTCTGTGTCTCTGTTGGTATAGGACAATATCATTGGACTTGTTGTCCAAAACTCCCTAGGATCTCATACCTTTAGAGATTCATAATAAGTAGAGCAGTTCAATGAACCTTGGATACTTAAAAGAGCTGAGTATTTTCCCATCATGCACTTGGCTTGTTTTATCTCCTTTGCTCGGCAGGTATACCAACTCTGGCCATATAATTTGATAGGACAAAGTAATTGCTGACATAGAGTAATAATAGTCAATGAAGTATTAGGAAAGTTGAAAGCACTCAGAACAGCAGTTTTTCCTTTACACTCAAATAAATGAATAAATGAGTGAATGAGTGCTTCTGCCTTGGAAATTAGCCAACAGTTAACAGATGTCTGACTTCACATGTGCTATCTTTAGACTTCTATTCGCTATTGCAGATAGATAAAGGGCCAGCTTTTGTGAGGAAGCATGATATTCTGCTTTGACTTTAAAGACTGAGTAGCTTCAAGTCAATAACCCAAGACATCTCTTTCGCTTATTGTAAGAATATCTGTCTAATTATGGTCTGATCTATATAGCATAACAACTCTGAGGACAATACAATTATAATTTACTATAATTATAATACTAGTACCAAAGCTAAATAATATAATGTTCAATCTGTGCTAAGCAGTTAAACCTTTGCAATAGATCTTTGTTAGTACCATTTTGTCAGATCAGTAAAACCAAAGCTTACAAAGATGAAATAACCGGTAGAAGGAGTCTCAGCTGGAATACCCTGAGCCACTATGCAAATTCAGTGCTTTGCCTCTCTAGCCCCCTATTCATAACCACCTGTAGTACATAGGTTTCATCAAGTGCAAGCAAACAGACTCAGAAGTGCCAGATGACAAGACTCCTCAGTGGTTTCTAATCAGGCATAAATTAAATTTGAGTCTTGCCATCTTCTCTGTCTAACAAACCCTCTCATGGTCAGATCTTGGCATGAATTTCTTCCAGAGAGTGAAGGTTCAGGGTGGAGTCCTGCAGAAAGACCACTACAGTGTGGAGTTATGAAGACTGATATAGCAGGAAGCACTGGACTTTTTTTTTTAAATTTTTTTTTTATTTTTACAATTACAAAGATATACAATTAAAAAGTTCATATTTGGGTTTTGGTCATACAGTGTAGCAGCACCCATCCCGCCACCAGTGCCCATCTCCCACCACCAACGTCCCCGGCTCCCTCCCCCTCCCCCCAGCCCCTCCTCCATGGCAGGTTCTTTATTTCCTTCCATTTCTCTATCTTTCTCTTTTCCTTCCCTTCCAGACTATGGATTACAGAACATACATTAAAGGGTTGTCATGTGTATCCTTTTGCCTCTATTTAATGCACTGGACTTTTTAAAAATTTATTTCAAACTAGAACCAATAAGATATGCAAAACTTGATCTTTAAGGTAAATCAGTAATTAGTGATAACATTTTACCTCAAAAGATTTATAATAGGTTCTAAGTATAACTACATGGGTCTATAAAAACATGGCAGTTATATTTTGGAGACCTGAGACCATTTCTTACAGCCTGACTTGGGAAGAGAATTCATGGAGTGTCCAGAAACTTTAACTATCTTAGAAGGAAAATCGGCCATCATGCACATCCATTTCTCTAGAAATATGAATTGGATACTTTTTAGGTCTAGAACTCTGTGGAGAGGGAGTGAGAGAGATAGAGAGAGAGTGAGAGAGAGAGCAAGAGTAAGAGAAAGCCCTCTCTGAAATCAGAACTCCCAGAAAACTTTAATGGAATGTGACTTATAGGAGATATAGTGGATGCTCCAGGAACACATAATCTCTTCTAGCCATCAGTGGCTACCTATGGGAAACGCTATTTTGGCTGAGACTAGAGAGATATGTTGTTTATTATGGGAACAATAAAGAAAAATGTTCCACACCAGAGGGAGACATAGAGGTGAAGGCCAGGAAGGAGAACCTATATCCATACAAGAATGTATAGGGGACAGCATGCATGTATGTTTCAGAGTTCGTTGTCATTGCGTTAAAAATGATGTGCCTTGTGACTGAATAGAGACTATTATGGAAAATACTAGCTGTGTACTCCCTGAGAACAGACTTCTGGGGGAGAAGTGTATCATCTCAGGTTATGGGACCTGCCCACTCATAAAGTGAGGATGCAAGAGGTCAAGAAGCCTATTTCACTCTTATGTGGACTCCAACTTGGAAACTGCTGAACACAGCCTGAAATTCCCTGTGTGGAAGTCCTACCACTCTTTGCTGCCCAGACAGACTTCTGCTCACACATTCAAAGGTTCTAGTCCAGCTCTAGATAACTTCCCTGGGCTAATCAGCTTCAATGCAATTAGACTTTCAAAGAAGTTGTACATTGGGGCCGGAGCAATAGTCCAGCGGGTAGGGCGTTTGCCTTGCACGCTGCCGGCCTGTGTCAGCCCGGGTTTGATCCCCGGCATCCCATATGGTCCCCGAGCACTGCCAGAAGTAATTCCTGAGTGCAGATGCTCAGGGGAGCATTGCCAGGTATGACCCAAAAGAAAAAAAAAAAGAAGTTGTACATTGAGTAACTCATCCCACAAATAAAGACAAAACAAAATACTCATCCTTATATTGACTCTTGAAGGTTCATGGGAACACTCCATACTGACTCTTTAGAATAACATGGTCTCAAAATCAGTATCACCTAAGGACCCTACATAGTGTTCCTTTCCCAGATATCTCAGCAAGTCAGGACCTTCCCCCAGGCCTTTGCACTGCCTCTTTATTACATGACTTTCTCTTTCCCTTTCAAGTCCTTGTCAAATTTCATCGTTTCCAGGAACCCTCACCTAGCCTTCACTTGTTAAAAACTAATCGTCCCCCATTTCCTGGTTTATCTGATACTTTACATCATTTGACATTTGATAGTATCTTACTTTCTGTTTAATTGATAAACCCTCAATAAACAAGTATTTAGAACTGTTTTGTTACCATCCATTGGATAAATTACAGCACCGGTAGAGGTGTTTTCTCTGTAATAAACTAATCAATAATAATACTTTTGGTGAGAAGATAAGCATCTCTATGAACAGAATGGGTATTTAGTTCTATTAACAGGAAGGCAAGCATCATTCTGCCCCAGAGAGGTAAGAATAGCACTTCCACCCATTTCTTAGCTTCCTCTCTAACAAGCACCCTTATGCAGACCATCAGTATCCTTCATTAAGAGACATTATTCTAAACCTTCCGTGGTAATAGGTAGTAATATGAGAATCGCAAGCAAAATTAAGAGAAAATCACTGGACATAGAACTAAGATCACCTTAGGAGATGGAGTGAAGGAAGACTCAGAGTGGAGGGGTACATTAAGAAAATGTAATGGAACCAGAGAGATAGCTTAAAGAACTTGAGTACATGCCTTAGATGTACAAGGTCCAGAGTTCAGTTCCCAAACCACCACTGGTATAGCTCTGGTGGCCTCAAGCACCACTGGGGAAGCCCCTATACAACATTTTTAAATAGCCAATTTATCAACATATTAAAGAACATTTATAAGAAACAAAATATAGTTTTAAAAATAATAATAATCGAGACCAAGAAGACCAATTTATTTTCTTTGAGAATTTCTTCTAGAGATCCTTGACTTATCTTCCAGATTTCCAGATGACACTGTGAGTTGAAAAAGACAGTACAGGGACAGGGTGATTGTCATGCATGCATATGGCCTCCATTTGATCTGCAGCACCTCAGACTTCCCTGTGCACTGCCAGAGATTACTCCTTCAATGGAACCCTGGAATACCCAAGCTTCCCCAAGAGGAAAGAAACCCTGGGAACTCTCCTGGGACATTTCCACTCACTTCTGAAAATTCTATCCTTTTGCTTCTCTCCAATGTATAACCATGCCCAAACTATTCTCTCATTCTTGGAGTTCTCTCTCTCTATATATCCTCAAGCTGTGGGTTCCTGTGTTTGAAATGCTTACCACTGCTGTGCAGATATTAAATTAAGCTATTAGATTAAGCACTGCAGTTTAGCTTGTAATTTGTAGATACTTGAGGTGGGATGTAAAAGACATTTTGATTTCCTACAAATGTAGCAGTATATTGCGTTGGAGCAGAGAGCAATGTAGGAAGGAGCCTCCTTTTCCACAGGCATTGCCTTGGAGGTTAAATCATGAGCTGAATGCAGAGCATGTGAAGGGCTGAGGATGTGTTCTGTTTAGGAGACCCTGTAAGCAGACTTATTTTGCTGGGTGGAGGAATGAATCATTTCAGCCCTGCACACCAGCTGCAGCCTGTGGAAGTAAACCAAGGGCTTTCCCACAGCATGCGCTGTATATTTCATTGTTAGAGCTTTGCATTTTGACAGGTAGTTCTTATCCTTCTGGAAAGAGAGGTCTGAAGCCAGCAGCTGGAGGAAGACCTGGCAGGGCCTGCTGTCTAAATTGAGAGCAAGCATGTACAGCAAAACCTCATTATAACATGACCTGTTATTACGTGGATTTTGATATCCCATGGGGCAAATATGTCTCTTCATATAGAACAACTCCATACAGCAGACGCTTGTTGGAACTTGTCTAACCCAGAACACAACCTTGTCACAGAATCCACTGTTATAAAGGGTTTATGCCATTTAAAAAAATGACACAGAGACCATGAGTTATGTATCCTGGGTGAGATAAGGGTTAAAGCTGAGTATGGTGCATGGCAAATGTTTGCTGAGGTCCTTCCTCGTGGAGAACTTGCATTGTTCTACAGAAAGAGAATGGGATAGATCAAATACAAAAAAGGTCTTAAATTTTTCAGGGTCCAAATATTCACACATTCTGCCATATGCTTTTGCAGCTTAACCTTATCAGTGAATCTGAAATAGTCTTAAGACTCTCATTTATGAGGATTTCTTTGACCATCAAAATATAGTGGAAATAAGAGTTGTCATATTTGAGCCTAAGCATTAGGCAGCCTTGTAATGCATACTTGTCCTTCTTCCGCCTTTCTCTCTCTCCCTCTCTTTCTATCTCTATATTGCTCTCTCTCTCAAAACTAGCCAACTTTAGCATAAAGGTATCTGCAGGAGAATCAGTTTGTCTGGCAAGATCAGGTCACAGCCAATCACTTGTGTCACTTGTCTTCCCGTTGTTCATCAATTTGCTTGAGAGGGGCACCAATAACATCTCCATATGTCCTGTCACAAGCAAGTGTAGCCCAAGATATCTGCTTGCTCCAGGAACAGGAAGAGCCTCAAACCATTCCTTTAGGTCATGGGAATGAGGTCTATAATTGTTACTGGTTTTTGGCATATCAAATGCAATACAGGTAGCTTGCCAGGCCTGCCTTGTAGGTGGTATACACTCTCAGTAGTAAGCTCTCATCTCTTGCATTTACTGATGAACCTCAACAGGGAGAGATCGACTTTTTCCTTGGGTGGACTCATAATCTCGAATTATGCCAGATAAATTATGTCTTCCTTTGGTCAAGCATCTTGAAAGACAATATGCAACGACATACTTAAAACTAAAGTTAATTATACAGTCAAACTTTGGGTCAATAAATTCATCAAATATGAGAAAGACCCCAGCCAATATCAGCTGGTCAACTTGACTATGCCCTGTAGATGCATGCACGAGCCCAGCCAAAACCAGACGGATCACCCAGTTGACCTGAAGACTCATCAACATTCAGTTTGTGCTATTTTAAGTTACTGAGTTCTGGTGGGCCTGTTGCACAGAGGAATTTAGCAAACATAGGGGGGACAGTATTACACTTAACAAATACATGAGAGATTTGACCAAATTGGGAAAACGAAAAACCCTTGAAGGAAGGAAAACAGGATGGAGAGCGACTTGCACAGACTACTTCCTATGAGATGGGAAAAGATCTTTCTTCAGAGGAGATAGGAGCAGAGATCCAAAGTATTTATTGTAGGTTGCAGGCTGTAGGAAGAGATAAGGTAGGAGCTTTCCTGGACCACAGAGAAGCTTGGGTGATAGCCCCAAGACAGGGTAGTAATGAAGAGGTCAAGAAGAGAGACAGGGGCCAGAGTCTGCAAGCATGAGGATTTTGGATTAGATATACACTAAGTAGAAGTCCACAAACAGTTCTGATATAGTGGAATGATGCTTGTGTCTGTTGCACTGTGGCAGCTGCAGAGAACCAGTTGAAGGACCACCACAAAGGCAAACTGAGAAATTCCAGTGACCCTGGATGGTCCTGATAGCAGACTGCTTCATGTTTGCTGCTCTCCACCTTAACCCAGCATGTACCATTTACCTCACCTTGCTCCTGCAGAGTGAGCCTTCTGAGGAGAGTGGAGAGCAGGGCTTCTTGTCCACTCCACCCCCAGTGCCTCACACGTAATAGAAGCTCAGTAAAAGGACCTGCCAGAGGTTCTTCCCTAAGACTGTGATTCCGGACTCAGGTTGTCGTATACTTTCCTTCTATGGTTCAGTGGAGACTCCCGCAAACTATCTTGGGACACAGTCTCTGTTGTTAAGAAGCACCTCTTGGGGCCAAAGAGATAGCACAGCGGGTAGGGCATTTGCCTTGCACGCGGTCAACCTGGGTTCAATCCCCAGCATCCCATATGGTCCCCTGAGCACTGCCAGGAGTAATTCCTGAGTGCAGAGCCAGGAGTAACCCCTGAGCATAACCTGGTGTGACCCAAAAAGCAAAAAAATCACCTCTACAAGCCCATAGCAGTTCCTGGAGACCATTGTGTTGGGCTCTCACTGAGGGTTAGCCGATCCATGGGGAGACCTCCTGAAGTCTTAGGCATAGTAGCACCTCTTCCCTTTGTTACACCCTATCCAGAAACCCACCATAGGTAGCAGATGATCCTTTTTAGGCTCCTGCTCTGGTTCCCAAGCTAAGGTTCCCCAAGCATTTGGGGAGTCACCACTACAGGAATTTTATGAAGATATAATCTAATTACTTCTACCCTGTCTCACACTATCACTGTATTAGTGGGATTATTGGGGGCTGGGCTTTTCCTTTAACTAGCATAAATTCTCTCTGACTCGGCTTGATTTTTTTTTTTTTTTCTCTTTTTTTTTTCCTAGGGATGTTGAGTGGAATTCAGAATTAAAAAAGTAGCAATGCAGTGGGAATGCAGACTTGTCTTAAATTTCACAGCAGTTCATGAACTTCAGGAAATCTGAACACACAGCATGCAATTAAGAGCAGGAGGGGATTTTGAAAAATCAGTTATGAAAGAGAAGGTGGTCAGTGGAAAGGGGCCTCTCACAATCCTCTGAGACCCAGAAGGCAGCTCTTGGGACACAGGGCAGACAATATCCTGTTGGCAAGCCAGCAGCTTCACATTCCTTTTGATCTTTTATCACTTAACCTGTCCAGGACTAAGCAGTTTGTCCCTCCTCTGGACAGATTGGGCAGGACAGTGGCTCAAGGACTCCACACAGCTTTCAGAAAAGGCCAGGAAATCCTGAGGTATGGTTTTATGCCCCCTAAATCTTTCATGATGCTGTTTGATGTCTGACTCCCCCTGAATATGTCAGAAGGTGAAGGCTGAGAACCAGAAAGAGCCTGAAGCCACCAGGCTCTTTGCAGAGAGAGGAAACCCACTAGCCAGGAGTTGGAAGGTCCATCCGAAAACTAGGTTGACTTGAAAGCTTGTTCTTGTGTCTTGGTTCACATGGAAGAGGGCTTGGAGGGGAGGGAGAGACTCTAATGCCAGGAAACAGGCTAAGTGTCCTAGTTGACATGCATCAGAATAATGTTGATAGACTTCTGTGTGCTTCTGAACCTATATCTATCTTTTGTAAAAAACTTTTAGAACAGCTTTTCTCTCCACCCACCAGTTCCCAGAATGGTTTTGTTTCCATTATTCCCATTTTTCATATGTGGTAACTGAGAAGTTATGTTGTTTGTAAGAAGCCCAATGGGCTACTCAGACTGAACTGAGTTTCCAGTGTCAAAGGAATCTAGTGAGGGCCAAATCAAGAGGACAAGGAAACAGCCCTTCTGTTATTCAACAGTTCAGAAGAGGAACCCCAAAGTCACTATTCCTCTGGGGTGTGGCCCTTCAAGAATGGACATGAAATACTGTGTAACAATGGGGACCAAGGGTGGATTTTTAGTGTACTTGGTCCCAGGGAAGCATGTGACTCATTTCTATCTGTAACGTGAGGGGGCAGGTAAATACTTAGGTTCAGACTCTGGACTATAGGGAACAGCAGCCATCAACTCAGTCCTTCAGAGTCACAGTTCTATAAGTTAACACCCTCTAGGGCTAAAGAGAGAGTACATTGGGTAAAGTGCTTGCCTTGCACACTGTTGACCCAGGTTCAATCCCCACACCCTGTATGGCTCCCCAAGGTTTCCAGGCATATAGTCAGGAGTAAGCCATGAGAACTACAGAGTGAAAAAAAAGGAAAAGAAAAACTACCATCCTTAACCTCTCCTAACCCCCATCCTGGGAGTCCCACTAATGGTCAGGTGACTTCCTGTGATTCTTATCCTAATGACACTCAAACAGTAGGCTCAGATACACATGGTGACTCACCAGATGTCACAGAGCTGGTAGGTGAAAGACCTGAGCTTTGAACCAGCATCTCCAGTATCTCCCCAAGCAGGTACATCTTGGTGGGGTGATGTCATCTTCTTCATCATGTCTTGTGGTAGAATTCATGAGCTAGTTTGTGATTTGAGCCTTTGATGTAGGCTTACGCATCCGTCTGATGCCTTGAGAGATAAAAATTGGTTTCATTGCAATGTTTGCTCCAGGGCCTTGGTAATGGCAGGTTCCTATCACAGATTTCATCAGCGATTTGAGAAAGAAACAGTGTGTACCAAATGCTTTTAGATAAAATGGGAGGTGGGTCTGGGTTTGAATCCAGGCTCTTCCTGGAAGATAGTTCAAACGGCTGGATTAGAAGCTTGGCATAGAGAGCACTTGTTTCCTTTCAAGCATTGCATGACCCCTAAGTGCCACTAGGTATGGTCCTGTGACAGATGGTGTTGATAGGCCACAGCATTGACAGGCTCAAGCAATAACACATTACTGGTCCTGATCACTGAACTATCCTTCCTGGACTGCACAATGATACTGCTAGGACAGGCCTCTGAACCCTCTGATCACTGTTTAGGAGATTCCCAATTTTTTTTAGAAAGTACATATAAATATTTTAAAAATAAACAGATCTGTATCTTTAGGTTGTACAGTTATGAAGCCCTGGGCAAATGTAATAAGACCACAGTTCTCTTATTGATCTTATGAATAGAACCAGAGATAGTACAGGGGTTAGCAGGGGTTAACAGAGATAGTACGGGGTGCTTGTATTGCTCATGGCCAACCTGGGCTCTATCCCTGGCACCATATGTGGTCCCCTGAGTACTTCCAGGACCTTAACACCTCTGGTGAGGCACCAAACCCAATAATAATAATAATAATAATAATAATAATAATAATAATAATAATAATAATAATAATAATAATAAAAAAACTCAAGCATTCTTTTTTTTGTTTGTTTTATTTTTTTTTAATTTTTTATTTTTACAATTACAAAGATATACAATTAAAAAGTTCATATTTGGGTTTTGGTCATACAGTGTTCCAGCACCCATCCTGCCACCAGTGCCCATCTCCCACCACCAACGTCCCGGTTTCTTCCCCCTCCCCCAGCCCTCCTCCATGGCAGGTTCTTTATTTCTTTCCCTTTCTCTCTCTTTCTCTATTATTTCTCTATTATTATATCTCTCTCTTTCTCTATTAATAATAATAATAATAATAATAAACCTCAAGCATTCTTACAGGATTAAAATAGCATAGGCAAAGCCCATATGCAGCATAAAGTACACGAACCATCACCATCATAATTATTACACTATTACATCATTATCATTTGACCAATCTAGCACAAATGCAAGGATAAATGAGTTTGTGTCCTCAGTCGAAAATGCCCTATCCCAGTATCAATCGTTCTTGGATGATGAGGAGAAACCCTAATATCAAGTGTTTGTAGGGAGCTGCCTCCCAACCTACTCCAGATGGCTGCTGTGGTCCCCATCCTCCTGCCTTCCCTCACATCTGTTGTTTTTCACGTTGTCAGTTCAGATGCAGGAGGCTTGCAAAGAATAGAGTAAATCATAAAGCCCTATGATCATATTAATGGCTAACATTTATTGAGTACTTGCCCAGCTGCTTGCAAAATACATCGTCTCGAGCAATTCTCAGAACACCTTTGGAACAATGACCCTTTTACAGATGGGAGAATTGAGGCACAGAGAAAATTAAATATATCCTACCAAGTGGATTCAACTCAGTCTGTTCAGCATCATAAACCCATCCTTCTCCAAGCCTCTCTGTGTCTTGTCCTGTAATTCTGTAACGTTCCAGAAACACCTCCTTAAAGGTAGGAATGCTGAAAGAAACTATTACAAGTAGAGAATACTTGGAAATAACTGGAGATTTGGGTGTCCAGTCAACTTAAGAAACTATTTTCCCTCCCTTATACAGGCATGTAAGGGGTTTTAACACCTTCCTCAGTTTTTTGGAGGGGAATCTGCAGTGCTTACAAGGGTCATTTGTTGAGTTCAAATGGAAAAAAAACATAAAAACATGTTAGTGAAACCATATAGGGCAAGTACTTCACACTAGAGAGAGAAAAACTGAGACTGATAAAACTTCAGTGACTTAATAGAATTGAGTCATTTGATGGAAGACTTGTAGGGTGTTTGGATGATTTGAAGCTAGATTTCAGTTTATTGTGGTACTAAAGTTAACCCCACCCTTACTATTTGATGATGAGTACATTTCATTTCTTCTTTCAAACTGTGTGCCCCCACACAAGTGATACCCCTTTTCATGGTTTCTATAAGTGTAAGTTATCACACATAATGGTACCTGGCATATAGTAACTGCTCAATAAACAGTACCTATTATTTATTTTCTTTGGAGATTTCCCAATATTCTCTCTCCCCCACCCCACCCAATGGTAAAAAAAATGACTCCTACTGATTTCAGCAAGGAATTGCATTAGCTCTTGTGACATCCACACAGCTTTGTATGGAATACAGTTGGGGGTGGACATGCGGAAATATAACTGCTGGCACAGTGTCCCGGTCAGCATCACAAGCTCAACCACAGGCTTACCTGCAGATCCCTCTGTGCAGGGCCAAGTGTTTCTCTGGCTATAAGGCCTCTGGATGAGGTGCCTAGAAGTAGGTGACAAAGGCTGCCTGGCCCCTGGTCCACTTTCTGGGCTGTTCCTGAAGTGCTGCCAGGATGGAACCATAAAAGGTGAAGCTCCCTGGCTCTTGTCTTTGTTCTCTTTGGTCACTGGAATGTCTCATCGTGACAGGCGGTCAGGAGCTGCCCCAACACAGTCTCCTTTCAGCAGCAGTATTAGGCTTGCCTTCTTGGGCCATTTAAGCCCCTGGTGAGAAGGGCTTCCAGGTGGTGGGGACATGGCACCCCTAACTTAAAGGGGAGCACTGAAGTTTGGTGAAGGTAGATAGCCTGGTATTGTCAGCATCTTTTGAAAGAAGTTTGAAGAAATAATTGAGAGGAAATGTCGGTGAACATTTAAGTTTGGAGGAACTTAGGGTCATCTTTTCAGTCAGCCTGGCCATATGTAGCTACTGAGCACCTAGTGCATTCCAGGCACTGCGTTAGTGTCTTAAACATACACATTTAATAGACACTCAGGTATGGTGAGGCCACCAGCAGGGAAACAATAGCCTTTCAAAAGATTTTTCAAGTTTGCTACTTTCAGTTCTTAAGAAGGGGAGGCTTGAAGCAGCAGCATGATGCAGGAGGCAGAGAAAGGAATGGGAGAATGGGCGGGAGCCTTTATTATGATTTCAGAAATAGGAGAAGATAGTTAAGCAGGTAAAGAATTGGTCATTTGAATTCCTTCTGCAGTCTCTTGGGGGGTTGAAGCTATCCTAAATTGCCTCGTGTTTGACCCTGGTGTGATTAGGGCAGGGACTATTAGCCCAGAGTATAAAAGTCCTGTGTGTGTCCAATAAAAGAGGTGATTAGGGAGCCTGTTCTTGGGTAGGTTCGTTTGCATATGAAAGGCACACAAATCATTTACTATCTCTAGGAGCCGGCTGGCCCTAGGTTCAACAGTCTCCATAAGGTCAAGAAGGATCTCGGTGTCAAAACAACAACACAATAATACATGTTTAATGCAGCTAGGCTCTAGGAGGTATGTGGTACAACAAACAGACCAGATAGCTGTCCTCCTAGAGTTTTCCATCCAGCAAGGAAGAAAACAGCTGATCATTGTCAAATACAACAAGAGATGAAAGGAGTAAAGAACAGACTTCTGTGGGATTTATCGTAAGTAAATATCAGTGATGTCCTGAAAGAGTCCTCTGCACAGAGAATGGGTCTGGAGAAAGGAAAGTCACTTCCTATGATTGATGTTGATTCAGTATTGTAACCTGATTAAGAATAGGAGCATGCTGGGGCAACAGCGATAATATAAGGATTAAAGCACTTGCCATGCGTGTACCTGATCTCAGTTCTATCTTAGGTACTTCATATGGTCCTTTGAGTACCTCCAAGAGTGACCTTTGAGCACAGAACCAGGACTAATGCCTGAGAGCTGCCAGGATGGCCCTAAACTATCCACACACACACACACACACACACACACACACACACACACACATACCTAAAAGTATGTGGGAACACGTGAAAGGAAATGAATGCCGTGGCTCAAGAGCACTGCACTGTTCTATGTGTGGGAGGTCCTGGGTTTGTTTCCTGGCATTGCAAGCCCCCACCCCCACCCCCTGCTCCATCCTCCACATGGCCCCTGAACAGCCTTGTCCTACCATCCAGAGCTGTGCAGATGGTGGATAACAAAAAAGCAGGAAAGTAATAATGACATATTGAGGGGAAAAGACAGAAGTAAGGAAAACAAAAAAGAAGAAAAGTGAAGTTGAAATATGGGGGTTGGGGGTGAGAGAAATAGAATAGGGGTAAAGTATTTGCCTTGCTTTTGACCAACTTGAGTTGAATCTGCTACCGCATATGACCCTCCGAGCACCATCAGCTGTGATCCCTAAGCACAGAGCCAGGCATGACTAAAGCTGCCAGTTTTGACTTCAAAACCAGAATCAATGACAAAAATCAGTCTGATCATAACTCGGTCTCGATGGTCTGTCTGCCCCCTAGAAGCATGTTTTTCTCTGGGTGAGTTAGAGAATTATCATAAGAACTCTGAATCTGGGAGAGGTGGTCAGCAGAATAGCTACCTCTTCTAATCCATGTATCATACAGCTACTGCAGCTCCTCTGGGTCCCTCCATCCACACTCACCTTCCAATCCTAGACCATTTTGGAACCAACCTAGAAAGTGCTATCTCTTCAGGTTCCATTGTCACATCAGCAAGTGGGAAACTATCGCCCTCAAGATAAGACCTGGAATTTGCTTCTCCTCTGGCTGAGGTCCCGATGGTCATACTATTATTATACTTTTTCAATGTCCAGCACAGCATTCTCTTCCAGCTTGTGTTGGATGCAGGATGAGAGACACCAGGTTGAGACATCATTCTAGAGTATGAAGTCAAAGAGGAAGTGATCTAAGACAGAGCCAATTAACCCTTGGGAGGAAAGGAGACTCGCTCAACAGCTGACGCTGCATTGCATAGTATCGTCTAAAACATAGAGAAATAAATTGGTTGTTTTTCTTTCATCCTCAAACATGGAGCACTACAAAATGATAATCAGTTTCAATTAATTACTTGTCATGTCACTTAAAAAACAGATGAATAGTGAAATGTTTTCAAATTCTTGGCTTAATTGAAATCAGTGTTTATATGACTTGCCAAAGTTTTAAAAATGTGTGTGACAGGCTGAAAATGTTAGCATAAGAAGAGTTTCAGGCACATCAAATGCAAAAACATTGAAAACCATTCGTCTAATTTAATTGTCAAGTTGTGCCAAAAACGCTAACGTGATATCTTTGAAGAGTAATTGGTACAAAGAATATCCTCAAAGAGAAATATTTCCACACGTCTGGCTCTTATCTTGCCCTCGTTAAAATTTTTTTCCTCCCCGTTGGCAGAGCAATGCCTGCTCCTTCCCTGCCCCTTCCACACCGGGACCCAACTTGTTCTGCAGATTTTTCAGCCACTGAACTTTAACATGTTATCAAAATGACTGCAGATTTCTTCTTCAGATTTGGCTGAAGATAATTGTGGAGGGATTTTTAATCCTTTGTAGCTGCCAACTGTGGTCTTCTCATGTATTTGTTTAATCAGATAGGTTGGAAAGTTACTGCCTGCTTGGCTCCTTGGAGACAAGGATACCTGCTCACTGAAGTGCGATGAATTCTGGGGTTTCAGTGGCATTTCCTTGAAGTGGGTCCAGCGGCAATTTTAGCCCCTCTCTCTCAATCACATTACCCAGGAGTTCCTGGAATGGACCCAATGCGCAGTGAATGAAAGGTGAGGAAATAGGGAACCTGTTCCATTTTCATCACTCTCAAAGGGAGTGGATAAAAAGAGAGAGATAGAAAAGAGAGAGAGAGAGAGAGAGAGAGAGAGAGAGAGAGAGAGAGAGAGAGCTGGGTGAGGGAGACACTCACAGCTGCCCTAGAGGCCCTCACTTTCTGTTCCAATTGTCTGGGCCACTCCAACCTGACAGATTGCCACCCTCACCCTGCAGAGGGAATGTACTTTCCGTGGCCTAAAGAACTCCCTCCAGCCAGGTTCCAGAGCCTCCTTCCTCCTCCATCTCTACAAAGCCTGTACCAGCACCTCCCCACTCCCCAGCTTCCACTCCCTTCTCTTGTCTGCCACCTCTTATAGAATTCAATCCTTTTAAGGGATAGAATCTTGTCTTTTGTACTCTCTGCTTGGCTGGTAGTACATAATAAAAAATGTATTGAAATTTTGAATATGAATTTGTATTTAAAAATGATTGACATAAGTAGCTCCATTTGAAAACTTGCGTTGGGGCCAGCACGATAGTAAAGCAGTTGGGGTGGCTGCCTGGTATGCAGCCGAACCGGGTTTGATCCCCATCAGGAGTGACCCCTGAGCACAGGATCAGGGGTATGCATTGAGCACTGTAACTTGTGACAAAAAATAATCAAAGGAATTGTGGTTTTCTGGCAACCAGCTAATAAAGTTAGCTTTCTAGAGTCCATATACTAAAAAGATATATTAAAATCTAAAGAGTTTCCTAATTAAAAATGTATTTGAGGTACCATGATTTATAATTCTGCTTTGATAGGGTTTTATGCATACAACATTCTAACACCACACTTCCACCAGAGTGTTCACTTCCATCCATCATTATCTAATGAGCATTTTTTAAAAGTCAGAAAATGCCAAAGGACTGGATCCTCCACTGATCACTTGAAAATCTTGTCAGGGAGTGAAATTCAGCCAGCGTTATGCTCTGTCTAGCGGGCGGGCTGCCATGTGCCCTTGCTACTAGGCAAAGGTTAATGACTTGTGAGCTTTTCCAGCCTTGCCCTTCAGCCCGTCCGCTAAAAAGTTTCTGGTTTTACCAGCTGAAATTTCCCTATCAGTCTCACCCTCTGCCAAGGGTGGACCTGCAGAATCCTCTGCAGAAGCCAACCCGCAGGCCCTTCCTTGGCTTCTGTAGCACAGAATTTGGGAAATTATGTATGTGTATATTTGGACAAAGAGATGGGTCTGGAGAAAGCTATTCTGAAGAGGATAAAAAGTGAGCTGAGGGACCTCTGGAGGAAAGTAGATTGTGGGAACTGGAATGCTGCAAAGAACGAGGGAAGTAGACACAGGTTAAGGGACTTTCACCGATTATGGGAACAGTTTTATCTCTTTTCCTCCTGAATTCATACAGCTTGTATCTCTATCCAGAAGATGAAATAAGAACAAAGGCTGTGTTTGTCACTTCTGGAAGCAATCTTTTAGAGGTGTGTTGTTCACCTCCTTCTCCATTGCCTTTCTAATTGTAGGAGTATGTGCCAACAGAAAGCTCAGGCAAACACAATGAGCAAGATCCCTTGAAGACACATTGTTAGCACAAAAAAATTATTCTTGTCATAACAGAAAACTTGGCATATCCTGATTTATATGTGACCAGTGATTTTTCTATTTTTTAATATTTTATTATTATATCACCATGAGATAGACAATTACAAAGCTGTTCATGATTAGGTTTCAGTCATGCAGTGTTGCAGTACCCATCTCTCCACCAGTATCAGTGTTTTTTCATAATGGTAAAGTCAATCCTATTGAAAACCTGGTATTTTTTACAGAGACAATTCATTAAATTAAATTAAATTTATTAATTTCTTGATCAAATGTTTGTTGACCTCTTGTGTGTCAGGTATTAGATGAAGCATCATCTGTGAACAAAATAAGCAAAAAAGTTCTACACTCAGCAAGCTTACTTCCAGTTTGGGGAAACAGAGTATTTGAAAAAGAGAAATTTGCAAAACAGTTATTGATGACAAGGTGTTTCTAGTTAGTATTATTAAGGAAAAAAAGAGGCTAAACAGAGGAGTCTTTGAAAGGAGTGGAAAGCCTTGTTGAGAAGTTCATGCCTGAGTGCAGACTAGGAGGAAATAAGAAAGTAAAATGTGCTGGAATCCAGAAAACATTCCCTGGTAGTGAAAGCAGTATGTGCAAAGGCCCTGAGGTGGAATTGTTTCTGAGTGTGCTCCTAATACATACCATAAGTATGGTAAGCATAGGAAAGCAACAGAGGGTGAGTCTGGGGATGGAACAAGGCCAGACCAGATAGAACCTTATAGGTCACAGTAAGGACTTGGTTTTCACTGTGAGAAGAGACATCATTAGAAGGTTTGGAGAAGATGTTGGTCACATTTTCCCCCCCAATTTTATTACACCATTTTAGACATACAATTGCAAGATGCTCATGCAGAGTTCTGGTTCCACAGCGTTCCAACACCCATCCCTCCACCCAAACCCATCTCCCATCACCAATGTCCCCACCCTCCTTCCCCCCCTCCCACACCTCAACTACTTGATGGGTTCTGTATGTCTTCTCTCTCCTCTCTATCTCCCTCCTGCCAAACTTTCCTGCACATCGTGGAATGCAGTGGATTAAAGGACATTACTGTTTCCACTATTTTGGTGGATCGTGCAGCCCAAAGCGGCCGTGCAACCTGGGCTCGAACTGGTTTTTACTCTGTTAATCTGGTCGTGAGGTAGTATCCCAGCATCCGGACAGCGAAGGTGGTGGCTATTGTGGTGGGCAAGTCTCATCTGGCTGCTTCCGGGACCCCCTGGAGGTGATGGGCCCACTCCCAAAACCCATCTGTCCTCCCGGGAGCTCCAAGGTCAGCTTAGCCAGGGGAAAGCAGAGTTCCAGCTTCCCCAGGCGCGCCCGAGGCCCGCATGCTATGGCTGGTCACCCCAGAGCAGCTCCCTGAGTGGGGCCACCAGGCTCGACAAAATGGAGGGGGGAATGGCCGACCCCTGACTCCATCTGACGAATTCCCAGAGATTCCCGCTTCTGGGAGCTGCCTACCTGGGCTTGATCTGGTTTTGCTCTGTTAATCTGGTTGTGAGGTAGTATCCCAGCATCCGGACAGTGAAGGTGGTGGCAATTGTGGTGGGCGAGTTTCATCCAGCTGCTTCCGGGACCCCACCCCACCCCCCAGAGATGATGGACCCACTCCCAAAATCCATCTGTCCTCCTGGGAAGATGTTGGTCACATTTTAAGACTTTGTTTTGATGGCATTTCTGACTGACTTGAAAGCAGACAGGGACACAGGGCAAGCATAGGAAAACCACTCAAATAATTCAGAAAAGTAATGCTGAAGATGTGAGCTGAAAATAAACGTTCAGACTTTGAAAAGGAGAGATACCAGTATTTGCTAAAATACTGACTGTGGAATATGATCAGCAGGGAACTCAAAAATTGCTCTAGTTGTTGGCTTGAGAATCTGGGGAGAGTGGAGTTGTCATCAACTAGAATGGAGATCACAAAATGGAATGGATTGCTGATAGCCAGGAGCTTGGTTTGGAAAAATTTACTCTGCTAATCACTGAGATGCTTCTTAATCCTGAGTTGCTGTATGATTTTACTCCCACATCCTTGCCTCTATGATCTGAGACCACATGATTCATAGATTCATAGGCATTGCCAAGCTAAACCAGGACAATGGTTTAAATAGCACTGATCCAAACAGTGGACCACTTGTGCCCACATGTGACTCCTCCCCTGACTCAGGGGACTGTCTTCTGGGAGATATCAAGAGAACATGAGATTACTCTCTCAAAAAAGAGCTCACCATTATGAAATGTATTTGGCTGGTTGGACCCATCCACTTGTAATGAGCTGAATATAGATTTGACTGAGCTATAAAATAAAATAATAGCCATTTTAATATACAGCATCTTCCTGCCAAGGCAGCTGAAGAGAAGACTATGAGCAATAAAATTAGTCCAGAGAAATAAATGAAAAACCACTGAAAACAGCCACCTTCTGAAAGGAAACAGATTAGAAGGCCCAAAGAGGGAAGCCATCACCAGGAGTGAAACTTGCCAGATTGTGATAAAACAGTTGTGAGGGGAAAGGCCGGAAGGAAAATTTCCAGGCTGCTGTCTGTTGCCTCACTAATCGTTGAAGTGACCTCATTCATCCCCCTGGTCTCATCTTCTATCCATAAATGATGAAGTCAAAGCCAGAAGCTTCCAGAACCCAGAATCCATTGCCATAGGAAATCTCCATGGTCTTCTCACCTTTATTCCGGATCTAGTCTTTTTCTGGACAACCTTGAAATCATAATCCCCTCTTCATTCTCTCTCCCCTCTTGTGTTTTATATCTGAGCCTTTCTACTAAATGATCATTTCTTATCATCTCACCATCAGCCACCCTGTCCATGCCACCTCACCTCCCAGCTGAACTTCAGACAGTCATCTCCATCTCTATTTATGAGAAGCAGGTTTAAATTTTTTTCATTATATAAGCTTTCCATCAAAACCTCTAATCGGATTTTATTTTATTTAGGTAAAACTCAAAAGGCATATCACAATTTCAAAGTCCCATAAAATAAGGGACTTGTCTACCTTTCCTATCAAATGCAGGGAATTTGCACAGGCTTATCCTCTGCCTGGTCTATCCTCTCCCAGATTTGTGTATGGTTTGTTCAAAATATTTTCCCCTTCCCACTTCTGCTCACTCCATCATAACTTATTCTCCAGCATAGAACCCTGGTTAGTCATTTTCATGGAAATTAATAGTTGCAGAAAGAATCTTGATAATTTACATTCATGTATGCGTTTGTGGTCCCAGGGATCAAGCTCACTGATGAGCAACATCCTGGCCTCACAGATATTTTTGAAAAATTACCATGAAGGCAAGCATTCATTGAATCATGATTTTGTGCTAGGCATAATACTACTATTTGCCTTCTTTGCCTCCCTGCTCGGGATTTGCATATAGTAGGTGTGCAGAATTTTTTTCCATAACAAATTTAATTATTTATATGCACTATCTTGCAGACAAGAAACTAAAATGTGTGTGCAGAGTTCCCCAGTCAGCAAGGACTGAAGTCAGAATCTGAACTCATAGCTTCAGAAGTAGAGAGGACGCTTTGGACTCAGGGCAGGAAGAGCCATGAATGGTGGATATGATAGAACAAGAGTTCAGTCCACTCACATGCAGAGCGAAAAACAGCAGCCCAGGCCAGTTTCTCCAAGCTCAGGAACCTCCCTCCCACTGCATATTGTCATTTCATTGTAGGTCTAAGAAAGAAGCAACTTGTCATTTAAAAAAAACTCATATTTTCACATTTGACAGGAAAAGCCCTTTAACTCGCTCAGATGTCTGTTGCTCTTGAATATGTCTGTGAAGACAGAGCATTTACCTCCAACTCAGCACAGCCTGTGGTTCTGAAACTAAAATCAAATGATGATTCCTCAAAGTATTTTCTTTTAAAAGCCTTTGAGTGACAAATGATTTCACCAGTTTTCAACACTGTGCTTCATGTGGTTTGGGTTGTTTCGGTTGCCAGAGGGTGACTTATGGCCACGCCTGAGAGCTTGAACCCAAGTCAGCTTACACAGGCCTCGAGTCACATCTCTTCTGATTCCGTTTCATAATATGAAGCACTTTTCCTTTTCTGTCTAGATTATCCTTGTCCTGGTGACTGCGTCTCAGAGAACTGGGAAGGTATACCACCAGCTTGCTGCAATAGCCTAGCTTATGAAACTGGGCTGTGACCTCACATGAGGGGATGCAATTGAATGAAAGAGGGGTTGCAAGGAAACTTAAAAATTGGTTTCAAAATAAATTTGCATGTATATATAAACATATATATGTATATATATACATACATATATATATATATATATATATATATATATATATATATATATATATATGTTCCCAGAGTCCCATAAAACTTTCTCAGGTAAAACGGGGTCAAAAGCAGGAAAAGTGTAAGCAGCCCTGAGATCTAAGGACAGACCCCATGTAGAGGCAGAGACCGGATTCACTGACCACTGCTCATCACTACTACTACTAGGTACTGTGTGGGAAGTCAGAGTAATGAAGACAAAGACCTGGACCATGCATGATGCTGTGCATGGGATTTTCCTCTCGTTCAAGACACTTCAGATGCCTGCTGGCCTCTAATCCTCAATTTGGAAGTGGTTCAGTTTATTGGAATTCAGCTCTTTGGTGATTCTGAAATGCCCATTTTAGTCAATATTCACTCACCTTTACTATTTATTTTGGACATCTTACATGCATCATATGTTCATTTCTTAATGATTTCACTTCTAATTAGATTAGACTTGAAATGACTGTCATTCTAAAATAATCATGTATTTTCTTTCTCTTAAAAGCCAGTCTGGTTTGGAGCCCAGGATCCAGGTGATGGGAGTCATGGCATCATTGGGGACCTTTCAGTTCTCTTCCATCTTAGGAGAGGGTCAGTTGGGAAAGTCTGATCTGCAGCCCACTGCCTGCTTTTGCAAATAAAGTACCATTGGGATAGAGTCATTCTCATTTGCTTACGAATTATGTGTACCTGCATCCCCCTGTAGAGTTATCTAACTGCCACAGAGCCTGCAAAGCCCCAAATACTTTCTTAGTGCCTGACCCTGAAAGGAAAACATTTGTTAATCCCTGTCCTCTAATGTGGCATCTGCTTTCTGATTAAAAGTGGCCATTCAAGCTCTGGCCTTTATGGCTGAGGTCTAGGCAACAGGAATGAAGGAAAAAAATGAAGGGCCTCCCCCTCTCCTTCTATAAATTACATGTAATCCTTTTGCTTACATTCCCTCAATCATCATCAAGTGTTACAAGGGAGGCTGGGAAATGTAGTAGTATTGTGCAACTGCATCCATATTAACCCCAGAGATCCTATGTCTAAACCAAACACAGAGTAGACAATAAGCAGCATTTCTACCACAAGACTCTTGCCACTAGGTTTTTATCATTTCCATCTTCCATATAGGATGCTGAATTTCAAGCACTCAAGCAATTTACAAATGTCCCCCACTTCACAAATGGTTAAAATGGAAGGAGAAAAAAAGTGGGCCACTTGGAATGAGGAGATTGGAAGATATTAAGGAAAAAATCTTTCTTTGATAATTTTCAACAGCACTAAAACAACTTGACCTGCACTTTCAAGTCCATGTCCTCTAAACATTCCCCTAGACTTTGTTTATCTTTTTTAAAGAGAAAAATGATGATTTTCTAGTTTCAAACAACAGCAAGTCTCCTGCTCCTCAATGCACCAAATCTCCTCCTGACATGGTAGGAAGGTCCTTTGAGCCTAGGCCTGTGTCCTGCTCATCCTGGGATCACCCACCCAGCACCTCATGCAGATTTTGGAACAGAGCAGATGCTTAGCAAACCATTACGAGGCTGAACACAATTCGATTGTGAGTTCCTTTGAAGTAAGAACCATGTCATCTTTCTCCTTTGTCCAACTTCTTTTATGGTCTTGATCATGCTGCAAATATTGTGGGTAACTGTATCAGTCAAAATTAGTTCAGTTCCAAGTGGCAGAAGCCCAGCTCAAACTGGCCGGAGCTGAAAAGAATAGTTACTGGCTAACATTACTGAGAAGTCCAGGCAGGGGCGGTTCTGTTTGCAGGCACAGCTGGGTCTCAGATCTCTTAGATCTTGCTGCCTCTGTCTCACTCACCCTATCGCTCTATCTCTTCCACCCCTATTACAGTTATCTCTCCTCTCTTCTCTCTGCATGTTGGCCTCATTTTTTCTTCTGCAGGATGCAGTGGTAAAGGTAGCAATTACCCCATCCCATGGTCTTTTCTGTTCAGGATGTTAGTGGAAGAATGCCATCTCCTCTCTCTCTCTCCCTCTCTCTCTCTCTCTCTCTCTCTCTCTCTCTCTCTCCTCCCCCCTCCCTCCCTCCCCCCTCTCTGAGCCAAGCACTATGAATAATCAATTGGATTGGAACTTGTCTCCCTCCTCTTTTCTCTCCTTTCCCCCTCTCTTTTTTTCCTTTCTGATTTTTCTCTCCTCCCTCTTCCCCTTTATTTCTTCTCCTCTCCATTTTCCCTCTTTAATCTATCTCCACCCTTGCTCCTCTACCATTTCTCCCTCTTTTCTCACTTTCTTTCTTCTTTCCCCTTTCTCTTTCTCCCACTCTTGTTCTCTATCTCTCCCCTTCTATTTCTTAGCCTTCCTATCCCCTCTCTCACACCCCCATTATGCTTTCTTTCTCTCTTCTCTCTCTTGATTAAAAGAATTATTGAATCACCACAAGATAGAACATTAGAAAGCTGTTCATAATTGGGTTACAGTCATATAATGTTCCAACACCCATTCTTCCACCAGTGCACATTTCCCAGCAACAATGTCCCCGTTTTCCCTCCCACCCCTAACCCCCACTAACTTGCATCTGTGGCAGGTACTTCTCTCTCTCTCTTTCTCTCTCTCTTTCTTTCAGTTCCCTCTCAATGTTCACTTATCCACACTTATGAAAGACTTAAATAGGACCCTTTGTTATTCTTGAGCCAAGTGCTGAATAGTCTGGTTGGGTTGAAGCATCAACCAACCAGTTTCCAGTCAGAAGCTATGATGGGGCTGGAAATGAACAGGCAACTCCTCTACCTTCATCATGAGGCAGAGGGCTTGGGTGTTGGATCTGTACAAGCAATCTATGAAACTCTTTTGGAGAAACCACCCATCCAACTATGGCTAAAAAGTCATCATTTCTTTTTTAAACACTTATGAATTTTTAGAAGCTCAGACTTCCAAACAGAACTCACCACTATTTTGTCCACATATGTGCATTCTCTTGTATCCAGAATAGGCAGTTGGGCCTTTTCCGTGTACAACAGTTACTGTTTATTTGGGAATCATGTGTTTCCTTGACCTTCTGTGCAAGGTTGATGGATGGGTTTTTAAGCATCTTTAAATGAATTACAATATATGCCAAACTTATATTTTTGTAATATTTCTGCCAAACTGGACTACAGTGGATGGCTTATTTCCACATTCCATTGGAATGTGCATGTTCATAAAATTTTACGCCTGTCAGTTGGTAATTTGCCAACATTCATTTGCTATCACATCATCATCATTTTTTAAAAACACAACAAAAAAACTTTAAATGCAGGTATTAGCATGGACAGAAATGTCTTCCAATAGCATGTCATTTGGATGTCTTAGATGGAGAAAGATCAGCTCCATATAAGAAGGTCCAGCTGTAACGAAATGAAAAAAGAGATGGAAGAGCAAGTGGGCTTGGGTTAGCTGGTTGTTTTTTGGTGTTGCACAAATTCTTCATTACCTACCTGGGGTTTTCCTTTATCTGAAGTCAGAGTGTGCAAAATACTTAAATTTTTATCACAGGACATTCCCAGATTCAATTAAGCTGTAGTTCTTTACTTTTTTCATGGTGTCTCTTGATTTCAAGTGACAAGCACCCAATGTAAATTGACTTAATTGGAGAAAAAGCCCAGTAAGGAGTTTTCAGCTTTAAAAACTAGACATTCCAAGAGCCTGTTGACTTAAGGTATAGCTAGATGCAGAAATAATGCCAACAAGAAACTGTCTCTGGTCATCCCTTGCTGTGTTCTCTCTGTTTTATTTATTCTTAGGCCAATTTATGCATTGGGGTGGCAATGCCAGCAGGAATGCTGGGTGCCCCAACAAAACCAGAAGCAGGGTCAGGGATCCCCTTCTGCCCCAGGGGATCGGTGGAGAGAGATGTGAAAATCCAGCAAAGTTTCAAAAGGCTTTACTCACACTTGTTCTGGTATACGATTTAGTATCAGGAAAAGCCCAGACTTTAGGTTCCTGGCTGGGCTCCAGTCTCATGTAGGTTTAGAATCCTGGGTAAAGATAGCCGCTACCACATGTTAAGGTCCAACAGGGAAGAGAATGGAGAGGAGGACAGCAGAGGGAGAAGGCAAAAAAACAAAAGGTCAAAGATGCGGAAGAAAGCAGGCTGCACCTTTTATAACTTTTCAGCCCAGACTTGCCCACACCAACAGAAAGCAGTCAGGGTCAGTTCCCCTCAGATAACTTCTCCCAAGACCTCACCTAGTTCCATTGAAATGTTAATGTTGCCCAGCCAAGATCTGCCTTGGAAGTGCCCCTGAAGGGTAGAGTGGGGGGAAGGGCATAATACCTGTACCAATGGATATTCTACAGTCAGGTATATATTTCTCCAAGCCTTCACTAGATTCTTGTCTTTACTTCATAGTTGTTTTGTATATTAGCCTTTAGACTTATTAGCAAGCCATGCTTGCTTGGAGGCGAACAGTACTTCTCTCTGGTCTAATTACTTAGAGATCCAATGTGACCAAGTAAATATACTGATTAGATCTAGCTAGTCCAACAAATATTGTGGTAGCATAAGAGAAAATATTTATACCAGCTAACATGGAATACATGGTAATATATTCTTCTACATTCAAACTGTCTTCCTGCCCTTCATCTACAAAGTGGTCTACAGGAGGCAACTCCAGGCAAGATGCAGAGGTTCTGGGCAATAGTGTATTGCAACAAGCAGGATGCCTGCTGCTAGCCCTGCAGGTGTCCTACAACTCAATGAAGAGAAAAACACTTTTCTGTGAAAGTCCAGCCCACTCTTATTGGACAGCTTCCTGTCCCATGCCCATCCAGTGCTGGACAATAGATCATAGCCAAGAGGGTGCTCCCTTCTCATGTAGAGGTGAGATAAACTAATAGAGGAGGAAAGGGAAGCTTCCACAGAAAGACTGAGATGCTATTTGTAGAAGATGGGAAGGTGGAAACATCAGGAAAAGAGAAGTGTGGTCATTTTATCCACCATTATAAAAGGTACAGCGAGAAAAAGCAATACCCATACTATTCTATCCACTCACCCTCCTCGGTGAAGAATAGGATACTTAAAGATGAAGCACCTAGATGAACCCTTAATGATGAAGACTGAATTTTTCAACTTTTATTTTCAAATTAAATATTCTCCCAAAAGCCAATAAAATCCTTTAGTTGAAGTGAAGCTGTAGGATCCCGAACCCGATTTGCTGAGAACTCCCAGAACGACCACCAACTGGGAACTCTTTGGCACCATTGCGGCAACATGGGAAGATACCATCATTGATGACATCGATGAAGAATACAACCGACTGGTTCAGCACCTCCATGATTGTGCGAAGAATGCCGAGAGAGAAAGACACAAAAGGACGCTTTGTCTTCAGAAACTCTTGAGCTCATTCGCCAACGTGGCAAGGCGCGAGCCTCAGGAGACCAAAGGCTAACGTCCAAGCTTGCTAAACAGTGCAGAGAAGCGATAAAAGCAGACCTCAAAGACAGAAGAGCAGAAATACTGGAAGATGCAGCAGAAGCCGGAAAAGTATTCGCACTGCCCGCCTGTCCTTCACCAACTATAAGACCAAGATGACTGCCCTCCGACGCCCTGATGGATCTATCAGATCTTCCAGAAAGGCAATGGAGAAGATTATCCAGGACTTCTACTCAAATCTCTTTGATAGCCACATCCACCTGCCCACATACCAAATTCCACAGGATGGATATGTCATTCCCAACGTTCTCCCTTCTGAAATCCGACATGCCATCTCATCGGGTAAAGAAGGGAACAGCACCAGGCCCAGACAAAGTCAGACCCGAACATCTGAAGAATCTGCCGTCGGTACTCATCAATACACTAGCTCGGCTCTTCACACGCTACCTGTCCGAATGCAAGGTGCCCTCCCAATGGAAAACCAGCAGGACAGTTCTACTGTTCAAGAAGGGAGACATTCACGACATCGGCAACTATCGCCCCATCTGCCTGTTGTCTGTCATCTACAAGCTGTTTACACGAGTCATCCTGAACAGGATTAGCAGAACACTAGATGAAGGACAACCATGCGAGCAAGCAGGTTTCCGGAAAGGATTCAGCACAATCGACCATATCCACACAGTAACCAAGCTCATTGAGGTTTGTAGGGAGTACAAGATGCCACTCTGTCTCACGTTCATTGATTTACAGAAAGCCTTTGATTCTGTGGAGACTGAAGCAGTCATCGAAGCCCTAGTCAAACAGGGTGTTCAAACCCAATACATCAAGATCCTTCGTGAGCTGTATTACGGATTCACCACCAGGATCTCACCATTCTACAAAGAAGTGATCATTGATGTCAAAAGAGGGGTTCGACAGGGTGATACCATCTCACCAAAACTCTTCAGTGCCACCCTCGAGAACATCATGAGACAATTAGAATGGGAAGGAATGAGAGTGAAGATAGATGGTCGGCAACTACACCACCTCCTCGCTGATGACATCGTTCTAATAACAGCAAACATTAGCCAAGCGGCACAAATGCTGGCTGATTTTGACCGAGAATGTGGAAAGGTAGGTCTACAGCTGAATCTGAAGAAAACTATGTTCATGAGAAATGAACTAGTTCCAGAGGCCCCATTCACTCTCAATGGAACAAACATCTCTGAATGCAGCAGTTATGTGTACCTAGGTCGAGAAGTCAACATGATGAACGACCTAAAACCTGAGCTGCGCAGGAGGAAGAGAGCGGCATGGAATGCCTTCAAAGGCATCGAAGAAATAGCTAAAAGGACAAAGAACCTCCGGCTCCGGGCACATCTCTTCGACTCCACCGTTCTCCCTGCATTAACATATGCCTCAGAGACCTGGGCCCCTACGAAAGCAGGATGAGAATGCTATTCGGGTCTCCCAGAGAGGCATCGAAAGAGCTATGCTTGGAATATCACGCCTCACTCAAGTGAGAGAAGGAATCCGGAGTTCTGACCTCCGTCGCTATTCCAGAATCAGGGACGCTGTCTCGTTTGCCAAGACATCGAAAATCAGATGGGCTGGTCATGTAATGCGATTTGGAGACAACCGCTGGACTAGAGCCGTTACTGACTGGATCCCACGGGATGTCAAAAGATCACGTGGCCGCCCACCTACAAGATGGTCAGACTTCCCTTGTTAAGACCCTGAAGGAACGGTTTGAGGCTCTTCATATTCCTGAATCAAACAGATGCCATTGGGCTACATTGGCACGTGATAGGGTCCAATGGAAATGTTACTGGCGCCCGCTCGAGCAAATCGATGAATAACGGGATTCAAGTGATCAAGTGATCAAGTGATCAAGTGATCCCTGACTCTACTCTAACTCAAATAAACTCAACTGTGCCTGTGCACTTCCTCAAACTACATGTGAAAATCTTAGAGCTTATACTAAACCTTTAGGAACATATGAAAAAATTCAAACCAAGAGATGTGAATAAATATACCCAATGTCACCTTCTTAGGTTACAGAATGGTTTTCAATTCTAGAATGTCTGATCTCTAGTCCTCAGTTTTTCTTCACTCATGCTGTTTGAGTTTTATTGTTTTAAGAGAAGAAGCAATATTTGGCTCTTGTCCCCAATAAATATATTATTAAATATATTATTGTCATCTAAATCTTCTACCAGATATGATGGAACCATCACTTGTATCACTTGTCTTCCTGTTGTTCATCAATTTGCTCGAGCAGGCACCAGTAACATCTCCATACATCCTGTCACATACTAGTGTAGCCCAAGGGCATCTGCTCACCATAAAGAGCCTCAAACCATTCCATCAGGTCATGGGAATGAGGTCTATAATTGTTACTGGTATTTGGCATATCAAATATGACACGGTAGCTTGTCAGGCTCTGCCATGTGGGTGGGATACTCTTGTAGTTGCCTCTCATCTCGTTCATTTATTGATAAACTGTTTTTGCAGCTGCACGAGCTGGGTTTGTGATCAGCTCTTCTGCTGGGTGGAGCTCTAACGAGCTGGGGAGTCCAGATGTGGAAAATAGCGGCCCTCATGGTGTGGGGGTTCCTCTGGCTTCTTGCGAGCCTCTGCTGGATGGAACATATTAAGTACTAAAACTTTAAAGAGTCAAGGGCTGGGATGATAGTACAAAGGGTAGGGTGTCTGCCTTACATGCAACTGGCCCGTGTTTGATCCCTGGCATCCGTATGGTCTACTATGCACTGCCAGTAATAATTCCTGAGTTTAGAGCCATTGAGCATTTCCAGGTGTGATCCAAAAAGCCAAAATAAAAAAGAGCCAATCTTATTGAGTTAATTCAGAGTCTTTGGTGGAAATCTCGGGTACTCTCTGTCACCTCATATGCCAAGACCTGCTGGGAGACAGAGTTAGTGTATTGAGCAAAAGGTTGTTAGAGGCCTGTGGGCCAACAGTCTGCCAAGACAGTAACTTAAATCCCCTGCTACAATCATGGGCTTCTGATCATTTTGTTCTGTCTTCATTCCTCTCTCAACCCAGGTTGGTAAAACATTTGGCCACATGATAGATTTTTCTCTGAAATTATTCATTACTTCTTGTATAATAGTTATCCAAAACTTAGTATCTTAAACATACATTTTCTTCTATCTAACAATTTTGTGAACCAGGAACTGTATCAGATCTGGGCTGGATAGTTTTTCCCCACATATTATGGACCAAGTACCACTCAATATTCAGCTTTGATGGTGCTAGAAAATCAGTCATGTGAGGCTTTGGTGAGGATTGGTCCAAGTTGAATTCAGCCGGATTCCTTTTCTCCATGGACTCTCCAAGTATGCCATGTGGTATCTACATCAGGGCCTGATTCTTTATATGGTAGCTTAGCTCTCCAGGACTCCAAGGAGAAGCTCTTCATCCTTACAGAATCTGGACCAGTGCCTTGTTTCCACCATCCTTGGTTGGGCAAAGAAGTTACAGGAAAGGCACATTCCAGAAAGTGGACTTTATTTCTCAGGAGCATCTTTACCCATGCAGTAATATATGTGGACAGGCTCCCTTTAGAGTAAATACTGCTGCACCTTCCGAAGGCTCATAATTCCATAACAGGTCCTAAGGACACTCGGGGTGCCTTGGTGGAAGTGCATGAGAGTGCATTTCTATACTAGAATATCTTGAAATAGTACTACACAATCTTTCCTGGCACACACTTCTCTGGGGATCTTGTGAAAATTCAAATCTTTCAGCAGGAGGTCAACATTAAAGTCTAGCAAAATCTTAAGTCCACACCCCCAGAAACTGTTGTTGAAGTGGTAATTCAAGGACCACACTCGGAGTACACCACCCAAGAGCGGCGATTTTCATTTATTGAATTGGAGAGATGAGCCCATTTCATTTTTAATTTATTGGAGGGTTGGGGTCACAACCAACAGTGCTCAGGCCTTACAGTGCTCGGGGCAGCCACCAAAGCTACAACCCTGCAGTGCTGGGGTTGGGGAAAGATGATGGTGGCATTCAGGGCCTGGAACAAATCCTGGGCCTCATATATGCAAAGTAATTGCCCTATCACTTGACCCACATCCTGGACATATCAAGGTTACTTTAAAAGGAAGCTGAAGCTGAGTTTCCATATGGACCTAAAATAAGAAAAACAATTCAGAGGTACTCTGGTTGAAGGGAGGTATACAAAGGGACCTGAAGCTGGAAAATTAGCTTCTTCCAAAGGGCTCTAAGATAACCTCAAAGAAGGTCTTCAGATCTCAGAAGCCATAATACAAAGCACAGACTTAGAAGGAAGCTGAGGAAGGAGTTGGTAGAGAAGTAGTTGTCACCCCTACAGTAGGACTGTGGTGGTATATGTCTATGGAACTGCATGGTTCTTGGGCTTTTCATCCCCATCACCTCTGTGACATTCCAGTAGCCTTTGAAGACCAGTGCTGTTAGGATTCCGACTTCACTGACAAGGAGCCTGAGACTGCAGGTGGATGGCGCAGGGGCACAGCTCCGGTGGCATGGATGTTCTGGGGAATCCCACGCTGTCTCCACTGCCCTGGGCAAATACAGAGTGGGCAGGTCTTCAAAATGAACAGATAGGCAGGACTTCACTGACAAAGCACTAGCCGTTGGCCATAGACTCCTAGAAACAGTCTAGGTGAGGAAAACTGACAGAGAGGGCTGACATGGGCACCAGAATGACTGAGTAACAAAGAGCATTGCCAGAGATGTGCTGGGATTTGAAACCTGGCCTCTGTACTCACTGGCTATGGGATCTTTGACCCATCAGCTCTGTTTTAATGCAGTAAAGCATTGACCAACTCATAGGCTTGTGTCTATGATCCCTGCAAAGCACACAACACCAAGCACAGTTCCAGGTAGCTCTGGTACCCCTTTAATAACCTGATTCCAGGGGTGCATTTGTTCCAAGAGTCAAGCTTCCCTGTGCCTGTGGATATATGGTCAGAGGCTAAGAAACTGTGGGTAGGGCAATAGCTAGCAGAAGACTCAAACGTTAGGTTGTCTTTGAGTTTTTTCCAACTCATTCTCAATTTTAGACATGTTTGTCCCCCAGGAGCTATTTGGTCTGTTTTTGGTTATTTGTTGGGATAGGAGGACAAAGAGTTAGGCAATACTGGCAATGTTCAGAGCTTAACTTCTTGCTCCTCGATCACTCCTGGCAGTGCTCAGGAGACCATATGCATTGTGGGGAATTTGAACCTGCGTTGGCCTCATGTGAGTGCCTTAATTCCGTACTCTCTCTGCCTCCTGTTTTGGTTTTAATTTTGTTTTAGGGTCACAGCTAGTTGGTACTCAGGGACTACTCCTGTCTCTGTGTTCAGGTATCATTCCTGGGTGGTACTCAAGATACCATATATGGTGCTAAGGATGGAACCATCTAGCAATATTTCAGACTGTCATGACACCAGGGAGAGGAACATCTTGCAACAAATGTGGGGAGACCATGTGCACTGCTAGATAACCCCCACCCCAACAGTGATAGCCCCATGGATCTGTAGTGCTAAGACTGAGACCTTCATGTCTTGAACAGGAACTCTAACAGGCCTAATGCTAAAACCAAGGTTGGAAAGCTATGTCCTTTGAATATAGTTTTGCTGCTTGATTTGTAAATAAAGTTTTATTGGCACCTACCCTCTCCTTTCCCTCTGGTTCCTTTTGTTGCTTGTGTGGCTGTGACCACCAAGCCAGGATGGTAAGGGCTGGGCTGGAGGAAAATACAGACAGCAGCAGGCAAGCAGCACCTCCTGGCACCACACGTTCTCCAGAGAGGCGCCAGGCTTCAGGGCAAAAGTTCCTTCAGCAGCACAGCAGAGATAACACCTCTTGCCCCCACTTTGATCCTCTGGGTGGGATGGATGAGATCATGTCTAAGCAACCGCCATGGACTCCTGTGAGATAGGGCGGTCATCCATACCCCCAAGTGGTGCCTTGTTCCCCTAGAAACTGATGACTCGGCATGAAATATGGCCCTTCCCAGGATGGAGCTGAAATAGGCCAAATCCTGGGGTCAGGTCTTTGCTGGAAGGAAAGGATTAAAATGAAATTAATCTCTCTTCTTCACTTTTCGTTCGTCATCTTCAGTGGAGAGAGGCCAACTGTAAGGAGGATATTGACGGATAGACTCAGAGTGTTGTCCTCTGAGAACCTCTCTGGATGGTAGTTTGCAGGGATTGGGATTGTACCCTCAAAATCTAATGCACTGTGGTGCTTAAACCCCAGAAAGAGGCTTCCTTCCAACCTCCTATCACCAATGGAGTCTCCAGGGTTAAGCTGACTTTCACACCAATTTGACTTCTAGTATTGATTTTCTACAATGTTCTCACTGAACCTGCTGCTACTGAGACTTGAAAGGAGGTGCCAAGGCGAGCCCTCCCAAGAGGTGGGGTGTTGGGACTGGTTAGAGTAGAGGCAGGAGTAGGTTTCACAGGTGCTGGGAAAGCCGTCCTTGGACCTCGCATGGTGGGTAATTGGTGTGCAGGCACCTGTTCCTCCAGCTCTTTCCTCTTTGGAAAGAGGAGGTTATTGGCTCACAACTGCACTTGGCAGAGGCCCCAAGGCATCAGCACCTCCAAGTTGGAGAATGATTTCTTAGGAGAGAAGAAGGAAAAAGATGGAGAAGTTTCCAGAAGGCTGAACAACCAGAAAGGCAAAACATCCCCAAGGCTCAGATCTATGGAGACATGTGGGATAGGATAGCTATAAGACTGGCTCAGGAAAGTGGAGTGTGGATAAGGGGACCAGGATCCCTGCCCCAGGGAGGCCCTGAAGAGAGTTGTGTGCCTCTATTTATGTGGGCCTGTACTTTCCCTCTGCCCCTCCAAGCCTCACTGTAGAACTAATTCACTAAGCTGTGCATAGGAAATGTGCTTTCCTTACTACCATCCATGCCTGCCTTGGGTCCTTTGTATCAAAGCTGACTCAGAGTAGCTGTGCATCAAAAAGTTTGACCTAGAGATTATTGCTTGACCCTCAGTCTGCAACATCTTCCACACTTCAGAAAACGTGTGAAGCTCTGCAAAGGGAACGATTGACTAGGGTACATATTTAAAACATATCCCCAAACATAGAAACTCTCAGACAATAGTATTTGTCAAGCAAAGCATGGATTTATTTAAAATCTGGATCAAAGGTCACAAGAGAGATATTTCTGTGGAATTCCAAAGGATACCAGGAGAGGAGAAATTGTTGTCTGTCATACATCCAGCAAACATAAGGGTGTTCAGGATAAGATTGTATCTGCTATGCTGGATGCATTGCTATGAATAACATATTCATCTTTAAAAAAGAAATAAATTGCTAAAGAGGAATTCAGGGACTGGAGCATCTTTTGGACCCATTATCATCTTTGAAATCAAAGACATTTGCAACTTTAAGATCTGGCTTCTGGGTTATCTGGAGGCACGTCTTGAAATGTGGATTTCTTCAAAGGAGAAGGCTGTTTAAGAATTCGTTTTTTACCACTCTATGTTCTCTTAATTCTGCCTGCATTTCTTAAAGATGTATTAAGCACCTAAAAGCCAAACCATGTACTAAGACAGATATAGAGATAGAACCCTGGGCAAAACCTGACATTACCCCTGCCTTTTAAGGCTTTCAGTCATTTGACAGATGCCAATCAAAGGATCACATGAATTTATTAAATTACATATGTGAGGAGGCAGAAAGGCAGGGGGTTTTAGTGTTCTGGAGTCATATAATGATGGCTTATGTTTATTTGCTGGCTTTATGTGTCAGCAGCATTGCTTCAATAGAGCACTTCCATTATTATGCTAGTATAGAATATGTGAAAACAAAGGCTGAGGTAGTCCATAAGACTAATAGGCACACCAAAAAATAAAACAAACCAATTCTGATTCCAGTTCCTGACCCTTAACTATACAGGAGGAGGTGTTGAACCCTAGAAGTCTGGGAAGGCCTCCATGATGGAATGCAATTGAGTATTAATCTGAGGTTAAATTGGACTTTACTAAAAAATGGAGTTCCAGGCAGAATCAACAGAATATACAAAGGCCCTGTGGTTGGAAGTAGAGGATGAAACAATACACAGAGGATGGTGAAATGAGAAGATATTGGTAGAGGGTATAAAATGTAAGGAATAGACCAGAATGCATCTCCCATGGGGATTTCCTATCCATGTCGCATGTGTTTCTGAGGAAAGCCTTTGTAGTGTGTCCACTAAGATGTTTGACTTTCAGAGATAGTGGAGCTCCTACTTAATGACCACCACTTCCATCGAGGACTCCCTCCAGAAGTAGCAGAATAACCAAAAGTTAAACTGCTTTGCGGTCCGAGGTCTATCTTAGAAACATTTGCTCTCAGCATTGGAGAGAGAGATTCTCAGTCTGAATGGCTGCAGGGTTAAATTAAGGATCTACAGAGGTTCTGGTAAGAAGGTTTGGCACTAGCCACAGCCCCGGAATTCAATCCATTGAGCACTTCATGTTTCCCCTGAAGTTTGTCTGCCCGTAAAATATCTAGGGTTCCTGAGCACATCTCTCTCGCTTTTGCTCACAATTCTCCTCTACAAGGGGTGCCACTTGCCACTTTCCAGTCCAATTTTTGCTTGTCAGCTTCTAATTCTCTTCAAAATGGCGCCAGAACACCATCTCCAAGAATCCTCCTGGCGCTACTTCTTGCATGTGTGTGCAGAGTGTTTATTTACCCTCCTCTAATAGTGTTGGTCACCATTCTCTTTATATGACAGTCACACAAGCTTGTGACTCATATCTCCTGAAAGATTGTAAATCCAGGCTGGTGGTTGTGTTCATACCCTGGTATCCCTTTGTACACCTAGAATAGCGCAAACAGTCTTCCAGGTGGTAAGAAATTGAGCCAAACTCTCTGTTTCTAGAAGTTTCACTTGCAACCATCGAATTGGTAGCCTAATCCATTCCAAGCTCTCTTTCAGAAGCAGCCTCTGCTCTGGGCTTCGAGAAGCGGCTGCACAGAGACAGCTTTCCTCACACAGGCCTTGCTTAGACCTGGGCTTCATCCGCAAGCCTGTGGCCTTCCTTAATTTAAAACTCGGATGTGCTCAAGCTGGGACTGATAGGATTTCTCCACCCGTTAAGACAATGAAAATGCATTTCTAGCATGGTTTGAATTAAATGAGAATTTCCCATTTTTCATAAACATTTACAGTAGTTGTGGATGCAGAGTTGAAAGGTTTAGGGTTTTGGTGTTTAATTAGAAACAAATGCCCTTTTTGGTCATGTTAGCAAGGACAGCAGGTCTCAGATTAAGAATATTTTGATTATTTGTGCCTGCATTTTGATTTATTTTTTTTCTCTTGAAGCTCCATGCTGACTTCCCAAGGTGACTATTAAATGTGTTGGTGGGACATGGGATTCTCAGAATAGCTGGTTTACGTCTGGGAGCCACACCCTCTGCAGCATTAGGCCTCATCGCAAGCCACCAGAGGATCCCTTCCTTTCCTGAGGGAGGGGTCTGTGGGAGGAGAGGAGCCCAAGGGACAGCAGTTAGAGCACCTATGGCCTCTTTGAGACCTGGGCCAAGAGAGAAGTGGTGAGCTTTAACTACACAGGGGCTCAGAGATGAGCTGGCCTGGCCTGGACCCTGCCTGTCAAAGAGGCCACTTCTGTAAAATTCTAGGGAAGCAGCAGAGGAAAAAATATAGTCTTGCCATTTGCAAGTGGCCTTGCCATATCCCCAATGGCAATTCCAAGTCTGTCTGCCAGGGTGGGAGAAGGAGGGATTGATTCACAGCAGCCTGCCGCCCTCTCTCTGAGAAGTCCTTCCTGGGGTCCTCCTGAAAACAGGCCTGTGCCCCAATCATAGCATTGTCTCTGAGAGGGTAGCCAGAGCCAAGTCACTCTCCCCATGGTCATGCTGGAATTGTTGAAAGGACTGTCTCCTGCTGAATGCTTTCCCTCCAATCCGCTCCACAGGAACCTGATCAAGGGCAGAAAAGGCCTGAAAAGTTCATCTGCCTATTGAGGGCACTCCAGTGAATTAGTGCCTTTGGATATTGGTGGCAATCCAAGTTAGTTCATAAGCAGTCAAGGGGTCATCCATGCAACCAGGGAGAGGACCCTTAAAAGCATTTTACTCCACTGGTCTCATTTTGCAGCAAAAGCAGCTGAGGCCCGAGAAGGGTTGGAGCTGGTGCCTCTTAATCCCAGTTGAGGAAGTGAACAGCAGCTCGGCCATTTCAGGTCCTGACTGTCGTCCCACCTCACTGGTGGAGGTTCCTGCTTTGATGTCATTTCCTTCTGGGTAGGAGGCGTTTTATTAAAGTCTTTACTCTAAGTCAGTCAAAGCAGGGTTACCTTACTTCCTCTCTGCACCATCCCTCAACCCTCCACACTGTTATGCGAGCACTCTGCCGTGAGTTTTCATTATACCAGTTTTCATTATAGAAACTAAAAACTGTGATCAAGTTTAAAGAAACAAAAGTTTAGACACACTTCTCCCTCCTAAGAGGTATCACCGCTATTAGAATAGTCTGGGTTTTCTGTTCCTCTCTTTGTACTTAGAATATTTGGCTAAGCAAAGGGCCAGAGCAAAGGGCCTAGCTCTGAGGTCAGAATCTCAGCACTATCATTTCCTAGCTTGGACCAGGCGGCCAATTACTTAAACCCCCTCCCCACCCCTCACCCAAAGCCACAGGACCTTGGGAGTCTCTCATGAGGTTTAAACCAAATTATTAAGGCAGACCTTTCAGCACAGTGTTGGGTGCACTTTAATAGCTTGTTGTTGTTGTCGTTGTAAGAAAAGCAGAGAAATCTGGAAGCCCCACAATCATAACAACACAAAATTAAGTTACAAAAAACAAACAAAACGACACTCAAGTAGAAGAATGATTACAAGTTATTCAACCACTCAAGGAAAGAATTCATTCAGTTGGTCGGGTTTTGACCCTAGTTCCTAAATCCATTTGAACAATTTAAAAAAAATAATAATTTTTTTAAAGAAGGAGGTTATTAGAAAGCCACATAAAATGAGTCCCTTTATCTCCCGCCTAGAAGAGAAAGCCATTCATGTGTTTTTAAGCAACAGAAATGATATAAATGTTGTGAGGAATTATAAAATCTATGCCAGAGTGGCATTTAGGGGTCTCTCTCTCTCTCTCCCCCTCACCCTTCTCGCAAATGTGCTGGGTGAAGTGAGTTGCACCAGATGATTTTAATAGAACAAAATCACATAATGAACTTTTCACATCAAGTGCCTTTTTTTCCATGATTCCCGCCCTGTACCTTGTTTATGAAGCTTGTAAATAGGGTAGATTAAATGGGGCCCTTTCTCTCCAGTGCAGAAGGCCAGACCCCTCAAAGCCAGAGGAGAATGAGGGGTTGGGGAGGGAGGAAGGAGAAAGCAATAAAGGACTAGAGTAGGCAGCCAGGGGCCTGCAGGGGTAAACAATGCCTGGCTGTGGAAAACTGGAGAGCAAGCACTTGTCTGGAGGGGAAGGTTCAAGCTGGCTTTGGCTCTACCCCACTACCTGCCCGACCTGCCCTGGTCACTTTCCGCACAGACTTAGCAGACACCGAGGACACTTCTCGCAGAGTCCACAGAGATTTCTCCACAATCAGACCTCATCTTCCAAGCTATGTCAAGTCCCGGGAGCACTGGAAGTAGGGACACAGGTCAGATTGCATCTAGGGGGAGAAAGGGTAGTTTCTCCCAGTGGATAAATGAGGAAATAGCATCTGAGGTGCAGAGGTGAGAGGCACGATGCAGTGGGGTGTTTGAGCTCAAAAAGCAGGTTGTGGTGTAAATACACAGGGCAACTATATGCGCCAAAATAGTTCAGCATCTGAGGGGCCGGAGCAATAGTCCAGAGGGTAGGGCATTTGCCTTGCACGGGGCTGGCCCATGCTGGCCTGGGTTCGATCCCGGCATCCCATATGTTCCCCGAGCACCACCAGGAGTAATTCCTGAGTACAGAGCCAGGAGAAACCCCTGAGCATCGCTGGGTGTGACCCAAAAAGCCAAAAAAAAAAAATAGTTCAGCACCTGAAAAAAATTGATTGCAAGGTAAAAAGAAGGCTGGCAGAACCAAAAATCACCAACTTCTTGATAATGGTTTATTCTGAGTGTTGGGTTTGTTAGATTGTGATGTGTAGATTTTCATGTCAACGTGACCAGACCATGTTGCCCAGATGTTTTCAAAGATCATTCTGTTTCTTTGAGGATGTTTTTTGAGATGAGGACTTTGAGTAAAGCAGTATCCTTTATAATATGGGCCTTATCCAATCAGTTGACGGGCTTATGAGACCTAAGACTGACCACTGAGCTAGAAGGAAAGTCTACCAGAAGACATTTTATCCTTAGACTAGCAATTCCTGAGTCTCCTGCCTTCACACCTCTCCTGTCAAATTTTAAGCTCACCAAGAAGCCTCCACAATGATCTGTGTCAAACCTCTCCCTTTCCCTTTCTCCCAACACCCTATTTGTTGTTTTGCTTTAGGGAGCCCCGACTAACAGAGGTTCACTTTGCTTTAACAGGAATCTTTGTGCAAATCAGGTAGGACATGGTGGCTAAATCCTTCCTCCATTTCTTTCTCCTCTGTGACCTTGGGCTTTCCACTTGACCACTGACCTTTCCAGGCTTCCCACCTCCAGGGCTTATTTATATCATCTACTCTATGGAGTTCAGAAAGAATGATATGAGCTAGGTGTAACCTAATTCACATTTATGCATTGATTCAACAAATATTTGCTACACGCCAATGCTGGTGCTAGAGATTTGACATTGAATACAAAGTCTCAAGCAGCTTAGATTTCAGACAAGAGTGGAAACTGCATGAAATCATCCCAAACATATAAGCATGAGATAAGGGTTCTAAAGTCAAAGAAAAATGTGCAAAGGAATCTGACCAAAGGCATGGCCCTGAAGGTAGATGTGCTCAAGCCATAGGGGAACAGATGGTGCAAGTCCCCAAGGAACAAACAGGAAGTCAAACAGCCAGTCTCATTGCAAGGCTGCCTGTGGGTGATGAGGGAGCCTAAGGCCAGGGAAGACAGCAGAGGCCAGAGGTGCAGAGGACCAGGTCTGGGCTAGGCTGCAAGTTTGAAAGTTGTGTTGAAGGACCTATGAAGTGGTTGATCCAGTTCTTTCTGGCATGGAAAAGTTCTAATATATACTGCATGTGTGTGTGTGTGTGTGTGTGTGTGTGTGGCGTACATGCATGCATGCGCACGCATGGCATGCCTCTGTGTGTGGGTGGAAGGTGGTGATTAGTGTGCTGGACAAACGGCTTAAGGGACCAGTAGGGGGTTGCAACAGTTCACCAGGCCAGAGTGGTAGTGGCAAGAAGCAGCTGCTGCTGTTACCACTGTTACTACTGCCACTGAAACTGGTATTTACCAAGAGGCTTCAGCTGCCTCCACAGTGTGCTGGGCAGGGCTCTCTGCATCAAGCCTGTACTTAGAAAGGTGTGTCATTTGCAAGTAGCTGGCCACCCAGAAAGTCTTGCCAGCAGTCCAAGCCACGCGGTCTGCATCTCCTACCGCATAGATTCTCTGGGACCTGGGCACAGACATTACTACCTCTGAGCCTCAGTTTACCTATCTGGAGCATAATAATCCCTGCCAGAATAGTGGTGAGGGGCCGCTGTGAGTTTAGTGACATCATGAATGTGGAATGACTTTGGAAAGCTACACAAAAGCACTGGGGGCAAAAAGCTAGGTAAGGCGCAGTTTGCACGCATCTGGTTTCCATATTGTCCATATTGTCTGAGGCATTTTGCTTTGGGAGTGCAGCCTCTGAGACAACTGCTTAGTTCCAGGGTTAGGCCTCAAGGTCCCCAGTGATGAAGAGAAGAATTTCAGATAATGAGAATAACCAAGGCACAGCACTCTGCCCTTTACCATCACGTCCTTTTATAAAGAGAATCCCATTTAATCCTCACCCTGCTTCAGGGGAACACAAGGATAGTGTCTCATTAGATCAGACATGACGGGTGATAGATGCTCTGAACCCATGGTGAATCCAGGAGTCCAGCTCCTGTCTTGAGCAGCCAAACTTGGTTCCTTCTTTTTATGCACATTCTGCTTTTCTGCAATAAATAATTATGGCTCATAGAGTCTTAAAACAGGTTACTTTAGAGATCAACAATTTTTTTCTACCTGCATGAGATCGTAAACCTCTGATTTTGTTGCCAAGATTTAAGAAGCTGGTGGTTCACATAAAAATGTAGTCTTTGAGTTTAAGAAATAGACCATCTGGCTGCTGGGACCTCCCTCTGGAAAAACAACACTGGCTGGAGGAGAGGAGGCTACCCCTCTCCTTCGATGGTGCAGGAATGCTCAATTGGCCACTGCCCCTTCACTCCCTCAATGGAAACAGTGCCCAAGTAAACACTGTCCACTTGTGACTCCTAATCTACACCAGCCTCCTTGTTCAGAAGTGAGAAAGTGGTTTCAGACAGGCGAAGGGACAGCTGGCTTTGGGATGTGAGGCTTGAGACTAGGAGGAGACTTGGCTGCTTTGTAAATCAGGGCCACCTTCCTACCCCACTGCTCAGCCCCACACACCTCCTTGCAGATGGGCATGCTGGGACCACAAGCTTCTGCTTGGCCAATCCCTTCTGCTCTGTTACCGGGCCCAGAAGAGAAGAGCTTACGTGACTGCCATAAACCCAATGACCAATAAGGCCAATCAAAATCAAGACTATATATGGACATCTTTAGAAAAGTCCTTGTGGCTCAGATGTAAAAAAGAATGATACTGAATCCCTTCAGCTTTGCAACAGTAGACAAAAATCAGTCTGTAGAGTCTTTTTCAGATAATGTTTGAGCATGCAGGGAATCTGAAGGAGACAGAGGCAAAGAGCATTACACTGGGCTCTTCCCTGGGGACCAAGAGCCCATGCAGGGGTGCTCCCATCAGATGCTAACCACATTTGCACTGGCCACTGGGGACTCAGCTTGACTCCCATCTGGGAGCACACGCCTCCCAAATCCTTGTGCTTGGTCTTTAGCAACGTATCCTGCTCTCTGAGACAGACCCACCAGCTCCTCTTCAGATGTCTACTCCTCACTCTAGGCCTGGCAGCCAGAAGGAGTTTCTGGACCCTGTTTCTTGGATCAGCCAGAGCAGTAGGTGCTCTAGATGGGACCCAGGGCATCTGACTTCTAAGCCTGACTCCTCTTCATCCAACTCCACACCGCCAGAGTGTCACCCTAGATCTCTCATCTCTGAACCCTCAAGGTTTGTAGAGAGGCTTCAGAAGCAAAGATACTTTGGTTTGACAAATCCCGGAGAGGGGACAAGAAAGTGCAGCTCCATTCCTCGTGGGTTCAAAGACTTCAGGCACTGGGCCTCTGCCTCCCTCCCTACTCCCCCTACCCCTCCCCAAGTCTAGGCTGCTCAGACTCGCCTTCCTCCACCTTCTGCCTCCACCTCTGAAACTTCCTGGGGCTTGAGCAAAGCTCTCCTGTGGCTGCAGGTTTTGTATGCTACCCCACGAAGGGAGCGTTCATCTTCATTATTTCCAAAGAGGAGCTGCCGGCAACAATGAGACATTTTATGAGAAAGAAGACCTTAAACTGGTTTTCATTAAATGTAGCTTGATGGAGGCGAACCGGAAACATCCATTGGAGCAATGGCAGCCTTTCAAAGCCCCCTGCAGAAACGATAAGCTATAAAAACAAATGGCCCAGCAACAGAACAAAAAAACAAGGCTTCAGGAACATTTGCCGGCTGCAAACATGGTCCATGGGGCCCTACCCCGCCTCTTAAGGCTGAACCTTCCCAACAGGCTGATCTAGCAGATAACGTGAGTTGGGGATGCCTCCCTCCACTCACCACCCCCCACCAGGAGAGCAGAGTGATGGACAGGGCCAGGGGGGAGACGGGTAGTGGCAGTGGTCCTTGGGTCAGCAGAATCCCTTCAGTAAGAACAGAGTGTGGTGCAGCAATGTGGAGTTTCACCTACAGTGGGTGCCATTCAGTGGGCTCTGGTTGTCGCCAAGGAAATGGAGGCTGAGTTGGAAGTCCCAGAACCAAAATCCCTGAGATTTTGGTTTGAGAATCCAAATTTGATTCCAGGAAAGGGCCAAAGCCATCTGCAATTTTGTCTCCCTTAAGAAAATGCTTCTGGACTTAAATTGATTTTTAGAACTCAGGAGAGAAACTAGCAGAAATCAGGGCACCTAACTTCAAAGGAGTAGAATTAGGGGGTGAGAAGGAGGCTGCTCCTCAGAGTGAGAGAAACCTGGGTGCACCCACACATCTGCCTCATCACGAACCTGCTGCTGCTGCTTCCAGGCTCCCCTGCCCTCATGGAGGCAGAGACTCTCTTCTTTTCTTTTCTTTTCTTTTCTTTTCTTTTTCTTTTCTTTTCTTTTTTCCTTTCCTTTTTTTTTCTTTTCTTTTCCTTTCCTTTCCTTTCCTTTCCTTTCCTTTCCTTTCCTTTCCTTTCTTTTCTTTTCTTTTCTTTCTTTCTTTTTTTTTTTTTTGTTTTGCTTTTTGGGTCACACCCAGCAATGCTCAGGGGTTACTCCTGGCTTTGCACTCAGGAATTACTCCTGGTGGTGCTCGGGGGACCATATGGGATGCCGGAGATCCAAGCTGGGTTGGCTGCATGTAAGGCAATTGCTCTATCCGCTGGACTATTGCTCCAGCCCCAGAGACTCATTTTCACCTAGGAGATGGCAGGGCAACCGCTTTGGATTTGGGCTTGTGTCCTGGTGTGGTGGAGAAAGGTCCATGCAAATGCATCTTCTCTACATCAGGCACTGTGTTCAGCCCCACGGCCAGCAGCCAAGAACACAGACCCAAATCCCTGCCCTTGAGGGACTTCAGGAGAGGAGGAGAAGGATGATAAATCTGATCAGTGAGGGAGAGGGAAGCCCTGCCTCAGAGATGATGTCAGCATCTTGGGGGGTAAATACAGCCTCAGAGAACAGGTGGAGGGTGGGGCCACTTAGGATGGGGGAGGGGTATTGCGCCACACTTAGCTGCTCAGGGCTTACTTCTGGCTCTCTGCTCGGGGATCATTCCGGGTGGTGCTCAGGGGACCATATAGGGTGCCAGGGCGTAAATTTGAATTGGCCATGTCCAAGGCAGGCACCTTACACAAAATATGTCTCTCTGTCCCCAAAGATAAGGCTCTTTGGGTCTCACTGAGGTGGGTTTTCAGGCACAGAAGATGCAGTGAGGGAAATGTGTCCCTGACAGAGGGCACTGAGAGGGCACAGACCTGGCAATGAGCAGACAGGGGTGTGTTGGTGAGCAAGGAACCAGCATGTGTGCGGGAGACAGCCTTGGAGAGCCTCATTCAGCACCTGGCTCCAGGTAGCTGTGCCTTTGCTTGTCTTGGTTTCATTCCATTAACAGTGGAACCAGATATCCAGATGCCTCAAACTTGAAGCTCTTCCAAACCCTCCCCCTTCTCTGCATTAGAGATGGTGTTACCTGCTCAGGGTGCTGGGTCTTCCCTTTCTGCCTCCTTACTCGCTTCCAATCTCTTCATTTCTAGAGACCCAAAGGAAGGCACTGAAAGTAACAGGACCCTAGGTGGGGTTCTCTAACTCTCCTGCCTGTGGCTTCCTCCAAGAGCCCTGGGGTTCCTGCTCTGGTCTCAGACTTTCCACATCCCAACTAGAAGGTTCTCACAGGTGTGACTGGTCCTTCTCAGCTGGCTCCTTGCTCATACTCCTGCCCATGCCCATCTCCCATACGCCCTCTCTGCACCTGGGACATATGCATGAGCTCTGTCCTGGAGGGCAGATCCATGCTGAAAAGAGAATCATCTGTGGTACAGATTGGACCTGGGAGTGACACCAAGAGGTTGAAGGCTCCACTTGTGGCCAGACTGAGAAGCCCACCCTCCTGAAACACTTTCTTCATCAGTGGTCTTGGGTGTGCACACACCCCTGCTTCTCAGCACACCACCCTGATAGCCCCTCCTGGTGATGTCCCAGAAAAAGCCACCTCTGGGAAAAAGCTCTCAGTACCCCATTGGAAGTGGGGGTTCATGGATCTGAGGGTGTCAGGGCTGGAGGCAGGAGCTCAACAAGGCAGTGAGGTGGGAAGGAGAAGCTCTTCTGGAGACTTCCAGAACCAAAAGCACCAGGACATGCCTCTGATGAGAGAGGAGAGTGCCTCAGGTGAGGGAATTTGGATCAAAGCCCTTCATCCTTGGTTGATAACTCTCTGCCCTCGATGCAGACAAGGAGCAAAGCTGGGGCTGCTCTGACACAGTAAAGCTGCAGAACCCTGAGATCTAGCTGGAAGGAAGATTGAAATGGATGTGAAACCTCCCACCAGACAGTCACAAACATGGGCAAAAGTATGACATCTTCCAAACTTTATTTTGATATGGTTTGGGATTTTGTTCGTTTGTTTTGCTTTTGAGGGAGCAGCCTCCAAATCGGTGGTTGGAGTGAATCTCAGCAGTGCTCAATTTGGTCAGACTCAGGGCTGGCCATGCGATGCTGCTCAGACCCAGCTACGCCACCAGAGTCTTACCCAGCCATGCTCCAGGGACTGTACAATGCCAGAGATCACACTCAGGGTTTTGTGCATGACTGACCCTTCAGCTGTTTACTGGTGAGAAGAGTGAGGCCTAGTTACGGTGTGCTGGCAGATTCTGTGAGGTGAAAGCCATAGCACCATGTCCAGGACACAGTGATGGTTTCTGATATGGTTGTGTTGACAAAACATCATCCTCCCCTCAGTGCAGGGAAGGGCCTCCCAAGTGGTCCCCTGGGGATCTCTCTGAGCTGTTTCATAGTAAGCAGAATTCTTTAATGAAACAAAGGAATATCAATCAAGGAGTCAGCATGTGAAACATTTTTAAATTCAGATGTATCCTAAATAACTGTAGTAAGTGAAAGGAAAACCACCACCAGGGACAGCTTATTTCTAACCAGGATGTCTCCATCTCCTGCCGTTGATGGTGGGGGTCTCCTGAGTGGGGAAGGACTGGCCTTTTCACAGTCAGTAGCAAAGAGTGGATGTGATGGGATCAGAGAAGGGAACAAATGGCACAACAGTGCTGATAAAGGCTGCCGTGGAGGTCCAGTAAACTCGGCAGCCTTGTTTGGCCCCTGTGTGAGAGAGAGAGGGTCACCTTTCCCCATCTGCCCAACACTCTACCAACACTGGAAGGAAAGCCCTGCAACTCCGAAAGGGGCCTCAATCAAAGAAACTAAGGCATGGAGTCTGAGAGACTGGCCTACCTGCTGGGCAGTGGACAGAAGAAAATGCTATTCAGCTCTGGTGATTTCTAAGGGCAGGGCCCACCACATTTGGAGTGGGCAGCCCTGGCACATGGCCAGAAGGCAATGATGTTATTGAAGGAGAGAAGGGAGGATACATAAACCTGCCACTTGCAGCCTCCTCGTTGGTCTGGATGACAGAATGGGCCAGCCAACTTGTCCTTTGGACATGGGAAACTTAGCAACAGAAGTTGCTAAGATGGACTTCCTTAGCCATGAGAAGAAAGGCTATAAGGAGGAAAAACAGTGAGCTGGCAAGGTGAGGGAGGGCAGAGCACACCAACAGACAAAGCAAAAAGCCTAAGCCAGCAGACCAGGGTCCTTCCAGAGTAGCAAATGGCATTTAAAAGCAACACAATAGGAGACTGGAGTTTCCTGCTTCTCTACTAACACTCCCTGAGATCCTGTTCATTGCCTGCCACCTTGCTCAAACTCCCATTTTTCTCTAGTTTGCTTTAGTGCCCCTATGATCCTGACATCCCAGGTGTGCTACAAGCTGCATCATCTGATCACTTCAGCTTGGGGTCTTCTCTAAGGAAAGAGCTGCTGGAAGAAGGCCAGCTTCAAACCCCCTGAGGTCGCACAGCCCTGTTCATCACCCGACCGCAGCAGAGCTGGAGAGAGTGGAGCAGTGACCTGTCCACTCACTCATCTTTATGAGAGCATCTCCACGTGGGAGCCTTCCCTTTTCATCAGGATGTTTTTCTTGATGTCCAGCCGAAACATTCCCACTTTTTATTTCTTCCTATTAGTCAATGCTGAGACCCTCGATGTTACCGGCTGATAGAAACCCAGTCTCCCTACAGCTGGCCTTCTGAGTACACATATCTCTAACTGTTTATACGTGGACAGACTTTGGCTGCTGCTCCCTCTCCTCCCGCTCCTCAGCAGCCCTCTGCGTGTTTAATTTCTCTTCTCCACTCTTTTCAGATATAAGGTCTGTGGAGTTCAGGAACTGATAAAAAAAAAGATTAAATATAGTCGGTGCAGAGCTGGAGAGATAGTACAGTGGGTAAGGTATTTGCCTGATATGCCGCAGGCTGGAGCTTGAATCCCAGCAACCCATTTAGTCCCCTGAGCACCACTGCTAGGAATAATTCTTGACTGCAGAGCCAGAAATAACCTTTGAGAAATGCCATTGTGGCCCCCAAAACAAAAAAAAATTAAGGGGTGCAGGATGGCAGGAAGACAGGTGGGAGAAAGAAGTATCAGGGGTCTGCAGAGAAATTCCAGAGACATAGAAGCTCTGAGCAGAGATGGGGCCTTCTAAACCACTCTCATGGCCCAAACTGAGGAGGGATCCCTAGTAGAGAGATTCAAGCCCCAGCCTGCAGCATATCAGGCAAGTACCTTACCCACTGTACTATCTCTCCAGGCCCTATGTGTGAGTCAGAGTCTACTGAAGACCAGGGGCTGTCTAGGTGGAAATACAATGTCAAAGGAAGAGACTTGTTCATAGTGGAATCCCATTTGAAGACCCTGAGAAATCTTTGGACATTCCCTTTGGTGAAGGGCAAATGAAAGTTGGTCAACAGGCTGAAAGGTAAACTGTGGGTCACCTAGAAATAGACAAGCATTTTTTCTGAAAAGGGTGACTCTGGGCTCCTGACAATGAGAAAGGCAAAGGGAAAAGTTATTTGGGAGACTCAGGACCATCATTATACTATGAAATGAATAATCAATCTATTTTCTCATCACGTATATGTCACTGATAGAGTAAATTCTCAAGGAGGTAAAGTTTAGTCACATGTCACTCCCTGAGCAGCTTTTTTTTTCAGACTAAAGAGAAGGAATGAGAGAAAACGCAAAAGGGAGGTAGGCATTTGGGCATTGTAATATTCCATAGTTACTAGATCACTAGATCACTAGACATCCCGTTGTTCATCGATTTCCTCGAGCAGGCACCAGTAACATTTCCATTTGACCCTATCACGTGCCAGTGTAGCCCAATGGCATCTGGTTGTTTCAGGAGTACGAAGAGCCTCAAACCGCTTGTTCATGGTCTTGATGAAGAAGTCTGACCATCTTGTAGGTGGGTGGCCACGTGATCTTCAGTCAGAAAATACATGTAATTGCTCTACACTCCACTCCATGGCTGCTATCGCCACATCCCCAGCCCTCACTGCACTGAGCCGGGTTTCATTGGAAGCTGCAGGTGAGAGAGAGAGGAACCTTATGTTCTCTCTCATACAATTCCCCACCATCTTGGGACTTGCAAGTAAGCTGGGAGAGGGAGTGCTATGCACTATTATTTTTGTAGTGAAAAGACCCAGACCTGACATCTATAAGTTAGAGGAGAAAATATGCTTAGGTATTGGTCATAGCTAGGTTAATACTTAGTTTTATGAGTTCTTATTTCCCCAGATATAAAATCTAGAACACTAACTGGAGGATTACTGTGAGGACAGAAGATGGAAGACTTTCTTTGGTATTGCTCTTTACAGTGTCTGGGAAATAGAAGGTGCTTGGTATAGCTAACATTAAAGGGTAGCCAGGGACACAAATCCAGAAAACCCTGAGAACTCTTTTGACTCTCTTCTCTTGACTTAGTATGTTTTGGACTGAAATGATTCAAACATTGACTTGGCACATGAGCATACTGACTTGTCTATTTTCAACATTTGTGAAACTAACCAGGGCAGAAACATTCCTGCTTGGATTATTATCTGGAATCTAATGACAGTCTTTGTCTGGCTTTTTAGACAACCCATTCTGTGTAGACACTTAGCTGTATAATTTTTGGATTCACTGGATGGTATGCGCTGAGAAATGGCCAATTTTTACATTGGAGAAGGCAACATAAAGATTGTGAAAGCTGCTCTTGATGAATCATTAAACTGTCCCAGGAACCTTCTCTACCAGAGATAATCCATTGCATAAGCCAGATAAGAGCCAAGAAGGGGAGTGAATATGCTTTGCTTTTATTTACAATGGAAAGGCAATGACTTTGCCTCTAGGAGTCCCACCCTGGAGGCTCTCTTCAGCAAGGAGGCAGGCAGCAGTGGCCTGTGACTGGACTTGACAATCTGAGACCCCTCGTTCAGAGCTGTGGTTTGCTTGGAACTCTGGGAGAGCTTGACTGTTTCTGGCTGGCTCACTGTCTTTGTAGAAGTTAAGTTGTTTGTCATCTTAATTTCCGAAAGCATAGAATTTGAAGTTGGTGCCAAAAAAAAAATTTGCGACCTTGTACATTGCCTATAGCTTGCATAACAGATGGTGGTCTGGGAGGTTGATGTTTTTCAAAACTTGATGACTTCATGGCTTAGTATACTGAATAAAGTTGTTTTCTTTTAGATAGCATTTTAGGAATGGGGACTGTTGATCAGGACGAGGACCTGAGCTGAACCCAGACCTTAGTTTTCTGACTTTCTGAAATTCCCTTCTGAAGAAAACTAGTGTCATATATAACACATGTTTCATGTACATATTAGACACACACATTAGACAGAGCTTTTTGCACATCTACTCTCTTAGGTAGTGTGGAACTAGATTATGAGAGAAGCTGTTATCTGAGGGTCTCACAGTTCCTGGGGGTAAAAATAGCCCTAAGGGCCTCCCAGAAAAGACCCAAGCTTTGCATTAGCATTTGGTCTGTGGGTGCTGGTCTGAACTGATCTTGTTCTTTAAAGAAACAAAGAAGATTCTTTCCCAGAGAAAAGGATTTTGACTTTTAAAGTAGCTATTCATGGGACTGTCATTGTGTAGATGTGGCTTTGAATGTCACTCCTGGGAGAGTAGGGTAAAGAATGCTAAATCCGAGAGGGGCAGTATAGAGAATGGGGGGGGGTCACTGCCCTCATTTTACCTATGTGAGGACATAAGACTTCAGTTAACAAAAAATCCTAGATTCAAACAGCAAATCTCAATCCAAGAGCTGGTTAAATCTTGTTTTCCTTTCCCTTGTGAGTAAAGACCACCTCTTTACCCCCAGCCCTGTACTTTGGTTCTCAGGCTGGAACTCTCCTACCATACCAAGTTATGGCTAACCAGAGTATAATTCCACCCACTCTGATGAACTGCTACTTTGCTCTCCTTTCCCAGGCGCATACCACGACAATTCCCAAGTGCTTCTAATCTTCTCACTTCTAAAGTACACAAAAGCACATTGGCTGATCCCCATTCTGAACTTGGAGACCTTACAGTTACCATGATGGATTTTCACCTTTCAAGTCAGGCATCGCTTGAAGTCCAACTACTCAAGCATTAGCCTGAAAAAAGGCTATGATTCACTTTCCTTTCCCCTAGGACACCCTAAGATGCACTTGGGACCTTGAACAAATCTTTTCGTCTTTCTGATACTCGCTATTTTGTTTTGCAGGGTATGAGATTCCATCAATATTTCCTAAAGGGTTTTCTGAGAAACACACATTCTATAAGAAAATTAAGTATACTTGAGAAAAGAGAACAAGAAAAAATTGCCTATAGGGTAGATTAAATCAGTACCTTTTAATTTAAGTTAATTTAAAGTTTTAATTTAAGTTAATTTCTCATTGGCTTGCAATGCTTTGGAGGTTCAAGTGTTTAGCATCACACCTCTTTTTTGTTTGTATTGGAGCCATACCCAGTGCTGCTCAAGGGTTACTTCTGGATCTGAGCTCAGGAACCACACTTGCCAGTACTTGGGGTTCTATATTGGATGCCTGAGATGGAACTAGGTCAGCCACCTGCAGGCTACTGTCCTACCCACCACACTGTCACTCCATCCCTGCACAACATCTCTTCATGTGTGTAATACTCACCACTTTCCCCACCAGAGTTTCAGAGCCGTTTTGCCTCACAAAATGTCTCTCTGTTCATTCCTTCTACTCTGCTTCCCTTCTCCCTCTAGTAACCATCACAGTTTTTACTGAATCTAGGAACTGATGGTGTGATTTTGCCATTTGCTTGTTTTAATTATTCATATTCAATATGTGAGTGAAACCATCCCTACTTGTTTTATACTTCCTTACTTACTTCAAATAGTATAAACACCCAAAGGTTCATCCATTTCTACCTGAAGGTTATGTTTTCATTTGTTTTTAATGGCAGAGTAGTATTCCATTGCATGTATATGCCAGACTCCTTATCCAGTCATCTGTGGATGAGCAGTTAGATTTCATAGATTGGGTGTTATGAGAAATGCTATAATGAACATAGAGATACAGATGTTTTTTAATTAGCATTTTCATATACGCCAAATAAATGACAAAAATTATATGAGTGATGTTGCTGTATCATATGGAATTTCCATTACTGCTTTACCATTTTTATGAGGTTGGAGTAACATGTGGTGTTACTTGAAGTTTACTCTGAAATCTGTGTTCAGGGAGTCACTACAGATAGCAGATGGGGAACAACCTGTGGTACCCAGGATTAAACCAGGATTGGCTTCATGCAAGGCAAGTGTCTTGACTCCTGTACTACTCAAGTGTCCTCTTCTTTCAATGAAACTCTGTTTTTACAGAGGTTGCCTTGATTTATATGCTCACCAACATGTATTTATTATGCACATCTTCATCCACACTTTTCATTTCTAGTATTTTTACAAAGGTGATCCTCACCATTATAAGTTGAAGTTTTGAGTTACATTTCCCTAATAAGTGATATTGGGCATTTTTGTCATGTCTGTGTGGGTAAATCAGCATTTATTTAAAATGTGTATCTTTTCAATTGCCTTTAGCTTACTTCAATAAGCATCCTATAAATAAATTTTCTTTTTATAAAAATCATGCACATAGCCAATGCTGGACTAAACAAAACCAAATATGTTTCTCTGCAGGGTTTAGCAGTCTTCCATATGAAAATGTGTCTTAGAAAAGCAAGTTGGGATGAAGTATACACAGTTTCTCAAGCATATCTGGCCATGGTATTTCATCATGCACTCTGCCCCCACAGTTGCATGGAGCATTGCTCTCCCTTTCTGTAGTTGTTCTTGATGCATCTAGTAGCTCTATTTTCTAAAATAATGGATATACCCACTTCCAGGCTTTTCTCTCTCATTATCAGTGTGATTCTGTTTGGCGTTTTCTTAGTTTATGTTTTTTCAGATGCAGAAAATTATGTAATTAGCTGTGAGGTCTCAGGCCATAATTTGGGAAACATTTCCCACTTAAATTAAAGGCTCTGCACGCCCACCCAATCCGTAATTGTGTGGATCTTTCAAAACTCTCCGTTGGCTTCATTTAATTGTTAAACATTAATTTAGTGGGGGGAAATCTTCAAAGAAGGGGTAGAAGGATAGAGGAAGCGTGGCTGGTAGGACAAAATATTAATAGGTGGTTAAAAGCAAAACAGTAATTCTTCCGTCTAAGCTTGCAGTCTTTGGTTGGTGTAAAAGAAACACTCAGTTATTCCGGGATTATACAGGTTTCATTGACTTAAAATGACCTAAAAGCAGCCAGAGGGGGATTTACTTTTGTCTTTTTTTTTTTTTGGCCCAAGGGCACCAAAAGAAAAACAGGGTTTTGTTTTTTTTAAAATCTGAAAATGCCCTTTTCCAAGACAGTTTCCAAAAGTGTTCCTTCAGGATCTCAATGTCATTTGACAAAGACCAAAAAATTAAAACGGAAAAGTCCCATTCTGCCAGCAGCATTGCTCATACAGCCCTTTAGCTGTGCACAGCCCTGTGCTCCCATGCAGGGCAAGGCCCAATACCTTCTAGAGCATCTGAGAGGAGGCTGGAAATGTGTGGTGTTACCATGGTGACCGCTGTCAACAAAGGTTACCCCTGGTGGAACCTCTTTGGCCCTGTGACCCACACACAGAGTTGGAATAATAGACTCTGTAAGTGGCTTCTGCTCTGCAAATAGAGACAGGGCTGGAAATCAATTATTAATGAGCTGGGTGACATTGACATTCATCCACATTTAATAAGCAGCCCAGCAACCAGAGAAGAGCAGGGTTTGCCCAATAAAGTCCCAGGAGCTGGTGGGGTATTCAGAGTAAAAGATAAAGCTAAGGACAGAAACCCAAAGAGAAAGAGATGATGGCCGGTCTATAGCTAGTGAGCAGATTTTAATTATTTAGATTTCTCTGCTTGACATTCCTCTGGGTACCAGTTTTTATCCCAAATGAACTCAAAGGATTTGACCTGCTGATCACAAAGAGCATCTCCTCCCCACTGTTTCCAGCGTGCTTGCCAACAAGACAAACGAGGAGCAGGTTGGTCTTCATTTGGAGTTCAGAAGCTCTTGATTTGGGCTGGACTGATAGCACAGTGGGTAGGGTATTTGCCTTGCATGCCTCTGACCTGGGTTCAATCCCCAGCATCCCATATGGTGCCCTGAGCACTGCCAGGAGTAGTTCCTGAGTGCAGAGCCAGGAGTAACCCCTGAACAATGCCAGGTGTTACCCCCCCAAAAAAAGGAAGCTCTTGGTTCATACTTTTATCTTTTTAGTAGAAAAATAAAACGCTAATGCAATGAGGTGAGAGAGTGAGAGAGTACTGAAATATGTGTCTTTCAGCCCGTGTCTTCAGTGAAAAACAAGCCTTTGATTTCTCCAGCAACCACTCTGCAGCGTCTTCTGTCTTCCCTTCGCAGGGAGCCTCTGCTAAATTTTTATAGAAGAAGATCTGCACAGCTGCATTTGGGCAAACAAAGGGGCTCACCCACACTGCCCATGTGACCTCTGTGACAGAAGGGACCTGGGTTGGATTTGTTTTTTCCAAAACAAATCCCATTGCTGGGTTCCCCAGCACTCAGGGGCCAGTGAACCCTTCTCCCCACCCCACTCATTGATGGTGGTACACTTGACTCTGGCTTTTCACGATTTGGTCTTGGTAATGTAATGCCTGCAGCAGTTGGGGGTGGGGGTGGCAAAGGGAAAGGGGGTGGTCACCAGAGTCATCCATTCACTGCCAGGGAGGGTGGGGGTGAAATGTAGTTCCAGGGATAAAACTTGGACCTCAAGTGTACACGGCATTCTACCCTCTTAGATGAGTTCCAGGAGCCTGGTTTTATAGAAAAACATGCGTGGAGAGCAGAGACTGTCGTTTCTACTTTCCTTTTACAGATTGGAAAACTAGGACCCAGAGGGGTGAACTGTGTAATTTGCTCAACTGATCTTCGAATTTTAAAAGTCAGTCAGCCAGCCAGACTCCCTCTGGCCCCGACTCTGTCAGGTCTCAGGCCTGGCATCTCACCCTTTGATATTCTAGATGCTTTTCTGGAGTCTGTCAGTCACTTGAGAGGGGGAGGGGTACCTTCCACCTCTCTGCTCCAAAGCCATCCTGACTTCCTTCCGAGACTATTCCTTCAACAGACTTGTGACTTCCAGACTTTGATTACCTGTGGCACCCAGCATGGCAGAAAGGTGAGATTTCTCAGGAAATGTGTCCACTCAGTCCCAAGGGGCCATAGCAAGTTACGAGTGTCAGCAAAGCCTGCCACCACTCAGCAAGCTGACAAAGGAGCCCAAGGTACAAGGCTGAGACTGGAGTCAATTAAAGGCTGCAACTCAGGAAAAGCCCTCCTTACATCTCCCTTTCTAATCTGGACCCTTTACCTTTTGATATTCTAGACGCTTTTCTTTTGCCCTCTGTCAGCGCAGAATTTTTGAAGGTGACTGATGTCTCAGGTCAATAATTACATGTGGCAAAAGTTCTTAAGCTACAGGTTTAGATGCCTCTAATTTCAAGGCAAGGGCTTGAGGTTTCACCGTCCCTTCCTGTAGGGTTGGGTTGGGGCACTGGGCAGAGGGGGTGGGAGGCCTTCCACATACTACCCAGAGACTTTAGCCTGCCACCACTTCCGCTAGACGCCCCTGGGATCAGACAATATGGACTCTCCATGGCCCCGCCACTTCCTGCACCCACATGTGTAGCAGAATGCTTCTGTGGGAAGTCAAAGATCAGATGCACTACTGACCACCTCTTTAAGTATGTTTCCATTTTTATATTTCACATTATGTCCATTTTCACTCCTTAGTGATAGATGCTTTGGGGTTTTAGAAGATATTGCTTCAGGCACTACATCAAGTCAGCTCAATTAATCATCAAATATGTATTAAGAACTATGTGCCAGGTGCATTTCAAGTGTGTGTGTGTGTGTGTGTGTGTGTGTGTGTGTTGAAGGCTTTGTTGACAGTGCCACTGTCCTCAGAAACATACAGTGAAAACACAAAGCTATAGGAGGGTGGGCCTGGGAGCTTTGGGGACAGGCCCCAGTGGGGAGGGGAGGGATGTCATATGGGAAGGAGCTGCTGTCCAACTGTCAAGCTTGACATTTCAAGGGTGAGGTTGCGTCTGTCAAGTGACAGAGTAAAGGAGAGAGCTAGATCAGCAAGGAGACAATGAAAGAAGTGGGAAGAGGCAAATCAGCCTGGTGGGCTTTCTCTTGACAACAATGGAGAGCTGCTGACCGGAGCTTAAGCAGGGCAGGAATTTAATTGCTTTCCCTTGTTGAAAGTGCGCTCTGGGGAGGGCAGATTAGAATCAGGAGCTTAAAAATATTGCCCTGTTTGGTTTGGGTAACAAGGGATGGATGGAAGAGGGTCACTGTAGAGTGGGCAGGGGGCCTGGTTCCCACTCGCATTCCAGGTCAGGGGCAGCCGAAGATACAGACAGCCATAATGCTTGAGCCTTGCCTCCATCCCAGCCCTCCCACTGCCATCAGCTGCCTGTACATCCCGCAGTCATCAGATCCTCTGTTTCTCCAAATGCTTCTCTGGTAGAAATCCTTTGCTCCAGTGACACCCCTTGATGGTGACTGAGGATAGAATTCCATGTATCCTTTCCCTGCCTGCCACCCACCCCCTCCAAGCTTTCCTTCTAAAAATAATGTTTTCTGGGCTCCCACATGTTCACACATGCTCTTGGCTGGGATTGAGTTCCGAAGGCAGTTCTGTAGTAGAATTCCGGCAGGCTGGCTTCAGGTACCCATTTATTTCTGTAAAATAGTATCCTGTCTTCCACCACTCCAGAAGACATCTCCCCTGTCATTTAGGAGAGGAGCCTGGTGAAATAACAAGTCAGGCAAGATGAGGGGGAGCTTGTTTCAGCCCCACTAAGAAACTGGGTGAGGAAATGAAACTCTGAGCCACTGAAATAACACGCCAAAGCCACACACAGTGAAATCCTCATGAAATACTGCATTCCAGATACACAGAGGGTGAGTTATGGCCACACATACCCCGGGCTCTTTTGGATGTGGAACTCAAGTCCCCGGATTCTTTGTGGGGGACACTGTGCCTTTCTACCCGCCTGTCTTTGACTACCATGAGGCTGAACTACCTACCACACTGTCTGCCTGCATCCTGGTTCTACCGTGATCTGGTGCCTCCTGTCTTTGGTGCTAACTTCACAATGGAACCTAACCCCAAGTCACTAGAATTTGAGTGACTTAAGAATAGTCCTTGTTCCTATGGGCTGTAACTTTGTGACTGTCATTGAGGACATGTCCTTAGTGGATCTCCCTTCCATTCACTGGGAACTTTGTTTTATTCTTACATAGGTGAAGAAGCTGGGCTTGGACATATGAACTCACCTGCCCAACACACCCAGCCAGTTGGCAGCAAAGCTGTACTCCAGCACATTATATTCCTTACCATTTCTTTCAACAACCCCTGACTAGGTGGATGACCTAACTCTCTCTGGGCCTCACTCTCTCTACAGCATCAAAATTATATGAATTCCTTAGTTCCTTTGCTCTCAAAAGAGCCTCAAGAACTGGAAGACAAATGCAGAGCTGACCTGGATGGAGAGTGGGCGCATGAGGGTCCGAATGAGCAAAGAAGGTCCTGAGGCCCACTTGCAGAGTTTGTCTCAGCTAAGAGTGGCCCGCTGCCGAGCTCTGCGCTTCCAGAGGTCTCCAGGCTTTCCAGTACAAATTGCCACTACAGCTGCACTGACTTCTTTTCTTACCACCTCTCATTTTCTGTCCCTCCTTTGAATTCCACTCCTGGATTCTTTATTCTCGTTTTTCTGAGTGAAAGAGAAACACAGAAAGGCAGATCAGGACCAGGATGGGAATTTTATCAGTCACTATTCAAGGCAGCAGCAGGAGTAAGTGGGGGTTGGGAGAGAACACAGAGGGAAGATGGAGATGTGAGCATTTTCCAAGAGTCAAAAGCTTTGGTTAGAATCCCTGAGCATTAAATACAGGCAGTGAGATACACATGATAACCTCTAAATGTAGGTATTGCAATCCACAATGTGTAAGAGCGAAGAAAGAGAGAAAGATAGAGCTAGAGAAAGAGGAAGAGATAATAAACCGCCATAGAGGCAGGCTAAGGGAGGAGGGAGGGAATCGGGTATGTTGGTGGTGGGAAATGGGCACTGGTGGAGGGATGGGTGCTGGAACACTGTAAGACATAACCCAAATATGAACATCTTTGAAACTGTGTATCTCAGAGTGGTATAATAAAAATATTAAAAATAAAAGAATCCCAGTCACTTGCTTCTCCCTCAACACTCAGATCTCTGTTGTATGTACTGACTTTAATCTGATTCATGGACACATCTTTTGGAGAGCAAGAAAATGCCCTATTCGTGGAGAAAAGTGCTTTGGTCAGAAATCTTTCTTGAACTCCTCCCAGCACCAGCTCCGCTTTTGGTGGCTTAACTAGTGCTGCAGATTAAAGAAAATTGTTTTTCCCCAGGATTTCAGGAACAGAGAGTCAATGAAGAAGGGTTTGGTGTGAGGGCCAGAGTGATAGTACAGCAGGTAGGGCATTTGCTTCGCATGTGGTTGACCTCGGTTCAATCCAGCATCCCATATTGCCCCCGAGCACCGCCAGGAGTAATTTCTGAGTGCAGAGCCAGGAGTAACCCCTGAGCATCTCTGGGTGTGACCCAAAAAGCAAAAACAAAAAGAAAGAGATGGGTTTGGAGTAACTGGGGATTCTTGTCTGCTCCATTATGAGATGGGAAAGGCAAGACTCCTTTTTTTGTAGGTCACTGCTAGACTCCCAGCACCTAAGTGTTAGGCCCCTAATGCTCTCACTGGGCTTCCAACAAGGAGTTCACCAAAATGCTTTGGAATTGATAAAAGAGTGAATCATGGAGTAGAGAATGACATGAGGAAGGAGCATCCACACCTCTCTGTCTCCAAGGTGACATGAGGAAGCACATGTCACAGCACATGGCACAGCACATGACACAGCATGAGGAACCCCATGCAGTCAGGCAGACTTGAACCCAGCATCATCACTTCATGTCTGGCTGATGGAGCAGTGGGCTATAGGGACCCAGACCAGATAGGTCCTGCCCATTCTTTATCTCTCAAGCAGGAATAAAAAAGAACACATATCATATTTCACAAATTAGAGTCACAATTGAGTTATCAGCACATTCTGGTTTTAAGTATCACTGTATCACTGTATTACTGCCTTCCCATTCATCATCAATTTGCTCGAGCGGGCACCAGTAACATCTCCATATATCCTGTCTCATGCAAGTAGAGCCCAAGGGCACCTGCATGCTCCAGGAACATAAAGAGCCTCAAACCATTCCATCAGGTCATGGGTTGAGGTCTATAATTGTTACTGGTATTTAGCATATTAAATACGACATAGGTAGCTTGCCAGGCTCTGCTGTGCAGGTAGCATACTCTTGTAGTCATCTCTAAATCCAGCATTTATTGATGAACCACGCGCCGCAAGCGCCATACAAGCCGGGCTTTGATAGGCTGGTCTGCTGGGTGGAGTTCTGACGAGGGGGAAGTCCAGATGTGGAAAATGGAGGTCCTCATGGAGTTGGGGGCTTCTGGCTTGTTGTGAGGCTCTGCTGGGGTGGTGGGCCAGGGCTAGAACCCACCATCCCTTACGGCGCCTGTGAGTGGCTGGGCACAGGGAGAGCCAGTAGCAGCTCTGCACCATGTCTGTGAGTCTCTGGATCAGCATACCTAGGCCGGATTTAAAAAAGACTGCTGCAGGGTGGATCTCGATGAGCTGGGCTGTGATAGGCTGATCTGCTGGGTGGAGTTCTGACGAGGGGAAAGTCCAGATGTGGAAAATGGAGGCCCTCATGGAGTTGGGGGGGGTTTCTGGCTTGTTGTGAGGCTCTGCTGGAGTGGCAGGCCAGGGTTAGAACCCGCCATCTCTCCCAGATGCCTCGTGAGCGGCTGGGCACAGGGAGAGCCAGTAGCAGCTCTGCCCCATGTCTGTGAGTCTCTGTATCAGCATACCTGGGCCAGATTTAAAAAAAGTATTAAGTATTGGTTTTAAGTATTGCCAGAATTTAAGAACACAACAGCAATAACAAATGCTTCACATAACAGTTTCACCTCCCATATTTTTGCCAAAAAATGTTAAGAATTTTTATGTTGTATTTCAAAGAAACAGTTGAGTGTATCATATCTATATACATACATATACATATATATAGACTGTATATAGAGCTTACATATAGCAGTATATAAAGACTATATATAGAGACTATATATGTAGACTGTATATATAGATATACATATACATAAAAGTATATAAAAATTATACTAGACACCTGGTGTGTGCTCAGTAAGTACCATCATCATCATTAAAGGTTTTAGATGAAACGATTATTTTCTATTTGTTTAAGGATTGAGATGGGTCAGTTTTCTACCCCTGTGCTAGCTCAGCTTGAGCACACACAGGGAGTCCATCTTGCTGCTGATGTGTTTTGTGATAAGGGAAATAATCACACTATTTTGGTTCTGAAGTGAAAGGCATTTATGGCAAGAGGGGTTCTAAACCAAATAAAGAACTCTTGAGCACCTTAACCCTGGTTCCCTGCATGTTCCTCCAGAAACCGGGAAAGATGAGCAGTCAGTCCTGTGGTCTTTCCCTGCAGGCGGGCTTCTCTCAGCCTTAGACACTGTGAATGAAATGGCACCAATACTCCTGCCCTGGGGAATGCCTCTAGAACGAATGCTGTGCTCTTGCTAAGCATTTGGCCTGGCCCCAGAGTCTGGTGTACAGCTGCTTTGGCTGTGGACTATCAGTAAGGGAAGGCTGAAGCTCAGGACAGTTCTCCAGGTTCTATTTGCCAACCTTTTTACAACCATGAGTAACGACTGTGAAATTTCTGAGTCCTTTATTTAAACAAATGAGAGGAACCCCCCTCCCTCTACCACCACCTCAGATTTACTTTATGTGGTAAAACTCTTCAAATATGTTGAAGGTGAAAAGGGAAAAGAGGGGGTTGTGTCCCAGAATTGCTTAGGGTGGGGGGGTAGTGGTTGTGCCATTGGAAAGCCCAGCTTTCTAAGAAAAATAGCCAGGCATGAGACATGGTTTCTGTCACTGAGCTGGGATCTGAGCCTACTTCACCATTTCCCTCAGCAGGCTGACACCAAGAGACGTACTCATTCCTTTCCTCACTGCTTCATAAGCTTGGGTGATTTGTGTGTGTGGTTACCTGCCAGGTCACCCTTTGTCATCTTTTTTTAGGGAACCAAGAATCTTTGGGAACCTCTCTGTGCTCTGGCATTCTATTAGCAGGAACTTGAGAGTCATTACCATGAAAAATGGCAACAAGGGCACAAATCAGGGGCAGACAGTGGTCTGGGCAAAAACATCAGAGTGCAGGGGGTGAGGGAGGGGTGGCTTGTCATAGGGAGTGATCAGCTTCTTTTCTCTAGCAGTTACTCCCAGTGACTGCTTTACAAGATGGGAAGCTCTGTGCTTGCTTTGGCAAGGCTTCTGCTTGAGTCTCAAAAGTTGCATCAATTCATTCCAAATTGTGTTGGTAAGTGATGGAAAATTTGCCTTCTGGAGGATTACCTCTCCTTCAAGACATCTTTGCCGGCAAGTGTGGCCCAAGGAGTAGTTAGACCATGGCCCCCAGAGTGGATTTTTCACTTGCTAATCAGGTCTTTCCTCTTCTTTTTTCCTCCCTGGTTTTCCCTCTACTCAGCCTGAGCCTCTCTATCGAGGCAAAAATCTAATCAAAGGAATGCAGGGGCCAAGGACTTGGAAAAAAATCAGAGTAGGGATCGACTTAGAAATGCAACCTAATGAGGCTCCCTGAGCAGACTTCAAAAGGTCAGCTGGGCTCAGGAGCCCCATGTGATGACCTCACAATCAAACTATTTCTTCATAGTCTTGCTAGAATTCAAATTGCACTCATATGTAAGCTGGAAAGGTGTGCTGGTGGGAGGGAGCCCACCCCACCTCCAACCACGGCCTGCAATAATTGAGCATTGTTACACTTTTAACACTTGGATTTGATTTTCCAGGGAAGACAAGCCAAGTTCCTGTACTTGGGTGCTCCTTTTCTATCCATCCCTTCCTGCTGACTTCTCTGCTCTGGACGCCCCAGTCTAATGCAGGGAGACAGTGGGGCTTTCGATGCCAATAATCTTGATGATCTTTGCTCTTCAGTGGGAAAATAAATGGTCTTTTACAGAAAATTTTTGTAAGCTCTGGTTGCAGGAAGATGAGCTGAAGGAGAAGATCTGAACCAGTGAATATCTTTGCGGAAGTAGCCTCCTTTCTCTTGAAGCCCAGATTATTGGGAGTTGATGAATATGGAGAGGACATATGCCAACTGCTTTGACTATACCATGGGACAACTGGCTATATAACCCAGGGCCAAATCCATCATGCCACTCATTCTTGTCTTATTGGATTGTAAACTCACTCACTTGCTTACTTTTTGTGAATGACTGTTTTTAGACCTCCTTTGTAGATGTAAGGGTATAAAATCTTCAAAATCTAGAGTAGTAATCCTCAGTCACATTACTGTCTGCCATCTCTTGGTCCAACACTGGTTTCCATGAACCCATAAATCTCTTAAGCAAAAAGTTATCCTTATTTTGGGATCAACTAAAATGGTAGAATCTCAGGGCTTTGACTGCAAGAGAGCCATTATTATTCATTCATGGAATGCTGTTGCTCAGTATTATTGTTTTTTTTTTTTTTGCTTTTTTGGGTCACACCGGCAATGCTCAGGGGTTCCTCCTGGCTCTGCACTCAGGAATTACTCCTGGCAGTACTCGGGGACCATATGGTATGCCGGGATCGAACCCGAGCCAGCATGAGCCGGCTGCATGCAAGGCAAACGCCCTACCCGCTGGGCTATCGCTCCGGGTCCGTATTATTGTTTTATTCCTTCCCCCTGAGGAGTCATCGGCCTCCTGGTCAGGAACTTGTCCTCAGAGAAGAGGACATTTTTGGAAAACACTGACTCTTTCTGCAATATGAATGAATGAAATGAACTAATGTTACAGATAAGGGAATTGTGATTCTCTGAAGATTAAGACCTCAGAGATATTCACAAGAGTGTTAGTGACACACGAGGATCTAGAATTTAGGTTTCCTGGACCAGGAAACATAAGGTCACAGTAGATGACTATGACTTCGGTTGGGTCCTCTGAACTGGTCCAATAATAGCTAATCACCTTGAAACCTTTTGTGGAAGCAGCTATTCACTGAATGACTCAGCAGTTTGCCCTCAGAACACATCCTGGTTTACTCTTAAGTGCATCTGGTGGTGGTGATTATTCACAGAAATTGCACCTGTCACTCCTCTACACAATGCCAGACCAGGGGTAATGTGAGCTCCTTGAAAAAGGACCCCCCTCTTTTTTTCTAGGACGATTATAAATTAGATATGAATGTAGGCTTAGGATCCTGGCAGACACTTTCCCAGGGAACTCTTTATCTTGCATATATTTGCCGAGTAACCTTTTCAAAGGTTAGCTTATTCTTGGAATTGAAATACGTCTTTGAAGTTTAAAAAATCCAAGATATCTTGGGACTATAGTAATCTCAATTCTCTCTGTTCTAAGGCTTTCTGTACACTCCTCCTGAGTTATTACCTAAGGAGTCAAAGTATGAGCTGTGCTCTGAAAGGCCAAGCATGGGCTTACTGGAGAATTGACTCCCATTCATTCATAACAGCACAAGGATATCTTGGGTCCAATTGTGAGTTACCTGGAGTTTCTTCCAACCTACAAGATTTGCAAACAATGTGATTTGACATACAGGGAGTTACAAAACAAAGAGTCTGAAGATTGAGCTGAAAGGTAGCTAAAAAATAAGATAGGGCCAGAGTGATAGTCCAGCGGGTAGAGCATTTGCCTTGCATGCTGCTGACCTGGGTTCAATCCCCGACATCTTATATGGTCCCCTGAGCACCACCAGGAGTAATTCCTGAGTGCAGAGCCAGGAGTAACCCCTGAGCATTGCTGGGTGTGACCCAAAAAGCAAAAAAAAAAAAAAAAAAGATAAAAATAAGACTAACGTCCAGTAGCTCAGACTGAGAACTCCCCTGTTCAGGATCTTAGTTTGAAGAAACAAAGTCCCAACAGTGTCAAAGATCAGCCGTGACTTCTATTTTACTAGGAGTGTTCCCTTGAGCTTGGTCAGAGATTCAATTTCCTCATCTTTTTATTTAAGGCACTGGTTTCTAAACTAAGCAAACTCACCGTTCTGGGCCCTTAAAGTTGGATTATAGATGTCAATAGACATCCATAAGAGTAATGTCAGGAGCATGTTGACTGACCAAAAATGTCAGGAGCATGGAAGTTCAGAGACTATAAATTGCAGGAAGAGACCTGACCTACTTATTATTGTACAATCCTATATCTGTCACATAATGGACATGCAAAAGGTTTCTGTTGAAGAAATAAACTTCTGGGAATATATGAATATCTAAATGTTCGATATTATTTGAGAGTACCAAAATAAAGTATCGAAAAAAAGACATCTGTGCATATGGCCCAGCACATAGTAGGTATTCGGAAAAGGAAGCTCCAGTGACACTGATAACATTTACCTGACTTTGCTTCATGCTCGCTTTAAATAAGAATTCACTTGTTTTCATCTTTTGCCAAGATAATAGGCAGCCTGTGCAGGCACAAAGCCCAGTGGGGCTTTTACAAATATTGGTTTACAAAGAATCTTTTTTCATCTTGTGTTTTCCAGATAGGTAAGCCAAGGGCCACTTGGTTGCGCCTTCACTTCCGCCTCCTGCTGGCAGACTTTTCCTAGACTGGGTTTCATTTCTCTAAAATTATTGTTTCATTGTTCCAAAGGAACCTGTTGGTTAATATTAATGCATTTTTTTAATCTTGGGCTATTTCCTTCTGCTTCTCTTTTGCATGTTGCCATCATATTTTCCCTCCTTTTTGGTAATACCAGTGCTGCATGAAGATGTCACCTTGGAGCCTCAGAGGAAGCCTGTAGGAGTGTTAGTTTGGTCACTGCATAGAAGGGGAAACTGAGGTTTAGGATAATTAAATTATTAATAGTAGTTTGCTGTTTCCCTCTTCTTACTCCCTTTCAAGATTTGAGAATTAGAAGATATTTTCCAGAGAAAGTCAGAGACGGGAACTGCTTGAATCCACAGAGAAAGTGGCACCCCGCAGTCTTCTGAGGCCTCTTCCTGTTTTATCCAGCCCACAGTTTTCCCTACATTGCTCAGTTTCCTTATTGAGTTGAATTTCATTCATTCATTCATTTATTCATATTCAGAATTCATTCATTCTCATACATTCATATTCAGAAAGGAGTCCTCAAGGGTTTCTGATGCCCTTGGAAATTTGGGTTTAGGTTATGTTCTGCCACTTATCACTAGAAAGCATTCACCTGAATAGCTTAACTGTCATGAACTAAAATGTTCCTATCAGAATTGGAGATGACAACCCTTGACCTATGTCACAGAGTTGTCCTGACTTTCTATCAACAGGATTTGGAAGACTGAATTCTTAGAAGGATTTCTCCACCCGTTCTCTCCTTCTTCCTCTTATATCTGGAACTGGCAAATAGGAACATTCTATTGACATGCACCTCCATGAAGACAAATAATGATCATTGCAATAACATTTATGAAGCTCTTATTACTGTTAGATACTCCCAGGTAGGGGGCTAGTTAATGCTCTCAACACCTCTCTGTTTTTAGTATCTTCTCAGAGATGAGGCAGTGAGGACTTTAAAAAGTACATGTATACATGTCCTTGTTTTAGGTAGCACAGCTAACCACAGATCAATCTGTAATTAAATTTAATTCATTTGAATCATAAAGTGTATAGTCTTCATTCACTTATTTATTCTCTTAGAACCTCCTAGCATCAGACTCTGTTGCAGGCCCAAGTGGTGTTGAGACATTGTAATCCCAACCCTACCTAGGCAAACCCAGAGTGGCACTGTCTCTCCTCCTCCCATAGGAGATGTGGGGACATGTGTGCTCCTGCTGGCCCACAGCCCTAACAGCTGTGTCAATTGGTGTCTCTGCAAAGTAGATGATACTCTTGCTTCCAGCTGGGAACAGCTGATGAGCACTAAGGGTAACACAGCATGAGAAAGTGAAGCCCCAAAACAACACAAACGCTGAATTGTCTACCAAGATCCCTGAAGACCCTGGCCCTGGGACAGGTCCCCTAAGCTTCCTGAGTTGTTGCTTGCCAGAGTCTACTGTTTGGGACTTTCAGGCCTCCTGGCTCATCTCCAGGAGTTCCCTCAGGACAAGGTTGCTTCATGTCCCTAAGACCACAAGGGCTGAATTCTCTGAGAAAAAACCTGTTGGGGCTTTTATAGTGCAAACACAACTGTTGCCTGTGGACAAATATTGACCTTTAATGCTAACTCTCTCACGAATGACCACCCTTTGGGAGACTCATCACTGGCGACCAAGCACTGGTTGCTCCTCTCGGTCAAAAGGAGAGAGTCAGGTTCATGGAAGCTACTATTGGGGTCTCTGATGAAGCTATCCCAAGAGGATATTACCATTTCTTTTGAGACAGTTTAGAGTGTTTGCATTGCTGGGAGAAGCAAGGAAAAAAACTCCACAATGTCTGTGTTAATACTGTGATTGTGACCAAGCATTTCCTGGGGAGCTTAAACCAATACAATGGTTTCTCTCATGGTTTTAGGATATGAAAGTCCAAACTCAATGTGTCAGTAGTACACCATGTTTAAAGTCTTGAGAGAGGATCCTGCCTGGTCTTTGATTAGTTTCTGATGGACACTGATTGTTGGTGGTACTCCTTGACTGTCAACGTATCATCCCAATCCTCCCACCACAAATTCATGGTGTTCTTATGTGTGACTTCTGTCTCTGTGTCAATGATGTCCTCTTTTAAGGTCACCAGTCATTAGATTAAGTCCCATTCCAAAGTAGTTACTTCTCTTCTCAATTTGGTGACATCTATAGGGACTCACCTAAGGTTAGATTCAGAAGATTCAATCCAGTGGTTAAGACTTGAACACACCTTTTGAGCGGTACCAGTTTAACCCATACCTAGTTTATCCCTTAGGAAAAATGAAGCACCAACCCAAAGACTCACCAGCATTTTCCATCAAGATTCCACATTGGCTTGGAAAGGATACTTCCAAATCAGACATTTGGTTAGGTCATAGCTCTGCCTGCATTATCTCACCGCCCTCACAGAAGTGCTTGGTTTTCTCAGTGAAGCCACAGACGCCAATGCTGCTTTCTGCTTTGTTTCTTCAGTTCTAGCTCAGAACCAGAAAACATGAATGCTCTTGAGTTTAATCACTAATTGAATAAAAGATTGTATGAATAAGGAGAGCCTGTCAAGCTACCCATGTCATATTTGATATGCCCCAAACTAGTAACAATTATAGGCCTCAGTCTCATGACCTGAATGAATGGTTTGAGGTTCTTCATGTTCCTGGAGTGAGCAGATGCCCTTGTGATACACTAGCACATGACAGGGTGTATGGAGATGTTACTGGTGACCACTCAAGCAAATCAATGAACAACGGGAAGTAAGTAATACAAGTGATGAATAAGGAGGTGGAGAGATAATACAGTGGTGAGGGTATCTGTAAAAAGGAAATAGAAAAAGAACAAGAATGCCAAACTATAATGCCCAAAATTATTGATGCAGCTGACCCAGGTTTGATTCCCAGCACCCCTGTCAAGCCTCACCAGGTGTAATCCCTGACAGAGCTAGAAATCAGCCCTGAGCACTGCACTGGCAGGTGTGTCCTCAAAATAAACAAACAAAAACTAAAAGCAAAAATAACAGTCAACCAGCTGTCTTCCTAATTTTGCAAGAATCTGCCTTTCTACATGTGACTACCTGTCAACAATCTAATCAGGACAAATGCTCAGCATAGTAACGTTTCAGAGCTAGTGTTCTGTGAGGTTTGAACCACACTGAAAGTAGAACAGAAAGACAGTTTCCAAGGAGGCCTAATTAGTTGTAAGCAATGTCCAGGGTTGGGTCATGTTGAAGGTGGCCTTGTCCTTCTTTTGTGCTCTCAACCATATTTCCTTTCTCCATTCAGGCATAGGACATCAGTAAAGGTGGGTAAACTGAGCTTTTTTTCCTGCTTGGGCACATGTGTGGTGTAGCTCTTTTGCATGGTTGAACATTTCAGCCCACTGAAGAATAAAAACTGTAATCCCCTTTTTTCATTGTGCTTAGCCAAAACAAGCTGTGAAAGAATGTAAAATATATCATTTTGTTGGCACCCATTCACAAGTGAGTCAGTGAGCTCACTCGCATTTACAGCTAAAATTGGATTCTAACTTCCCCAAAATTTATGACAACTGCTCCTTCTTGTGGCTTAAATGTTGACATATAATTAATTTAGGATTTCTTCCTGATGCTTCCTGTCCAGGTTTGTACCTGTCACAGAAATATCCTTGAAAGACTATCTAAGTGGAGATGTGGGGGGAAAAAAAGAAAACAGAAAACATCTACCACCTACCGAAGCTTTATAAAGCAGGTGGGCTGTGCCAACAGGAAGAGCAGGAGGGAAAGAAGGAGGCTGCCAAGGAGGCTCGCTGCTGGAGGGGCCTAGGTTGGAGGCAGGGAATTTTCAGTCTTGGGGAAGTTCAAGGTTCCTTCTGCCACTGTTCTCCCTGGTCCCTTCATCTGCTTCTTCTGCTCTGCTGAGAGATGAACATTGCACAGAAGTTCAGGAGGCCTCACCAAATTGCCTGAAAGTGACTTACTTATTTTCAGACCATGAATAACTCAGGCATGAACCACCCTGAGTAAAATGTCTGCACCTGGGCAGAAATATAGAGAATAAGTCACTTACCTTGCAAGCACCCAACCCTGGTTTGGAGTAAGCCATAAGCACCACCGGATGTGGTCCCAGCAACCACAAATGTCTTCATCCTAGATCCAGCTGCTCCTGATGCTGGGAAGAAGCAAAGGATATTGGAGATGGCCAAAGAAGAACTATAAGTAACATAAAACTAGGACATCTCAAATACTAGGTGAGGTGCTTTATTGTCAGGATTCCTTTTTATTTTATGTTTCCAGCCACCAACAGGGGAACATTGTTATCATTTATTTGGTAAATGAGAAAATGAAGACACAGGGAGATTAGATTATTTCCCTGATATCACCAAAGGGTGATGGGCATTTAGGTGCAGTTCACAGGGTCAGATGCTTGGTAAGGGCCCATGTCATTGACCAGGGAAGTGCCTGCTGAGGTGGGCAGTGCCCTGTGTTTCCTTTATCCATGGATGCAGGACTGAGAGTCAACAACTAGAGACATAAAATGTGATGCTGGAACAAGAGAGATAGTATAGTAGGTAAGGTGCTTGCACAGAGCTGATGAAATTTCCTCCCTCACCCTACAAGATCTCCCAATTCCATCCAGAGTGATCCCTGAGCACAGAGCCAGAAGTAAGACCTGAGCACCTCCAGGTATGGTCTCACACCCTGCAAACAAAAAAAGAAAAGAAAAGAATAATCCAACAATGCACAATCCAGCCAGACCACCACCATTCTGGCTTCCCGAAGTCCAGAGCCACCGACCAGTTTCTACAGACACCTGGATCCGTTTCTAACTTACCTGGCACACCACAGACAGTCTTTCATAGAAATGTGCCCTTGACTTCATCTTACTGCTTCCTGACATTCATGCTTTTGCTGGCCTGGGACACTAACACAAGAAGAATAATAGAAGTCAATGCACAGAGTAGGTAACAACTTTAAATCAAAGAATGAGGCTAGTTTGCATTGATCTAAAAATATAACTTAGGGTCATGGTAAAGAAACTTTCTAGAGAAGGGTAAGAAAGGTCATAGTCCTCAATTGGTTACCTCTGACTTATGTGCACCAGCCTTTTCTTCTAGTTCCTCTTCAAAGAAATGAAACTGCCCTGTCCGTGTTTCATCTTCCTACTGCTATGAGCATGTTATCTCACAGTCTAATGGGAGGACAATACTTGTGTCCAGTTGGTGGGGTGACAAGAAAGATCAAGTGGGTTAATATGTATACATCAGTGATTCTTGGTGGTAGAGGTGGGGGATGAGGGAAAAGGGGTGCCCACCCAGGAAACTGACAATTTCCAGAAACATATTTTACCCTTATAAATTGGAAATGGGGAATGGTGCTTCTAGCATCTATAAGGTTCAGGTCAGGAATGCTCTTTCAAAACACCAGGACAACCACACACATGAAGAATTATCCAGACTAAAATGTCAGTAGCATCAAAACTGAAAATCACTGCTGTGAAGTATTTAGAACTTTTCCTGGCATGGAGTAAGCAACCAATAAGCAGTTTGCTGTCTACTGATGGATTCAACTCTCTCCTCAATGCACAATATTTATTGAGCAACCACTCTGTTGTAGACATGTAATAAATATTGCAGTGAGCAAAGCTTGTAGAGCCAGTCCTAGTGAAGGCAGAGACGGGGTCATCAGACATTCATCAAATGCTCACACACATACTTGATGACATATTTTTTCAGAAACAGGAGCAGGAGATAGGAAGTAATGCTATGGGAGTGTTTGGGAACTTAACCAAGGACAATAGTTAGGAAAGTGGCCTTTTAAGCTGACATCTAAGGATAAGCAAAAGAAAGCCAGGTAGAAGGGGAGAGGGGAAGCCTCAGAAAGAATAGATTTAGCAAAGACTTTGCAGGGCCCCGCAAGGTGCTTCCTCTTGCAAAGGAAATCTATAGTCATGAACTATAGTTCATAACTATAATGTTCTTGTCAGGAGAAGCCCTCAATCACGTGGAAACAGCTGAAGGAGTCCTGTCATATTGGGCATTGGAAGTTACTTGAAGAGTCCCTATGAACCTACTGGTGCCATTTCTTAGCCCTTTCCACATTGTCATGCCCTGACCTTTTTGATTTCTGGCTCAGTTCTGCCCCCAAAGCATTTTTGATAGCTCTCAAACCTGACCGCCAAGCCTATCATACGAGAGTTCAACCTAGTCCCTGTATGCCAAGACACAAGACCTCGAGACTCAATAGAAAACTTGCAGCCAGTTCACGTGTTGCCAAAAAGTATTTACCTTCTTCAATCTTTAAAGCGACCAGTGACAAAAGCATTACAAGAATTCCCTCTCATAGCCCTTGTACTTATAAGTTGGAACCGGTGTGTGATAATCAGAAGCTCCATAACAGTGGAAGAATGGGTCTACCTGAGGAGCCCATTTTTTCAGTGACCATTTACACATGTTATGTTTGTCTCTGAGAGGGAGTTCAATACGGGGACTTAGGACCATAATATTGCATCCAATGTTTTATGCAGACCTCCAGTGGCTAACTTGTAACATGAACTTTAAATGTAAAATCAAACACAAGATCATGTCAGTATTTTTTGGGCACACCCGCAGCCAGGGGTACCCGCTCTGCACCAGGAATACCCGCGGGCCGGGGACCATATGGGAGCCGGGACGAACCCAGCCGGCACAGGCCGCCGCGGCAAGGCAAACACCCACCGGGCTACGCCCGCCCTACATTTTGTCACCGTTTAGATGTGCTGACTTTTTGAGTCTCTAAAAACAAGTTGTTTTTCTTGATTTCCTTTTTTCCTTGAGGGGATAACATTGTTTCCCTTTGGTGGTCCACTAAGCACTAGGCCTCCTGAGCAAATGTACATGTCTATGTTTGCAGAGACTGATTGAACTTTTAAAGGTTTTTTAAGTATATCTCTTAAGGTCTAAACTAGGTACTACACATGTCAGATATCTTGTTGGAATCTACCATTATATCACACTTGGACTTCAGGACCATGATTTTATTGTCTACTCCTCCCACACATACAGCATAAGACAAGTAGTACTATAGATCCGCCATAAATCTTGTTCTGTAGCATTTGGAGCAATGTTCCTGCTGACCAAGCAACCCTACCCTAATGAAGATACAATGATGTACTCTGTAGGAATCAGAAAGACAGCCATGATATCAATGGCCTGGTGCAGAAGTCCCAGAAAAGTGCCTTTTATTTATCCTACAGGAAATTTCCCCTTTGTTCGGGGGACAAACCAGAATAGATGAAGTAGAAATATTATGCATGCGAAGTCAGATTCCACCAATGCCAAGGGTCTCATGCCTTGGGTGATCCCAAGGGCTTTCAAGGTTACCTATGGATGGAAAAGTGCAGGCAGACAAGATTTCATGTGTGGGAACAGAGTTGTGGGAGTAACTTAGCAGCAGACATCCTGGCTGTCACTGGGGGAGCCTCTAAGTTGGAGCTAGTCAAGTCATAGAGTCGTATTTTTGTCAGTAGAGGCAGACCCTCCCTCAATAATCTTTTTAGCATCCCAATTCCTTCAGATACAATATAGATCCCAAAGCCCTTATGCTGCCAGAGGACATGTGAATATCCCATCAGCTGCATAGAAGCAATAGATTGGAATCCTCCAGATAATTCACTCAATCCTAGAATGATAAATGATCAATCATTGCATTCCTCCTAAATGAAATTAAGATGTTAAGATATATTGCTTGGGGCTTCTGCATGGGATTTCTGCAGTTGAATTTCCAAGAGAAAATGTATTGCTTTGGAATTGCTGGGAAAGGGACATTCTGGATCTATGTTAAGGCAAAACATTTGACAGCAGAAAAGAATGCTACAGACATTAATTTTTTTTCATATTTAAAAGTGATTAATCATCCAAATGCCATGAATGTGGAAGAGCAGAATGCAAATTCTTGAGAAGGTTGTATGTGAGGCTTTTTAAAGAAAGTGTTGATGAGCTCCTGTTACAGACAAAAAATATCTAAAAGTCTATTTGAATGGTTAGAGAATCTTGGAATAATCCTAGGAATGCATAGAAATACTGACTTTTTAATTAATGCAGTACTCAAAAAAGCAGAGAAAGAAGACAGCTCACTTTTTTATATTATGTGTACCATAATACATGTCATTTTTAAAAGTCATTTCAGCCTTCTATCAGCCTTGGTCAGAGGCCAAGTGTACTCCTATAAGCAGTGTTTCAGAATTATGCCACCACCCATCTACTAGCTGTGTGACTAGAGTGTAGAGTGTTGCCGATCTGTCGCTGTGCTGAACTAACTAGCAATAGCAACCGGGAGATAGCTTGAGTGACAGAGCACATGTTTACTGTGTATAAGACCCTGAGTTTGATTCCTATCATAGCATTTTGCTCCCCAACCCCATACGTTGCTGCCAGAGTGACCTGAACCACGGAGGAGTTCTGCCAGGCTCAAGCACTGCCAGGCTCAAGCTTTGCCAGTGTCCCTAAGCTCTATGCGGTGTAACCTCTATTTTTAAAATAGCAACCTCCATACAGTGTTAACATCTCCTCAGGGCAGGCATTGCATGCCATAAAATAAGTGTCCGTATCTAGTCAGTGTTAATTGATTATTCTACTCCTTGATACTTACTCTAATTTTAATTTACCACATATTCAGTCTAATTATTTGTTGATTATAATGTCTGACATGCTGACTAGACATTCATTGAGTTCATAAAGTTAAAGCTAGTGATTGGGTTGTTCAGCCACTCTCCCTAGTACTCAGAATAGTTCCTGGTAGAAGCTTTAGTGATTAAGGGTGAAGAGAAGAAAGGGAGGTGGAAGGAAGAACAAAGGAAGGATGGAAGGATGGAAGGAAGGAAGAATGAAGGGAGGTAGGAAGGAAGGAAAAGAAGGTTTGGTGGATTCTAATACTTTGTATAAACACAGTTTGAAGAAAATATGCAAGTTGAATTTGCCTTTGTATCTCTTTTAAACTTACTTCACTTTCGCTTCTTTGGACCAAGACAAAGCAGCCTTTCCCTGTTACTTCGGCTCTGATGGGTGCTGGTGCCTCTGAGAGCCTGGAAATGCTCATTGGCTGATGGGTGCTGGTGCTCTGAGAGCCTGGAAATGCTCATTGGCTACTGGGTGCTGGTGCTCCGAGAGCCTAGAAATGCTCATTGGCTGATGGGTGCTGGTGCTCTGAGAGCCTGGAAATGCTCATTGGCTGATGGGTGCTGGTACTCTGAGAGCCTGGAAATGCTCTGTACAAAGCTTTCCTTCACTGAGTCAGTTGCTTGTTTAAGTACATTTCCCTTCTCTCTTTACACCCACCAAGGAACCTATTTGCCCTCCCTCCAGAGCTATATCCTTTTGTCACCGGAAACTCCAAGTTTGTAGTTCCTTAGTAAACATGAAACAAGTTTGATGCAAGTGGAAATTAAACACACAAGTTAATCAAATGCAAAAGTCCATCCAGCCCCTATCTGCCAAAAATAGTTTAAAAAGTGAATTTCAGATGGCTGACAGTGGTGACTGTTTACATCAGGGGGCTTGCCTGCCTTCACCCAGCCATCTTTGCCCATGTACACCGGCAAAGCATTTAGAAATTAAACAAAAAACACATTGAACTTGCTGCATTAGCTGTTACCACATCTGAACGCTAATGGGTTTAGTGACCACAACCAACCCAAGCCAAAATGTGTCAATAACCAAAAGACCAACCTCCCTCCTGCTTGTGCTTTGCCCAAGTTGTTACAAGTTTAATTCTTTGCAGCTTACTTTTCCTGCTGTTTTGGCCTTTCCCTCACCAAGTCATAAAGACCCTAGCAGCCAGCTCAGAGCCTAGCAGCCAGCCCAACAGTGTAGAGCAAGATTACAGGGGTGCTGGCCAGAAATCTGCAGTTGCAGGCACCTCGTTTTTTTTTTCTGATGACCTGATGGGATTAGGACTCCAGGAGGTGCACTTGGCTATTGTCGCCTCTTTTCCTGCAGTCTGCTTTAGCTGTCACTACTCAAATTCACCCTGGAAATGGCCCAACCGGAAGCAAATGCAAAAAGCCTCTTGATTCCTCACTCATCTGGAAAAGTGGAGGCTTCCTGCCTCAGTTCTCATTCAGGAACGCAGACGGCTGCATGGCATCCCTCGTGAAGCCTGGCGGTCTGCATCACCTCCAGGCAGGCTTCAGTCCTCCCAGAGAAAGGAAGTCAGTTGGTCTCCATTTCCTGGGTGACTGAGCTTAGTCCTCAGTTGCAGGCCCCGTGGTAGTGAAGAGGTTAAATTGCTCCCCTGACTGGATCTGTGCTTTCCTGCCCAAACTTGCTTCTGGCCTAAGGCAGTGCCTGCTGTTTGGGGAGGGGGGAAGGGTGGTCTCGCCTGGACCCAGGTGGCCGACAGGCAAACCATGTTATTAAGAAGTAGGGATCGCTAAACCTTGATCTTCAAAAGAGACCCCTAATTAGTCGCCAGCCCAAGAGTAAATGGCATTCCACCTCAGCAAGGCGGAAGGGCGCCTTCAAATCCTGGGGACTAATTGCCATTATTGGCTCTAGGAAGATCCTGTTGTAAACACTTGTCATCGGAGCCACTTCTGGTGGGCAAACTTGAGATATCAAATTGTTCCTTCATGTTTCAAATTCTCCACAATGCCTTGGCAGCTCCTTTTCTACACGAGGTATGTTCTTCCCTGCACAACACAGTAAGGAATCACGCTGTTTTAACTGTGCTTTGCTGTGCTATAGCAAAGCTCTTCCTAAAATTGAACTCTTGTCAGGAAGGGATTTGGAAAATGCTTTGCTGTATTTCCATTTGAACATGAAAATTCCATTCTGCATTTGAAAATGCTGCCTTGAAGATAAACTTTAATTGCAGGCAAGGGGATGTATCACAAAGCTAATGGAGCTTAAGTACTGCCCCCCAGAACTACACAGACTTTTTCTGAGGGCCTGGGAGGGGCCCTCAGGACATTTTCAAGTGGTCATGCGTTAGTTAAGTTGGACTGGTCGACCATTTGTACAGTCTGCAACCAAAAGAGAGCTCAACAAATGGTATTGGGATTAAGATGTGCTCAGTAATAACTGAGCATGTTGCCTTTTATCGCATGCATTCTAGGAATATGTGGAGATAAGTTGTTTATTTTTCTTCTCCCTGATATATTTCCTGCTGTTTGGTACTGTTTGGTATTTTTTGAAAGAAAGGGCAAATTTCTCCAGACCATAGGTAGGATGCTAGCAAGATGCTAGGTTTTGTTAAAGCTTACCCTGGAACAGAAAGGATACTTTTGAACTTGAGATCCAGAGGCTATGAACCAGTCCCCATTCAAGAGCAGTCTGAAAACTATTAGTCTTAGATGGCAAAAGAGACCCACGTAAAGTGACCTTTGGCAATCATGTGTTAGATGTGTAGTGTAGTCAGAGTGAGAGCAAAAAAGAAAATAGGAGCCATGAATGATTTCTGAATATTGTAAAGTGATATGAGTTTTCTGTTCACCGTTAAGGTTGGCTTGCAGCAAGCATCTGGTAGCGAAGAGTGATGTCTTATCCCATATAACTAATGCCAGCAAACTATGTTTGATAGCGCCAAACAGCCCCTTTCTCCCTAAGCTAAATTCTAGCACCATTTCTTTAGGGAAGAAAGGAGCTATCATTAATCACCAATAATTCCCGTGTGAGCAGCTCAGGGAGGGACAAGGAGGTGCAAGTTCTATACCCAAGGCTTAGAATCTGCTCATAGGGCTCCATTGTTTCTACATGAAAGTACACGGTTTTCCCTCTTCCAGGTAGCTAAGAACCTCAGACATACCCTCATATGAGGGTACAGAAGTTGGAGCCCTTCCTGAGTAGGGTTCTCCAGGACAGCTTGGGCATACCCCATCTCTCTCTGTGCCCCCCAACCCCTCTCAGGGTGCTGTGAGTGAAAGAACCCTCATCTTTGCTGCTAAGAGTCCCAAGGCATTATTTTCTCCTCTATGTTTAGCTGATTTGAGATGGTAGTAACGGTATGCCACACTTTCAGTTATTTTAACTAGTTCAGAAAAGAAAGACTAACATCAATTTTGACAACAAACAAAACCAGTTTTTGTTCTATCAGTTATGTTTAAAAGATTCCAATTTCAAACTAAACACAATGTGTGGTTATTCTGTGAGCGATTTATAGAGCCACCAGGGCGCCACAGTTACACACTGCATACATCATTGTATTTTTAAAATGTACTTAATGAACATTTTTTTCTTTTCTAGTAACTACTTCATTGCTTTAAATGAATGCATTCCAATAGAATTTGTAACAAATGACCACTTTGTGTTTGCATTAATGCCAAACACGTTTAACAAATTTTTAACAAGGAACCCTGGCAAAATGCCAAACTCCTAGAGGGACACTGAAGGAATGCCATAAATTTCAATGAGATTTTACCTTTTCACTGAGCTCAGCAAGTGTCTTAGGTGTCTTGCTATCTGCAGACCGTTGCATTTCTACTTTGTGTCAGATAAGTGGTGCATTTTCGTTATTTTTGTAACTTGGGCTCTGCTGATTTCCACAGGATTTTAAATCAGTGCAGCCCTGTCTGCATATAAGTTGATGACAGCATAGAAATAGTTATTTATGCATAATTGTTCATATCTTAAGTTTCATAGATAGAGGCATGTATATGCGTGTCTTCTACTTCACTAGATTGAAAATAACACTGTTAGCCACTTTCATGCAGCAGCAGATTCAACCAATGGCTGTCAACTATGGGTGGTTTGGCAATATTTGGAGACATTTTTATGCTATGATGAAGAAAAGAGGTAATGCTACTGGACTCTAGTGGGAATCAGTCAGGAATACTTTTGTGTATCCCCCCAACCTAAGGATCCCCAGTGGTGATGTTTCCCCAATAGTACAAACTTGAAAAATCCTGGAAAATAGTAGTGGCAAGGACCTTTGGCTTATGGGCAGTCTTTCAGGCATATATTTTTTAAAGCAACTAAAAGTCCGTTTCTAGTCAACTAATTTAGGAATTACAGAATAGTAACCAATAATGTGTGCGACAGGTTTCTGAAATTTTATTTCTGCTTCCATGTGCCCTTGAAAAATAAAGGGTAAAGCCATCCATAAAAGCCAGCTTACACTGCCGGCTCTTGGGGGGGCTGGTGGCCCAAGTGTGCATTTTGTGCAAGATCAGTTCACATAGGCCAAATGCTACCCCCAGTGAAAGCTCCTGCTTTTCCCCAGAAGCAGGAATGGGCCCCCACTAGGGCTGGAAAAGGGCCTAGCTTATTTGATAAGCATTTGTATTTTAATATCAGTGTTATGATTATATATATTTATATACATATATGATTATATATAATTTATATATATATATATATATATATATATATATATATATATAAAAGATCTTACTGGTCCTGTTTTGCTGAGTTTAAATGAAGTGAGAGATTTCCATAGGGAGGTCATAATGTCACTAAAGCATGTTAATATATATTTGTTTAATACTGTAATTTTAGAGGAAAAAGATGACTGAATAAAATACTTCCCAGTAAATCAAAATTTGTTTTTCCATCAAGTGAATTGGTAACCCAACTTCTATCTTATTCATATCCAAATAAGGTACAGAAGTAATGATATGGTTATTCCTAAATTAAGTGTGGCCTTTATGAAAATTCATTGTTAAACTGGAAGAGTTCACCTACCTTTAAATTTGCTATCAAATACCAAGTTAAATGTCATTATAAATGGCTTTCAAGAATGGTTAGCTGTAGCATGGTTATAATTTTCTTCTTGAGGATTGTATGCAGGACTAGGACCACAGTGCTAGATCACAAATTCTAGTACTTCAGAGGTGAGATAGGGAAATAGGCCAGATCTTGGTAGAACTGGTTAAGGATAAGCTTAGACTATAAAGTTATCTACGTAGTAAACCTTATTTACTTATATTACTGAGAGTATCCCGCACCACAGCAGAGCCTGGCAAGCTACCCGTGTCCTATTTGATATGCAAAAACAGTAACAATAATAGACCTCATTCCCATGACCTGAACGAACAGTTTGAGGCTCTTCATGTTCCCCCAAACAAGCAGATGCCATGGGCTACACTAGCACGCTACAGGGACAAATGGAGACATTACTGGGGCCCGCCGAGCAAATCGATGAACGACAGGAAGACAAGTGATACAAGTGATAAGACAAACCTTGGCGCTCATGTAGTATCAAAGTGTGAGTGTGTGTGTGTGTGAATGTGTATGTCACTGTGTGTGACTGTGTGTATGAGTGTGTGTATGTTTATGACTGTGTGTATGTGACTGTGTGAATGTATGTGAGTGAGTGAGTGTGTGTGTGTGGGTTGGGTGGCTGGGAACAGATCCCAGAGTCACATGGGCAAGTCAGCATGTTCACTTTAGCACTGAATCTCTTTCCCTGGCTCTAAATAAGAAAGATGTATATTTTGAATTTAAGAAAATGCTTTTAAAGGAAGATATTTATTCAGTGGCACTGGTATTATTGAGATATAATAAAAATTGGGAATGTAGAAGGCAAAACGACCAAGGCTGACGAACTTTTTGGCCTCAGGTTAAAAAAAGAATACACAGACTCTGTAGGTTGACACCAGGGCCCAAGAAAGTGGGCATGTGTCCCAATGTATTCAGTTCCCTTATGCTCAGTGTACAGGAGTTAACAATACATGCCATGGCACTGTCAAGTTAGTTCAGGATTTCATGCAAAAGGTCCAGTCTGCGTACAGATAGCATGTTTGAGAAAACAAAGGCACAGAGCAGGAGATGCTGCCATTTTAGTGCATACGTTTGACAGTCTGATCGCCTTAGTTTATTTTTTTATTTTATTTTATTTTTAGCTGTTTTGGGTCACATCCAGCAATGCTCAGTGTTTCCTCCTGGCTCTGCACTCAGGCTTACTCCGGGCGGTGCTTGGGGGACCATATGGGATGCTGGGGATCCAACCCAGGTCGGCTGCATGCAAGGCAAACACTCTACTCGCTGTGCTATAGCTCCAGCTCCATGATCACCTTAGTTTACAGAATTGAAGGGGAATTAGACTCCCTCATAGAAATGGAAAAGAAAATCATAGGGGTCTCAGTTGCCCCTACCAGAGGCAAATCTGCCATCGCTAACTGGACTTTGCCATTGGGATCTGAATGAGGGCTTGCTGCTCATTGATACACAAACACACACTCCCCCCCAGTCCTTTGTGCTCTGAGGTGTTACATTTTATTGCCCCGTGGAGCTGTAGGAGGCCCAGAGCAAGGTAGAAAGTTGCTCTCCACTCATATTTTTGAATTATGGCTTCAAGGTGGTTGCTCCTATCAGGAAAATTAAATGATTTAACATAATTTGTTGCCACTTTGATCACAACAATAATAAATAAATCTTCATGAACAAAACGGGAAACCCATTTCTCCTGGTTTTAAAAGATGTTAAGTAATAACACAGATGTAGTTATAGAAGTTTTTTGGGGGGAGGGACAGCAGAAATGGCTCTATTGGGCTTTCTTGCAACTAGAGTTTCTTGGAGGAGCTGGACTGCAATCTAAGGCTCCCAGAATGAGCAGTGCTTCTCTTCAGACCATCATTAATTAGCTTATCGGGGGCTCACATTTATGTGGGCACCATATGGAGTGTGGGGGCATCCAAGCCCTGGTAAATGAGAGTCTGTTTTTGTACCTAGGGGTTTGCTGCTCACATTTGGAAAGCACATGGAGTGGAATGGACATTAACCCAGATGTCAAAAATAGCTTGGATTTTACTACTGTTATTAAACAGTTTCCCCTTTAACCCCTCCGTGTTTACCAAAGCCCCGTTTACCCCAGGCTGTTTCTGCAGATCACTACAGAAAGGGCGGAAGAAGAAAAGCCCCTCTTCGGGCAGGTGTCTTTATTCCAAAGAAAAAACAGTCTGAAGAAATATATGTGAGACATTGCACATTTCAAGCTGCCTTTTCTGCAGGCGTTGGAATCTTATTTGGGGATGCTCAACTGGGGTGGAATCTTACTGCGGGATGCTCCCCAGCCCCATAGCATGCCCACAAGGATAGAACCAAGTCCAGAGCTTTCTCCATAGAAGTGACTTGCTCCTTTGCACTGTAGCCACTCATTAAAAAAGTCAAACAGCAACAGAAAATTTAAAGGAAACCGTTAACAATGCCACCGATGTCATCAGTAGTAAACTTCTGGTATTGGGACTTGCCTGGGTTTGTTGTATATGAATGATTGCACAGGACTGCAGTATGCAGATAAAATATTGTTGCCTACTTTTTTTCACTACAAAACTTGTGGATATGATTTAATTTTTGAATGTTTGCATCGGTGATGAGAGTGATAGTACAGTGGGTAAGGCTCTTGCCTTGGATGCAGCTGGCCTGGGTTCTATCTCCAGTACCACACGCTTTACCAGGTACAGCCCCCACATTCTACCAAGAATGATCCCTGAGCAAATAGCCAGAAATAAGCTCTGAGCACTGTGAGGTGTGACCCAAAAAATAAAAAAAAATAGTTTTATCATACTCTTAGATGTTGTAGAGTCAATAAATATAGATGTCAGTCAACAAATCTTTTATCTTGAGATTATGGCAATAATACTCAGGGGAAGTGACACAAGGGAGGGGTAGTAATTTCTGTTGCTGCCTGACACATGCCACAGATGCTATGGCTCAGTACAATACCCATTTCTTATATCACTCTTGCATAGGCAGAAGACAGTCCACTACTGCTGGGTTTTCTGCTTCCAATCTCATAAACTCAAATCCAAGGTTCTGGCCAGCCTGGACTTCAAGTTGGAGGCTTTGAATAACACCTACATCCATGATCATTCCAGTTGTTGATGGAATGAATTTCTTGGGGTTGTTGAACTTCAGTTCCTGTTGACTTTCTGTGGTCAATCGGTCTTCTCTCAAATACTACAGCTCACTCTTGGTCTTTAACCTGTGGTTCTCCCAATTTCAGCATAAGAAGCCACTGTTGCCAGTTTCTCCAATGCTACTTCTGTTGACTGGGCTAATTCTCTGTGATTCATGTGATTGAATTAGGCCCTCTGAGCTCATCTCCCCTTTGATTAAAGTCAATTGATTAGTACCCTAATTGTACTGCAAATTGACATAATTGTGGCAGATGTTCATAGTCCTAGCACCAGGGTTTAGAGCAGAAAATCTAAAGAGGGCCAATTTGATATTCTGTCCACTATAGCTGTGGAGCTATGATACCTGTGAAGTTTATGGAGGAAAAGGAGTGAATCTATTTGCTCCATAAACTGCTCAAGGCACAAGGATATTTCAAGTGAGCAAGACTGTCTGTCTCAAACCCTCAGAGAGCTTATAGCCTAGACCAGGCTGATCAATAGAAATACAATACAAGCCACAGTTGCACTTTCAGTTTCCTAGTAGTGATTTTTTTAACATGTAATAAAATTGTGAAGTATATTTGATCCAATATATTCTAAATATCATTGTGATATTAATTATAGTTTATTTTAGGTTTACTTATACAGTTATCTTGAGAAACCAAAGTAAATGTCTTAACTACAATCTATTTCCATTTGTACTGGCCATATTTCAAATGCAGAGTAACCCTCTGTGGACATTAGCTACAAGATGGAAGGAAAAGTCTAGAAGTCACCAAAAGGGGACAGGACATGGAACACTTCCTTTGTTACAGGCTCAAGTTGGGCCTGATGTGACAATCTAGATGTGTGTGTGGCGGGGGTAGGGGGTGAGGGAGCATCAAGGACTGGCTAAAGATGATCTCACAGAAAGTAGCTTCCCAGGTTGTTGTACTGCCGAACACAGAAATCCTGTTCTTACTATCATCATTGTCATCATCAATATTTATTCCTTTTGCTTGTCTTTGTTGATGCTGCTCTAATGAACTCATATGTTGTCCACACTTGGTTGTGATTCTTATGTACATACTCTCTGGGAGTTGCAATCTAGTTGTGGTGCTCACTCACATGCACAGACAGACAGACAGACAGACAGACACACACACACACACAGAGGTTGCAATGTGCCAGAGATCACATTCTTCTTGTGGTCTCTGCAGTCCTAAGCAACACTACTCCCAGGATTCTCCGTAACATATATAGAGCCGTGCCAGGAATTGAACTCACCGCCTCATACTTGTAGGGCAGGCCCCTTTGCCACTGTGACAGTCCTGTTTCCTCACCACCACCCATCTTCCCAGAATTCTTTTAAAACGATTATTTTAAGCAGGTGCTTCCTCCTCTCCACCCCCTACCACAAAAATTTTTTGGCCTTGAGCATGCAGGGCCTCACGGACGGCTTGGGGAGGCTGGCGCTCGGCTCGCGCCGGGCCTAGCTGACCATGGAACCCCGAGGAGGACAGATGGGTTTTGGGGAGGGGGCCCGTCACCTCTGAGGGGTCCCGGAAGCAGCCGGATGAGACTCGCCCATCACACTAGCCACCATTTTTGCTGTCCGGACGCTGGCAAACTGCCTCAGACCAGATCAACAGAGCAAAAGCCAGTTCGAGCCCAGGTAGGCGGCTCCAAGAGGCGGGAATCACTGGGAAGTCATCAGATGGAGGCGTGGTCGTCCCTTCCCCCTCCATCTTGTCGAGCCTGGTGGCCCTGCCAGCGAGCTGCCCACGGGCCAGCATACAGGGCCTCACGGATGGCTGGGGAGGCTGGCGCTCGGCTCGCGCCGGGCCTAGCTGACCATGGAAACCCGAGGAGGGCAGATGGGTTTTGGGGAGGGCCCGTCGCCTCTGAGGGGTCCCGGAAGCAGCCGGATGAGACTCGCCCATCACACTAGCCACCATTTTTGCTGTCCGGACGCTGCGAAACTGCCTCAGACCAGATCAACAGAGCAAAGCCAGTTCGAGCCCAGGTTGCGCGCCGCAAGCGGCCGCACGGTCCACTAAAATAGTGAAACAGTAATGTCTTTTAATGCACTGCATTCAACGAAGAGCAGGAAAGTTTGTTGTGAAGGAGATATAAAGAGGAAAGAAATGACATACAGAACCCGCCAAGTGGTTGAGGGTGCGGGAGGGGGAGGGAGGTGGGGACATTGGTGATGGGAGATGGGTTTGGGCGGAGGGTGCGTGTTGGAACACTGTAGAACCAAAGCTCTACATGAGCATCTTTCAATTAAAAAAAAAAGGTGGAATCTACCACAAACATGTGGGAATCAGTGGTTAGGTAAGACAGAGAAGGGAACAGTGTGCTAATATTTGTCAAAAAATGATAATACCAGCCTAGAACTGAGCATTGAATATAGGAAAAAGATATACATGATGATCTCTGAATGTATGTATTGCAATCCACAATGTGTAAGAGAAGAGAGAAAAGAGAGAGAGAGAAGAGATAAAGAACTTGCCATAGAGGTGGGCTAGGGAGGGGGGAGGGAAGTGGGGACATTGGTGGTGGGAAAGGGGCACTGGTGGAGGGATGGGTGCTGGAACACTGTATGACGGAAACCCAAACATGAACATCTTTGTAATTGTATATCACATGGCAGTGTAATAAAATATTAAAAAAAAAAAAATAAAAAATAAAAAAAAATTTTGGCCTTTCTAACTTTTCATAATGGCATTTGAATACAAGACGAGAGTGGAAGACATAGCAGAGGTCATTATGGAAATGGCTCCAGTCCATGCAGGCTTTCTGGTGAATGGGTTGCGTGCTTAAATGGGGTGGCACCACTTTTTGAGAGTTATCTTCTCAGCATAGCCTCACACAAAAGCAGTGCCTGTAGCTGCAAGACACTGTATTCTTCTTTGTGACCAGTTACCCAGCTGGAAATCTTTCTCTCAACTGAATAAATGATTGTTCTTTGCTACTTTATCTTGGAAAAACATCAAGGACATCGGACATTTGCTATAATTATTTTTCACCCATTTCCCCATCTGTAAAATATAACTAGTGCATTTTAGTAGTACTTCAGGTTTCTATTTACCTTGTAATCATGTGGCCTTTTTTCATATATTGGATAGCATTTTGGAAGGATGATTAAGAAATGTTTGATGCACAAAAGAATTAGAGCTATGCACAGCTCATGAAGCAGAAAGCGTGCTCTGACTTACAATATTCATACACAGTTTGCACAGATTTTGTGTGCCAGAATGAGTAATATGATCTGCTTAGGAACTCCCTAGCATTCTGGCTCTGCAAAAGTCATTTTTTTTTGCCCTGATTCAAGTTTTTTAACCAGGATAGTTACACCAAACTTCTCAGCATATGAATTAGCAGAGTTCATCCAAGCCTCATATTTCATTTGCCCTTTTTAGATGATGGCTTGCAATAATTACGAACCTGAGTAGACACTGGTGTGCTCATTAGTCAGTGTGACTTGAGAGATGCTGTGTATTCACCACCAAATAGGATAGCTCAGACTGCATATAAAAAGTGACTCACACATGTATGATTGTGTGTGTGTTTGATCTTTCCGCTCTTGACCCTATCCCTCAGAGAGCTGCACTATTGCTATGTGCCTGGAAATGCCCTGGGTACTTGTAGGTGTGAATGATGAGGGAAATGACACACCTGGAGAAGCCCTGCTGAGAGGAAGGGCATCGGGGGAGGTGTCTGTGGGACAGTCCCCTCTTACCCATTGACTGTTTCTCTTCTGATTGCAACTGTGCGCCACACACAGGACACTAATTGTGAGAAGATTTAGGAGAACTTTTTGGGTGCCTGCTTCCTCAGTAACAAATATGTAAATTAATGACTGATACATTTATATTTGGCCTTAAACATACCCACAGGCCTTGAATGTGGGGATAAAACCAACTTTGACTCATTCTGCATTAAGAAGGTTATCAATTTTCTTTTTAAAAAATTATTTCTATGGTGGTAAAATACATACAAAAGAATTTATCATTTTTTATATTAAGGGTACAAATTCAGTAGTATAAAGTACACTTATAGAATTGTACAACCAATATCACAAGCTATTTGCACAGCTTTTTCACTTCCACATACAGAAATTCGGTATCCATTAACTACCCAGTCAAGTTCCATAACTTACCTATTCTAAGTATTTTATATAATAGAAGGTTTAATATGTTAATGTTTGCCATATTTTACTTAACATGACTTCAAAGGTTGATCCAAGTTATTGCCATGAATCAGAGCTCCATTTCTTTGTAAAACTTAATAATAGTATGATAATAGCTTGTTGTTTAATCCATTCATCTGTGATTTCTTCATTTTGGCTATTGTAAGTAATACATCTATGAACATTTGTGTACAAGTAGTTATCTGAGGTCTTCTTTTCACTGTCTTGGTATATATCTGGGCATAGAATTCCTGAATCTAGTATTGTTTGTAAATTGTTTCTTCTATATGTTTTTAAGTAAATGTTAAGTCCTCTAGTGTCTTGACCATATGTAACTCAACAAAATCTATAATATTGTCAAAAAATAATTTGGAAATATAGCCTGTGCAAAGGGTGAAAAGAATAATATATGATACAGAGACAATGACTGAAACATTTTGGAACATAGACTTTCTACTTCTCTTTGCACATAAGTAAATCTTTGTATCTGTATGTTATGTATTTTGAAAGAGGCCTCTTCTTAGGTGTTTTTAAGATGCCATCCTACTTTATGTTCACTTTGTTCTTCTTTGCTTTTCCTCCACAATCCCTTACCTCAATCCCTACCACCCTTTCCCAAAAGAACAGTGAAGGGACCCATAAGTGGGGGTGGGGAAAGGAGGAGCAATTGCCAAGATGATCTCAGACATCAGTGCCAATTTCTTTCCCTGTTAAATCATGTGCTTTCTTGTTGCAGCTATCAGAAGGGCTGAATAAAGAGAAAATGCAGCTCTGCAGCAATATTCTGATAATCTATTGCAGTGCGGCTCACATCACTGTCCATCACCACATGGAATGGCTCATCAGGACTGAAGAGGAGTTTTCACTTTCATTACTGAGCATGTTTCTGTTCGACTTGATATTTCCTTCATCACCTCATCTCGTTTCTCATGGATTCAGATATATGGAAAGGAAGAATGTGGAGGAGGAGAAAAATGGAAGCTCCTCTATTGTTGGGATTTGGGTATTCAATCTGTGATCATCTCTTCTGAATGTCATTAGTTGATTACATTTTAATTATTTCACTTAAACTTCATTGGATAACTTTAAACTCCATGGAATTTTTAACTGTGGATTTAGCTTCTGTTAGACAACTAGCTTTATCTCCAGTTTTTCTGCTGTTTCAAACTTAGTGGTCATTCCTAACGCATTAGATTATCAAAAAGTACAAATTCTCTGTGAGTGAGTGGTGTTGGCAGTGTTGGTATGCCAAGATGCATGGAGTGTTTGACAAGGAAACCAAAACACCAAAAATGGCGAGCCTTTACCCTCCTCTGTTTCTTTAATCTGCTGTTCAAAGAAGTACGTCTTCATGGTGTAACCAGTAGTTACCTCTGGGCCAGGTTGGAAATGAAATCAATTTTTTTAAACCACTAATACTTGCCAAGAAATCGCCTTATGAGAACATGGTGTGTGTCTCTGACAATGCATGGCACATCTAAATTGATCATTCATGATTTTATCTACCCTGCCTATGTACTGGAGAGTGGCAAAAGCCTGAGGCAACACCATCATTTTATTTTGTGTGTTTCATACATCCCACATCAGGGATGCAGGCAAGCCTCAGACTCTTCCCATTCCCGTACTTGCAGGTCTCCATAAAGAAGCTGGGACTCATTTTCATTTCAAGATCCAAATGCTGTACAAACAGTGTAAGCTTAGGGCTTCTGTAAATGAAGGCTCATTTCTCTTTTTTTTTTTCAAAAAAGTCTCCAACATGAATTCCAAAACATTTTCTGCATTATACATGAAAACATTGATGAATGGGGAATAACCACAAAGCTGTGTATCTGTATATAGCTCTACACAACAAATTTGTGAGTATAGAGTCATTATTTAAAGCACATGCCAGGGAAAGAGACCAAATTTTGAGGTCTTTTACATTCAGTGACATGGTACTAAGGAGAACTAAACTCCTACTACTTCCTCTGAAATAAAAAATAAACTTAAGTTGTTATAACTTCATAAAATTCATGACCAAGTCTGCAAACATGTGCAATTCTAGTATTGATCCATTTTCTTGTCAATGGAAGAAACCCTTCCACGTGTATGCAAGTAGGGGATGAAAAATCTGCATTTTAAAGGACAAATGCATATAAGCATGAGTGGCCTTAATAAATATAGTTGTCTTTCTTTGCTGCTGTGGAAAGGATTCTAAGCATACGTTCCGAAGTCCTGCATTGAATTTAGTCATTATTATTCTTTTTAAAAATGTTGGTGCAATGAACTCTGGACCTCTCCCGTGAGCCATAGAGATATTATAAAGACAGACACCCTACTTGTTGGGGAAGGATAAAACTCTCTGATTGGCACTGTTTATTCCTGATGCATTCAGAGTAATATATTAAAGCAGGGTTCTTGCTTTGTTGTCAGTAGGTATAGCAGACTGTGTAAAGTTTACTTGTTGCATAAATGATCCAAATACATTCTTGCTTTTAAAAGTTTGTCTTTTAACTATCAAAGTGATAAAGGTCTTGATTGGAGAAAATAAGCAGAGTTACTTGTAAGCATATTTAGCACATTTGGCATAATATCACACAAAAAACCCAGGCCACAAACTCATCCCCATGCACAATTTGGGTGTCCTCAAAGAGGTGGTCCTTAATGCCTCCTATACCAGGTCCTAACCTGACTCTGCGACTCTGAATACTTGAAGTAAAAAGTAGGAACTCTACTAGGGAGGGAACATAAGGTCCTCAAAACAAAAAAGCAACCAATCATGTATAGATAGCTATTTATAAGTATGTGCCAATTTTGTTACAGTTATTAGTTGGGGGGAAGTTTGCCCCAATTTTTTGTTTCAACTATTATTAATCTTACTTTTATGGGGACATATCCTTTAGTTCCTTGAAGAATAAATTCTGTCTCCCATCTTTCCCATTTTTTGTAAAAATAAAAATGATGTTGGGTATAATCCTAACACCATTTCTCTGATGTTGGGGTCTGATCCCTGAATCCCTTTTCACATAATAAAATAGTCTCTGGGTTTACAACAAACACTGTGATGTTGGGAAGATATTTCCTTCACGCAAAAGTTAGCAGGTTCCCCTAGAATCAGAAAGAAATTAAAGATAAAAAGTTGAAGCTAACATTTAAGAGAAGTTGGTCTTCTTGCTTTGTGCAAAAGCAGGCTGTACTTTATACACCATTTTATTTGTATGTATAGTCTCGATTTTGTATTTAATGATTTTTGTGTATTCAGTATGCACGTTAACAGCGTGTCAACTTTCACTTGGAAGTGGGTTTCACTTTACTTTTTAAACAGTGTTTATGATGCGACCTCAAATGTGTTGACATAAGCTCTATCTGAGATGTTTTTGTGTAGAGTGGCGTTTGAATGCTGCCAGGGGTCAGTGTATCTAATTCCCCAAGACCCTAGTTTGATAGTGCTTCTTGTAATATTTCTTTCAGTGAGTGGCATGTAGGTTGTGATATTGATCATGTGATTATGGACTTCGATATGAAAAAAAAATTCAATTAAGGAACCCTCAGAAACTACTAGTGGGCATGTATTAGCCAGTCATTGTAACCTTGTGTCTAGTAGTATAATGTACAAGGTATGTACAGTTCATAAATTTGTTCTCATGTGTATGAGAAGTACTTTGTGCTGATCGCCTTATTTATATTCATCAAATAAACTTTGTTTCTTTCTGACGTGAGTTCATTCCACCTCTAATAAATGCTCCAGTTGTGGTGGTTTCTAATCTTTTCTGGGTCATGAATCCCCACATGAAGAATCTATGAACTTGAAGAAAAAAGAGGGGGAAAGGGGGAAATTTAGTCCCTGCGACCTGTAACAGGCATGCCTTTAATTACCTTTAGATAAAGGTAAATTTACCTTTTATGCATAGTTGATCTAGGTCTCATGGTAGAAATTTTCTCATAAATTGTAACCTTTTTTCTTCTATCTTCCCTCATTCTTTCTTTTCCTTTTTGTGATCCTTCTCTCAATAGTTCACTCTTTCTCCCTCCCTCCCTCCTTCCCTCTTCACCTCCCTTCCATCCCTACTGCTTCCTTTACCCTTTCATGTCTTTGACTTCAGTCCCTGTTACATTCTTTCCACTTGGTAACAAAGATGTCTCCCAACAAGATTGCATATTCTAGGACTTCAGAGAGTACCAAAAATTCATATCTGCCCCTAAGAAGACTGTAATTTACCATCCTTGGATCATGTAATCAACTACCTTTGTCAAAGGGTTTGAAAGGGTGAGTCATGTGATGGATAGCCTTATGGAACATGGGAGGGCCCTTTCCAAAGGGATAAAATAGATGCCATTCTAGAATTAAAGGATGAGAAACCTAGGAAGAGACTAAAACTGAGCACTGAATGTAGGCAAAAGGATATACATGGTAACCCTAAATGTATGTACTGCAAGCCACAATGTGTAAAAGAAGGGGAGGAGGGAGAGAGAGAGAGAGAGAGTGAGAGAGAGAGAGAAGAGGCCAGTTGCTTGCCATAGAGGCAGGCTGGGGGACGGGCAGGGAATCAGGGGACATTGGTGATGGGAAATGTGCACTGGTGGAAGGATGGGTGCTGGAATACTTTATGACTAAAAAATGAACAGTTTTGTAATTGTATATCTTACAGTGGTATAATAAAATACAAAAAAAAAAGAATCTAGGCAAGCAGAAATAATAGCTAGTTCAAGAAGTACTTGCATACAGTATACACAAAATCATCCAGAACAGTATACACACACACAAACACACACACATTTGTTGTCTCTCCCAGCTTCATAGCTGCTTGTGGATCACTACAGAAAGCAAATTCCTGGATTTTGTTTTGTTTTAATTATATTTCAGGAAATGGATTATCAATTGTTACTATTACTGGGTTTTAAAACTTAATTGATTATCAGATCTCGAAAGTATCTTAGATGTCATGTAATCTAATATCCTCATTTTATAGAAGGGGAAAACTAAGACCCTGTCAGAAGTGACTAATCCAAGAATACACAGAGATTCTATTGCAATTCAAGGCTGTCCCCAGAGGTGCTGAAACAGGAATATGAGCCCTTGAAGGATCATAAGAGAGAATTGGGAGGAAAAACTTTCTCAGTTGACCCTTAAAAATACATAGGAAATACCATTTCATTCTGTGCTTACCATTTCATTCTATGCTTTATGAACTTAAAACCAGTAGATGTAAAATTCTTTCATTGTCACATCTGGGGCAACCTTCAAAGTTACTTGCCTTTATTGTTGTCTTGCCTTTTGTGTGTGGATGAGGTCAGGCCTAGGGGCAGGGATAAGATTGATTAAGCCAGAATGTTAACCTCATAGAACTTCCAGAAACTGCAGATTTGCATCCAGGCCAGATTCCAGGAACCAAAATGTACAGCTAAAATCTTCTTTACCCACAAACTTGTCCTTTTGGACAAAGGAAACGTTCACACACTTCTAGACCCAATTTTGAGTCCACACAGACTTGGAGTTCCACTGAAGTACATAGATGGCCTGTTGGGGAGCTGCTGGGGTCCCCAACAATATCAGGAAATGAATTCCCTTCTACTTCCGGAGTCAGAGGAAAATGGATGAAAACTCACAAATCCAGCGCAGTTCCAAAAGGCTTTTACTAATTATCAATAATAAAGCAGGCTCTGCCACTACTATCCAAAATAATGGGATTCCCCAGACCTCTAGCTCTTGGTCAGAACTTCGACCATGAACTTAGGCCCAAATCTCCCACCAAAGTGGGTGGCTACACCTCAAGTCAATCCCTTTATATATCTAAAAGTAATCCTATCTTTAGGGAGGGTCATGTCAAAAAGAGATCAATGAATCAGCTTTTAGGTGTAGATGTAGGGTAGTGCCACATTTGTTTCAGGTCTCAACAAATGATTATGCCAGGGACTAGTCCCTTCCTCAGAGATTATATCTTATGTCAAAACACTGGAAAAAGAGAGGAATGGTACAAAGAAATACATCTCAATGGATGTATATTTATGGGGAGAAACATCATAATTTCGTGGGCCTCATGTAATCTAGATGGTACCTACAGTGTCCTTCTTATTTATCATCTGACCAGGGTTATTCTAGTGTCTTGTCCTCTGTTTACTGAAAGTGTCATGCTCGCCTACTTGAGGGCAAACTAGTATGATCCTTCCATTGATCTTAAACAGTAGTCTCACATAGCCAGGGTGGTAATCTCCTGGTAAATTCTAACTGCCTCACTAATATCCACAGCTGTGGATATTAAGAGAAATTGTGCCCAATCTAGATAACGTTGAAATCATTGTAGAAAGTATAATAATATTTCAGAAGCTACCAATTCAGAGTCGAAATGACTCTTGTAATTGCCACACCCACCATCAGTGCTTAGACAGAAGAGAGATCTCATTAGTATGAACATTGACTTAAGGACTTATAAATAACTCAAACTGTTAGTAGATTAACCAGCAAAGATCCTAAGCAAGCTAGGCCTGTCATCCAACAGATGCCATTTTAGTACACCTGCCAAGTAGATCTTAAAAATCAGTGCTGTCTTTAGAACCTGAAAACAGCTATTACAAAAGATTGGTGAGACACTCTAAGTCGTGACATTGCTAATACATAATAACAATTATGATAAGTAAACATAGGTAAAAATATTTGAACATTAGTTTGTTAGAAGCCTTCACCAAGGACTAATGTTCATTTATTTGTTCCTGACAACAAACTGAGGTGTATGTAGTCTTAGTACACATCTTACAGTGGATAAAGCAGTTAAAAATTCAAAGATATGATCAGAGCAATGTGCACTTTTAGTGGGCTGATTTGGTAGCCCACATACTTCTGGACTAATTTATTCACAAGGTAAATAAGAGAAAGGTACTATTATTAAACACATTTTACAAATTCTCTACTTAGGTAATGCATTGGGCTCAGTTCACAAGGGCTAAAAGAACTCACTGCGCCTGAGTGCTACTTATAGCTTATATTAAACGAAAATGAACAGTCACCTAGAAGGCAGTGATTCCAGTGGAACTTAATATTAAGGTGAGTACACTGGATTTATACCTGTTCTCTCTGACACTTTTTCTACTAGGCCCTTTGTGTCTGGACATTAGCACTTTTTGATCTTGGGTGGAGCACAGGAGACTCTCATGGTAGACAGGAAACCTGACAAGTGTCCATGGGAGAAGAAAACCTGAGGGCCATGCTCACTCCTGTAGGCATGTTGTCATTCACTGTTGTTTCTCAGTGTCAGTAATTTAAATGTCACTCCCTGGCTTTTTGCTCTATCTGAAGATAATATGCAATCTTAGTTATGTAATTATTTAAAAGTTAAACAGCTCCCTTCTATTTAAATAAACTCAGTTGCCTGTTAAAAGTGAAACTGTTTTGCCATAGAGACACCATCAAATGTGTGAAAAATAAAAGTAATAACAAAAAAGTTTAAAATATTAGACTTAAAACTTTCACTTTTTTTCAAAAGAGGAAAGAACCATTTAGAATGGTTTAGATCATCCTTTGTTTTGATACGTTGTAGGAGGGAGGGAGGGGAAGAGAGAAGCCTATTGGTCACGGAAATATACTAAGACCAAATCTGATATATTTTCTCAGAGGTTTCTTACAGCTGTATTAAGCCTCCAACTCCAGGAACTATCTTTTACATATTTATACAGGGAGTTGTTAGATGGTTTCTACCAAGTTACCAATGCTGTACCATGTCGCCACACTCCCCTATGCAGTTATTTAAATGCACTTAATTTTAAATGAGCTATCCACCAATACAGAAATATACCTTTATAAAACTGCAAAAAATAATGAAGGGAGAATGGTAAGGGTTAGAGAAGAGCAGAAGGCTTGAACAATCATTGCGAGTATATTTAACTATGTAACTTGGACTTTTAAAGACTATTCCTAGAGCACCTCCCATATTCCAAGGGCCCAATTTGAGCTCTCAATTTCGGAAAACCCTCCAACAGCAACAGAAATCTAGTAATGTATTTTTTAAAAAATGTATTTAATAGACTATTTTGAGAATAAATTTATTTATTTTTTATTTTTTTAAATGATGAGATATACAATTACAAAGATGTTCATGATTGGGTTTCAGTAATACAGTGTTCTAGCACCCATCCCTCCACCAGTGCACATTTCCCACCACCAATGTCCCCAATTCCTTCCCTCTTCCCCAGGCTGCCTCTGTGGCAGGCACTTTCCCTCTTTCTTTCTTTCTCTCTCTCTCCCCTCCCTCTTCTCTATCTCTCTTTCTCCCCTTATCTTACACATTGTGACTTGCAATACATACATTTAGGGGTTATCATGTGTATCCCTTTGCCTATGTTCAATGCTCTGTCCTAGTCTGGTGTTACCATATCCAACAATTATTAGCACACTGGTCCCTTCTTTATCTTACCTAGCCTCTGACTTCTACACACTTGTGGTAGTTTTGGAGAATAAATTTACAGAAAATTTGAGCACATACTACAAAGAGTTGTCCTGAAACATGCCCCTCCCTTCCACATAAAGTTTTCTGTAGAACAAACAGAAAACTTTAGCATGGTACTTTTATCACCAATTGAACATCCATATAGTGCTATGGCTCAGTTCTAATTTTAGAATGCCTTAGTTTTTAATCAATGTCTTCTGCCTAACAGGGTCTCATCTGCTACATATATCACATTTACTTGTATCTCCTTCGGTTTCTCTTGTATGTGAGTTTCTGAAACTGTAATTGACTTTTACAATATTTAAAGTTTTGAGGAAAAAAAAATCCTATATAGGCTGCCCCTTTACTGGGATTGATTTTATCTTTTCCTCATGACTAAACATGGGAGGATGGGTTATGAGAGAAAGTCCTCATGGGCCATTCTCATTACAGCCTATCAACATGAATTTTCACTGTTAATTCTGACCCTAATCATGGGACTAAATAGTGTTTGCCAGGTTATTCTCCTGTAGTTCCTCTCATCCCTAACTGCACTTTGTGATGAAGGATAAAGCTTCAGAAATAGGTGTCCAGGAACTGGAACAATAGCACAGCAGGCAGGACATTTGCCTTGCATGCAGCTAACCCATGTTTAATCCCCTAGCATCACATATGGTCCCCCAAGCACCACTGAGAGTAATTACTGAGTGTAGAGCCAGGAGTAACCTCTGAGTATTGCTGGGTGTGACCCAAAAAAGTCAAAAATAAAAATAAAGAAATAGATGTCCAAATCTCTGTCTCGTGTAGAATATTCTGCTGGGAATATAGAGAATGTACTGGCAAGTGAAGAGAGATGTCCTTCTTGAACCAAAATGTTTGAATCAAATATTAGTTCTGTCTAAACCAGTTTTTCCTTCTATTTTAAGACATCTTTGCAACCTGGTTACGATCTGCTCTTACTGGATTATGGGAGCATCTGTGATATCCAAGGCAAAGGGAAGTTCTAGGAAAAAATGATCCCTTTCCCAGGCAGGGCAAAGCCAGCATTTCTTAAACATTGCCTTTAGCAAAATATAAAAACAAGATATAGACTGGTCAACACTATAACTTCACTTATGGAATATTCAGGAAAGCATACATTCAAGACAAAACCTCCATATCTGCAGAATTGCAGCTTAAAAAAGACATCATGGCTCTTTGAGACTGAGAGAGAAAAATAGATATGTATTATTTGAATGAGGCATCAGTTTTTCCTTGTTTTTTTTGAAGGTACTTCCCCACCAACACCAAAAAAGAACAAAATATTAATAAAATGTAACTTGATATAATTTGATATACACATCTGATACCTGTATATTATTTCATACCAAAAATAAAAAAACACGGAGCTTGTGACTTTTGGGTGGACTTTTGTCTCAAGGACTCGAATGACTTCTCACTTTGTTTCCTTGGGTTTCTTTCTTTGTGATAATCCATGTTCACTCATTCTTGAGCATTTACTTTCTAGGTTACAGGTGAGATTCCATACCCAGATATCCCTTTCCCAAAAGTATGTAGCGTGCACATCATGAAGGGAACATCTTTATAATATGGATAGAGCAAGGGAAAGAAAATCAAAGCTTCTTCATATCTAAGGAAGAAAAGTGAATGCTGTGATTACCTGCACACAGCAAAACATTAAGGACTGGTTTTGGGCAGGAAAACCAATCCTTTCTGTTTTTGACCAAAGAATAGCTACAGGACAGTGTTCAGAGAGAAACAGCATGAAGTTGGCAGTCAAAATGCCTCAGTAAAATCTTAGTTTTAAAATGGGTTTGTCATGTTTTCTCTTTGGGTACCACATAATCACATATAAAGCACCTTCTGTTTCAGAAGACAACGCTAGGAATGTCTCTTATCTGCCTGCTTGATATTATATGAGGGTGGAAAGAGGAAATTAAGCAAAACTTACCTATGAAAATATCTTGCCAATTAATCTCTCTATGTGATATAAAAACTCTAGAGTGAATTTTTTTTTTTAATTTGCTTGCTCTTCAAGCTGGTGTTCTCCCTCGAACATGTATCTCACTGTTTTTTTTTCTGTTTTTGTTTTGTTGTTGTTGTTGCTTGTGTTCTGTCTTGAACACATTTCCTCCACTTTCTTTCCTCTCACATCTTTCTAAGCAGGATGCTCAGCTTACTCTTGGCTTTGAGCTCAGGAATCATTTCCAGCTGATCTCAAGGGACCATATGGGGTGTTTTGTCCATATGGATTAAACCCTGGTTGGTCATACACAGGTAGGTACAAGTACCTACCCATTGTACTATATCTCCTTCCTCAACGATAGAAACTCTTGATTGGAAAGCTAGTTATGTGGACATGTTTTCTTTATGAAAATTCAAGTGACATTCTTATGATTTGGGTATTTTTATATTTTACCTCATTTAAAAATATTATCACAAAATATTTTATGTCAGTCAATATTAACTCTGTTTCAAGTTACAGTAACTGGAAAAAATAGGGCTCCTGAGGTGATTTATTTAGACTTTAGATAATTTTTATCTAGCTAGCACAGTGCCTAGCCAGAAATTTTTGAGAGCATACTTGTAGAAGATTTTGAGTCTGGGAGCTTAGGAGAAACAAAGCATGCACTTGTTATTTAACCATTTACTTCATTTCTCTCTAAAACCTACATCTGGCCAAATTCACCTCATTGTATTACCTGCTAGGTTCCTACCTGAGTCTGCAGACTGCAAAAAAAGTAAAATGCTGACCCTCTGCCTCCCACAGTAGGCTGATTACTTAGCCTCCTATGTTCGTTTCCTCATCCTGAAATTATAATACATTCCACGAGGTTGATATTTTTTTTCCCTCATCGCATCTTTTCTTTTTTCTCTTTTTACAATGCCTGGGATTGAAAGATAGGCCTTAAACATGCAAGGCAAATGCTCTAGGGCTGACCTACAACCCCAGTCAGAAGGTTGATTTTTTTCCTGAGGATCAAATGACCATTTGCCACATGATCGATGCTAAACAAATGGGAAAGATATACCATATTAGCAGTAATTCCACAAATAAAAGATGTTTAATAATATAAATTTTACAATTGCTGTCTCATAGCCATTCTCGCATAATAACTACTGCTGAGCTGGTCCTTGTTCTGGTCCCATTTGCCACGTCAGGGTTTCCCTCAACCATATTTAATAACAAGTTTCCAGATCTGGATATTGGGGGCTGTAAATTTCCCTGGTGACTGTTGCCAATGACAGGGAAGGAAAGACTTGTATAATTACCACTTGTACTTCCACAAAATACATGAACTCAAGTCAAGAGCAAGAGTTTTGAAGGGGGCAAAAAAAAGCTACTGAGTTTTCATAAATGTTGAAAGCCATTCTCAATTTATTTGATAAGAAATGTGAGCCTGCTTAGAAAATTTGTAAAAGTTCTAATACCACTGTGGCAAACCACCAATAGGAGACTCTGCACTGGAAGGACCCTTTTTCTTTCCAAAGGCTGCACACATCTGGAGAGAAATGAAAATGTCAGGGTTAGCCCTGGGCTGGTTGGGAATCAGTACTTTTGGCCAAAATCCATGGTTCTGTTTTTCTTTTTCATTTCCTTTGGTAACACAGTTACATATTTTAGTTTATTTTATAGTATGGTTGCTTGATAATGGTGCCATGTTCTTCAGTATTCTTCAAACAAGGTTTCATGGGCAATAATTCAAGATAAAAAAATATACAAAGACGTTTGAAGTATTAAACTACCATAACTTTGGTGCCGGAGCGATAGCACAGTGGCTAGGACGTTTGCCTTGCAAGCGACTGACCCGGGTTCGATATTCAGCATCCTAAATGGTCCCCGACCACCACCAGGAGTAATTCCTGAGCGAAGAGCCAGGAGTAACCCCTCAGCGTCACCGGGTGTGAAACCAAAAAGAAAAACAATAAAATAAAATAAAATAATGAAATACCATAACTTCACTCAGAAATGCTAAAACTGTTTTGCCAGGTGAAAGGCTTGAGTGTCAAACTTTGGTTCATGGCGCTTTGGTTTGGGAGCACCATGTCTTCAGTTTATGAGAAAAAACCAGTGGCAGAAAAGAAATGTCTTGCCTCTGGATGCCCCCAAAGTGGCTTTTTTTAAGAAGACAAAAGATGACCTTTCATGTCCCCTGCCCCATGCAGTGTCTGGGCTTCAGTAAGGTGTCTTCCTGCTAAAGATTTAAGTCAAGTTTGTTTCTGGAAGGAGCTGTCCACATCAGCACAGGACCAATGTGTTAGAGAAAAGGCTGAGCAGATAGAATAGTGATAGGGATAAATTTATAATTTATTAGACTGAGGAATTCCAAATCTCTTGAAATTCCAGAAGTTAAGAAGTGGGAGGATTTCTTTGAGAGTCTGATTCGTCTGGTCAAAGAAATTGAAATTCAGTAAATCAAATTAATTCAATAAATTCAATGAATCCAAAAATGATCAGCAATTTTTAATAAAGTAACTTAATACATTCTTAATACAAAATATATTATTATTATTATTATTATTATTATTAATTATTTTGCTTTTTGGGTCACACCGGCAATGCTCAGGGGTTTCTCCTGGCTCTGCACTCAGGAACCACTCCAGGCGGTGCTTGGGAGACCGTATGGTATGCTGGGTGCCGTGGATCGAACCCGGGCGGAATGGGCCGGCCGCATGCAAGGCAAAAGCCCTACTCGATGGGCCATTGCTCCGGCGCCCAAAAATATATTCTTAATAATTTTTCCACCCAGCAGAAGAGCTGATCACAAGCCTGACTCGTCAGAGTCTTTTTCCAGCCCAGCCCAGGTATGCCTGATCCAGAGACTCACATATACAGAGCAGAGTTGCTACTGGCTCTCCCTGTGGCCAGCTGATCACGAGGTGCCCGGGAGGGAAGGCGGGTCCACCATCCCAGCTGAGTCTCACAAGAATCCAGAGGAACCCCATACCATGAGGGCCACCATTTTCCACATCCAGACTCCCCAGCTTGTCAGAGCTCCATTCAGCAGAAAGAGCTGATCACAAGCCTAGTTCATCAATAAATGCACGAGATAAGAGGCAACTACAAGAGTATCCCACCTCCACGGCAGAGCCTGGCAAGCTACACTTGTCCTATTTGATATGTCAAATACCAGTAACAATTATAGGCCTCATTCCCATGACCTGATGGAATGGTTTGAGGCTCTTTATGTTCCTGAGGTGAGCAGATGCCCTTGGGCTACACTAGCATGTGACAGGAGTATGGAGATGTTACTGGTGCCCACTTGAGCAAATCAATGAACAACGGGAAGATAAGTGAGTGATACAAATGAATCTTTTAACTATGTCAAAATATCACAAGGTCTTTTGACTTCTTCTGGTCAAGATGGTCAGACTTCTTCGTTAAGACCCTGAATGAACGGTTTAAGGCTCTTTGTATTCCTGGAGCAAGTAGATGGCACTGGGCTACACTGGCACATGATAGGGACAAATGGAAATGTTACTGGCACCCACTCAAGCAAATAGAATAATAATGGAATGTCAAGTGATCAAGTGGTTCTTAATAAATTAAATTTAGTAAATGCTTAATAAATTCTTAATAAGGTAGTTAAAATAATCCTTTAATGAACTCAGAACATGGCATGTGATAGTTTCCTTAGCCAGAGGTGCCTTCTTACCAAATTCATGAAGTGGGTTCCTGTTTCCTTATGATCATTGATGTTCAAAATGCTCACAAGGTCCCCACCTGATTCATTATGAATTCTCGTTCCATATTGTGTGGTGTATCCTGAAGATAATATATGGGTGGCCTCAGATCATGATTCCTTTACTTTTTTAGGGGATGAGAGATTGATCCAAATATAGCAGGAAGCAGGCATCTTCCACTTAATCCCAAACTAGACTTTATCTATTTAAATGTTAATTTTCCTGAGAGCAGAAATCAACAAGCTGGAATCTCAAAAAAACAATCCAAAAGATCAGTGAAATGAAGAGCTAGATCTTTGGAAAAATAAACAAGATCCACAAACCACTAAAAAGACTTACAAAGGAAGGGAGAAAGAAGAAAACCCTTATAAACCAAATAGGAATGAAAAGGGAAATATCACAAAAGAAACCACAGAAATTCCAAAGATGATAGAGGTTATTTTGAGAGTCTGTATGCCACAAAACAAGAGAACCTAGAGGAAATATATAAACCCCTGCATTGATACAACCTCCCAAGTTGAACCAAGAAGACTCAGAATACCTGAACAGGCCTGAACTCACTATCAAAGAAATCAAAACGATAATCAAAAGTCTTCCCAAACAGAAAAGTCCATGTCTAGACAGATTCACTAGTGAATTTTTCCAAACCTTTGAAAAGTGCCTATTCCCAGTCCTTTCCAAGCTGTCCAGTAAATTGAAAAACAGAAACTGTTGGGGACGCTGCCGGGGTCCCCAACAGTGCCAGGAAGCGAGTTCCATTCTACCTCTGAAGCCGGCAGGGAATGGATGAAGACTCAGGAATCCAATGCAGTTTTAAAAGGACTTTACTATCACAGGTTCCAATATACAATCCAAGAGCAGGGAAAACCTCCAAACTCTGGGTTCCCAGCTAGGCCCCAGCCAGGTGTAGGCCAAGATGGCTGCCACCACGTGTTGAGGCCCTACAGAGAATGGAGAGGATGGAGAAGCAAAACACCAAGGGAAGCCGAAATGGCAAAAAGGGAAAAAAAGAGAGTTTCTTTCTTCTTGCAGCTTATTTTATAGCTGGAAATCCGCCCAAACTCCCCAGCCCAGACCAGAATGGGCTGGGCTATCTAGAGATGAAAACAGGAAAATAGCTCTATAGAAATGTAGCAACTTCAGGAGACCACCTGGCTGTTTACAAGGACCCAGAGCTAATTCAAAGCCTCCTAGCAGAGCTGGGAGGAGCTGCAAGCTAAATGTAACTTCTCCTGGCAGGGAGGGTCAAATGCCCTCAGGTAATTTCTCCCAGAACCTCACCTAATGTCTTTTTATATGCTAATGTCTTGAGCCAAGATCTGCCTGGAAATGCCTTTATAGGGTAGAGAAGGGGGTTTCTGAGATGGCATGTCTCTGTACCAAAGACTAACACTAATGCAGTTAAATATTTCTCCAAGCCTTCACAAGTCTCATCTGCTTCACGGTAGTTTTGTATTTCAGTTGCCTTTTGAGTTATCAGGGGAGCCATGCTTGCTTGCTTGGAGGCAAACAGCATTTCTCTCTGGTCTAATTACTTAGGGATCCAACGTGGCCAGGCAAATATGCTGGTAAGATCTAGCTAGTCCCACTATGATTGTGGTAGCATGAGAGAATATTTATACCAGCTAGTACAGAATACATGGTCAGATAAACTGCCACATTTAGACTACCCCCTTATCTATGAAGTGATTTGCAGGAGGCAATCCAGAGCAGATGCAGATGCTCTTAGAGGAGTCCTGCAACAAGAAACACTCCCAGTTTCTATGATTCACATATAACCCTGATACCAAAAGCATACAGACATCATTAAAAAAAAGAAAATTACAGACTAATACCCCGATGAATACAGATGAAAAAATCTTTAACAAAATACTAGCAAATAAAGTCCAACGACTCATCAAAGAGATCATATACCATGACCAAATAGTATTCACTAGGGGATGCAAGAATGGTTTAACATTCATAATTCAGTCAACATACAATCAATGTACATCATATCAATAAAATTAAAATCATATGATCATATCAATAGATGCAGAAAAAGCATTTGACAAAATCCAACACCTCTTCCTGATAAAAACTAAAAAAAAATGAGAGTTCAAGGAACTTTCCTCAATATAGTCAAAACCATCACCAGAATCCCAAAACAAGCATTATTCTTAATGGGGAAAACTAAAAACCTTCCCCTCAGATTGAGTATAAGATATGATTGCCCACTCTAGCCACTTTTATTCAATATAGTACTGTATGTACTCACCATAACAATCAAGGAAGAAAAAGATATTAAGGGCATCCAGATAGGAAAGGAAGAATTCAAGATATCACTACTTACAGGTGACATGATAGTGCACTTAGAGAACCCTAAAGTCTCTACCTAAAGGCTCCAAGAAAAACAATAGATCTGTATAATAGAGAGACAGTTTACGAAATCAATATATAAAAGTCCAAGGCTATCCATATGCAAATAGTGAAAGAGAAAAAAGTGATATTTTAAAAATTCCATTCACAATTTTTCCGCAGAAAATTAATTACCTTGAAAACAGCTTAACTAAGAACATAACGGACCTATACAAAGAAAACTAGAAAATGTTACTTCAAGGAATAAAAATAGGATATGAGGGAATGGAGACACATCCCCTGCTCATGGTTTGAGAGAATTAACATAGTCAAAATGGCAACATTTCCCCAAAACAGTATAAAGATTCAATGCAGTCCTAATAAAGATACCCATGCCATTTTTCAAATAAATTCATCAATCCTTAAAATTGTATGGAACAATAAACCCCCATGAATAGCTAAAGAAATCCTTGGGAAAAGAAGATGGGAGGCATACCTCCCCCAACTTCAAACTGTACCACAAAGCAGTAGACTTAAAACAACATGGTGTTGGAATAAAGACAGACCCACATGCCAATGGAATAGAGTTGAATATCCTGACACAAATCCTCAAATATATGATCACTTAATCTTTGATAAGGGAGCAAAAATATCAAGTGGAGCAGGAAAGCGTCTTCAACAAGTGATGCTGGAAGACTGGACAGCTACTTGTAAAACAATCAACTCAGACCTCTATCTTATGCAATGCACAAAAGTCAGATATAAATGGACTAACAACTTCAACATCAGGCCTGAAACCAGAAGATACATCAAATAAAAAGATAGGCAAAATCCTCTATGACGTTGATGCAAAAGGCATCTTCAAACTTGAAACACCACTGACCACGCAAGTGTAAGTAAAGATAAACAAATGGTACCATATGAAACTAAGAAGCTTCTTTACCTCAAAAGGAGTGGTAACAAAGACAGCCTCAGATTGGAAAGAATATTTACCCAATACCCATTTAATAAGGGGTTAATACCCAAGATATCTAAGGCACTGGTAGAACTTTACAAGAAAAAAACCCAACCCCATCAAAAAATAGGAAAATAAATGAACAGAAACTTCCTCAAAGAAGAAATTCAAATGGCCAAAAGGCATATGAAAAAAATGTTCTTCATCACTAATCATTAGGGAGATGCAAATCAAAACAACAATGAGTTAGCATTCACACCACAGAGACTGGCACACATTCAAAAGAATAAGAGCAACCAGAGCTGGTGTGGATGTGTGGAGAAAGGGACTCATTTATTGCTAATGGAAATGCTGACTGGTTCAGCCTTTTTGGAAAACAATATGGAAATTAATCCCCAAACTAGAAATTAAGCTCCTATTGGACCTAGCAATACCACTCCTGGTACTATACTGTGGAGGCTCAAAAACACAAAGCACGACCATCTGCACTTCTATATTCATTGCAGCACTATTTAGAATAATCAGAATCTGGAAACAACTGAGTTACTGAGAACAGATGGCTGGATTTTAAAAAAGAAAAAAACTATGGTACATCTACACAATGGAATACTATGCAGCTGTTAGGAAAAATGAAGTCATGAAATTCGCCTGTAAATAGATGAACATGGAGAATTTCATACTGAGTGAAATGAGTCAGAAGACTTGTTAATGGTTGGAATATACCACAAGTGTGAGAGAGAGCTGGGGGTAGGTAAGATAAATAATGGACAAGTTTGACAACAATAGTTGGAAATGGAATACTAGACTAGACCTGAAGGTCTAGGACCTTATTGAAAGTCGATAAAGGGATAGATATGATTACCCTTCAGTGTCTTTATTACAAACCACATTGCATAAAAGGATTGAGAGAGAGAGAGAGAGAGAGAGAGAGAGAGAGAGCCTGCCATAGAGGCTGGTTGTGGCAGGTGGAGGGAAACTGGGGACATAGGTGGTGGGAAATGTGCACTGGTGAAGGAATGAGTGTTGGAACACTGTATGACTTAAACACTATTGTGAACAGCTTTGTAATGATCTATCTCACAGTGATTTAAAAATAAATTAAAAACTTTTAAAATATGAATTTCCTAAAACAATGAAGCAATATTATATTGTCTGTACCCATTGAACTGTAATACAATGAACTCAAATGGATTTCATGAGAGAAATGGAAGAGGGTAAGATGATCATCAGGCACAACTGTATCCAACGAGTCAACAAGATCAGAAAGTAACAGTCTCCATTTTCCTGTGTCCATTTCTGGGCTCTTCCTCTTTTCATGTTGCCTTCACTTTCAATACTAATGAAGTCCAGTGATGCTTCTCAACCCCTCACCTGGAAAGCAACCAAGTTAGCAACCTGAGACCAACTCTAGTTAGAATCCTGAGACCAACTCTAGTTGCCAAATCTGGGTCAACATGAGTGACAAGCTCATGCCTTGATTCAAAGGAGAGGGAAACACATCCCCACCAATTCCTCTGACCTGAAAGGAGAGAAATTTGTCATCCTCAGAGAACCAAGGACTCTGATTAGGTGGGAGTCAAAGCTGGGCAGGTATCCTGTCTCTAGAGCTGACTTAGTACTTTAAAAAAAAATAAAAGGTGAGAACCACAAGAGGTATCAGGAATTACACTTGGCTCTGTGCTCATGTGCTCATGGGTCACTTTGATGGTAACCATAGGACCATATGTGATGCCAGAAATTGAACAAGGGCTGGTCTCATGAAGAACTTTAACTTTTGTCTGTTTTTTCAATAGTGCATTTATTTATTTATTTATTTATTTATTTATTTATTTATTTATTTATTTACTTACTTACTTATTATTGCTTTTGGGGGTCACACCCAACGATGGTCAGGGGTTACTCCTGGCTCTTTGCTCAGGAATTACTTCTGGGGACCATATGGGATGCCAAGGATTGAACCCAATTTGGCTGTGTGCAAAGCCCTCCCTACTGTGCTATTGCTCAGGCCCTGAGCCTTAACCTTTGTACTGTCTCGTTGGCCCAGACTTTGGTTTATGTTTTTTTACTTTTTAAGTAGTGGGCCTGCTTTTCCTCTTTTCTATGTACCCCACATATACCACTGTGGTATTAAAAGTTGCATACTTCTCGTTGTTATTGCTTTTGCATGGACAGCCTACTTTATTGTGAGATCTTGAGAGGAGGATATTAAGGTGCATTCACATTTTTTTTTGGCTTTCTGGGTCACATCTAGCGATCCTCAGGGGTTACTCCTAGCTCTGCGCTCAGGAATTGCTCTTGGCAGTGCTCAGGGGATCATATGGGATGCCAAGGATCGAAACTGGGTAGGCCATGTGCAAGGCCAATGGCCTACCTGCTATACTATCTCTCCGACCCAAGGCTCATTCACTTTTGTCTCTCTAATTTTTTGGGAACATTGATGATTGTGGGAAAGTTTTCCCAAAAAGGGAACTTTTCTTCCCTTTATAGTTTCCCATTTTTGATTAAGCATTTGGAAATCAAGCTTCTTATTGGGTAACACATTCAAAGGTATGAGTATCATGTCTAAGAGAAAAGTATCTTAAACATTATGTTAATTATTAATTAAAAATCATGAACAGTAATGTTTGGAAGCAAAGCATTATGAGATTGTGCTAGATTCAAAATAAAAAAGCCAAATAAATTGGACTCTAATTTTCACATTCTTTGACCATACGAAATTTATTTCCATTTTGATATTTTTTAAAAAGGGGTGTTTGATACCCTATAGGTTAATAATACTGTATGCAGAGAGAACAGATGTAATTCTTTCTCCCCATTCTTCCAGAATTATTTCATACCTTCATTTCTCCCTCATTCTTCATGTCTTTCTTTCATCCTTCCGAACTACCTCTTCCTATGGCCTATTCCCTTCCATCATTCTCCTCCACTTTGCTGCGACCACACCCTCCCTTCTTGCCTCTTCATTTTCTATTTCTATGCTCAGGATGCAGGTATCTTGCTTGGCAGGTGGTGACTCTATCCCTGGTGCCAATATCTTTTACTTCTTCCTAGTAAAAGTGTAAAATCACTCTTCATTAAAGTGTGACTTTGTCTCTGGTGCCAATATCTTTACTTCTTCAGCTGTTTTTTCCTATGATATCAGAATAATAGTATTTAATATTGTTAGGTAAGGTTCAATGATATTATATATGAAAAATGCTCAACATAGACCAGAATGAGAGCTCTTAGAGAGAAGTGAGGGAGATTTTATTTTCTACAGAATAGTCAGGATTGTAAGGAGAGACCATTTCAGTTATATTTTCTCCCAAACTCAAGCCAGCCCCAAGATCTAGGATTCGTTGCGCTCTGAGATTTCTGTTGGATGATAATGCTCAAGAGTCCAGCAATGATATGGTTGCAGAATATTTGTTTCATGGTGACCCACGGAGTCAAAATCAGTCCCTTTCTCTCACTAAACCCCTTTGGGCTTCTTGGGTGGCCAGCCAGCATAAGGAAGGATCCATATGTTGAATTTGGTTAAGTCCTTTAAACCCTCTTCTAAACCCTTAGAGCTAAAAGGCCAAAGATCCAATGACTTTATCCAAGAAATAATGTTTTGAGATGTGTTTACTGACACATTTTGGGGTTTCCATTTCACCCAGCACTTGGGACTCTCTCTGGGCCTGTTCAGGTCTAGTACTTGGTAAGTAGCAAGTAAATATCTGCGAACTGAATTTAAAAAAGGAACATAATCTGACACATACAACATTAATTTGGTGACAGTGAATAGGCATCCCATAAATGCTTTCCAAATAAATGTCTGGCAATCCACTGTACATGATCTGTATATATTTGTTGAATGGGTAAACAGTGGAGTGAATGAATGAATGAGCAAATGAATGAAAGACTGTCCAATCAGTCATGCCTATGACTGTTACACTTTGTGTGTTAAGCTTCTCTTTGATTTATTTTTTGTAGCTCTGATTCAGTTCCAACAAGCTGACTCAAAATTTATTATTTGTTTTTATTTTCTGTTGTCAAAGATTGAAATAGTTGATGCTATCATATGGATTGAATTCCATTTTCAAATAGCAAAGGGATCTTTTCAAACAACCTTGAACCGAGCATAAAGAACAGGGGAGGGATGGCGCTTATGTACCAGCTAATCTCTGTTATGACATATCTTCATGACTGAGAGGATCATGCCTCTCGCTTGAGAAGAAGAGGGTCGTTCATGAATGACACGTGAGTGGAGCCATCGTGTTCCTGTATATACTCAGTAGATATATGTACAGGCTGGAATAGGTAAATTTAATCCTCTGCTATTATTCATTTCACTTTCCTAAATTCTGTGGTATTTCCAAGGAGTGGCTGCTTTTCTTCTGGGTTAAGTAGAAATCTTTGCTTAAGTCAAAACCACTTACTTTAAATACGTTCACTGACACTGGGATCTTTGCCCTGGGAGTGTTTCTCATGTTTTTCAAAGTCAAAGTATTGTCACTTGACCTTAATGGACACTTATATATCACTGAATCAAGTCTTAAACTGAGTAAAGAAGCTTTTATCCCAAATTCACTGATTAGTTGAGACAGATTTGAAAAATCATACCAGTATCATTTTATTGGGCATTAACAATTGAGTGGTTTTACAAAATTAAAAGAACTTGAAATTTAATTTTGTGTTTTAGATTTATTTTGAGGTTTCTCTTAAGGAGGAGGAGAATATTTCATAGAAGAAAAAATATATAATATATAGCCACTCCAGCTAAAATTCTGTGAAATTGCTATAATAAGAACATCCTTAAAAAGTTTTTAAAATGTTCACAGCTCTTTGGATGTTTCTTATACATCTGGATGTAAGCAAGACCGAGAAGCTGACTAAACTGTGAGTTTAGTGTGATACTCTGTTATTAAATTTTATCCACTAACCCGTCTCAGTGATTCAGTGTTTTAAAGAACTACGCTGGCAAGCACACGAGTTCGAACCCTGGTGCTGTCCGCAAAGTGCTGAGGCTATCCTGACAGACCTATTGTTAGGGATCCAGGAGGAAGGAGACTTGAGGATGTCTTAGAATTTGCCCAGGATAACCATGAGGTTCTGAGCTCAATATTATTTCAGTGATAGATGTGTCATCTGGTCTCTTCAGAGGAAAAAAATATAAAAATAAATTTCTCTATCATTAGTTTTATATTAAAATTAAATTTCATTTGGTTAAAATTGACAAGGAGAGATGTCCCTATTTTGAGCTATTTCTGAGATGTCATTATACTTTTTCTTCAGTCAAGGATGATTTTAATTATGTTTGTTTACTTATTTATATAAAGTAATTTGGGGTACCAGAAATATCACTTGTATCACTTGTCTTCCTGTTGTTCATAGATTTGCTCGAGCAGGCACCAGTAACATCTCTATATGTCCTATCACATGCTGGTGTAGCCCAAGGGGCATCTACTTGCTCCAGGAACACGTAGAGCCTCAAACCAATCCTTCAGGTCATGGGAATGAGATCTGTTATTGGTTTTTGGCATATAAAATAGAACACAGGTAGCTTGCCAGGCTCTGCCATGTGGGAGAATGATCATTACAGTGTATAAATGTGGAAGATCCTGGGAAGGACTTGGGCCTAACTTCCATTATTGTCTAAGAATATCGCAACTGTAGGTCTGGAGTGTCTCTCTTCCGGTTGCTGGGTGTGGTGGCTAGGAGTTCACAGCTATGCCCTCTGACATGGAGGTGGAGAAATGGGAGGAGGAGCCCAAATACCTGCTCCAAGTCCGGCCAGCATGACCCCCCCCCCCCCCCCTCCCGCACGTGTGAGAGAAACCTAGGAGCTATGTTGGACTCTGCCAGGGCCTGGTCGAGCCATTTACCATCCTCCGGCACTCCATGAGCTGGTCCACGTGGGGCCAAGCTACACAGCGGTGGGTCTGCAGTGTCTCTCTTCTGGTTGCTGGGTGTGTTGGCTGGATATAACTCTTAAAAATAATTTATTTATAGATAGTGTGGTGTTTGTAGAAATTGTGACCTCTTTTAACCTTCCCTTTATTTTTATTTAGTAAATAGAAATCAGTAGTTATTTATTGAAGTAGTAAGTATGAAACAAAGCAATGATTTTATGAAAGAGTTCAGACATGACCTGGCATGTATCATACAGTAAGAGCTCATTAAATATTTTTGGGGTCACACCTGGCAAACCACACAGCAGTTACTTCTAGTGGTGCTCAGGGGACCATATGGGACTGCCAGGAATTGAACACAGGTAAGGCAGATGCCCTACCTACTGAACTACCACTCTGGCCCCTCAAGGACTATTTTAATACACGCTAATCTTCATTTTACAGATAGTCTGTAAAGGAAGACTATTGCTTCTTCTTATCTGGGAAAATACATTTGTTCTAAATTAGAATCCAGTTTTAACTGAATCTGAATTTTGTCCAATTGCTTTCTAATGAGATCTCATTCCTCTGTTAGCTAGTTGCGGGCCCACCCAAAAGATGAAGAATTTTAAAAGATCACACTTATTTAGATTATCCTTCCAGAAAAAAGGATCTTAACAGAAACATCTTAAAACTTTCTATTTTTTACCCAAGAGTAAAATTTTAGCAAATTTTGTTCCTGAGCATTGATCATGAACACTGAACTTGAATATTGAGGGGTCAGAGCAATAGTACAATGGGTAGGCATTTGCCTTGCAAGCGGTTGACCCGGGTTCAGTTCCCAACACTCCATATGATCCCCCTAGTACCGCCAGAAGCAATTCCTGAGTGCAGAGCCAGGAATCGCCAGATGTGACCCCCCCCAAAATATGAACATGAACACTAAGCTTGAACATGAGCACTGGGTTGTTCGGATCATAACTAACTACTGATAATAAATAGCTACATAAGATTTCAAAGCCCTAAGAAATTTTTGTATGTAAAAATTGTGAGCAATAAAGACAAAATTTAAATGCTATAAATTTATTCTCTTCCTCACATAAGAAAATCAGCTTCTTCTATGTGAGTCAAGGAACTGGTTCGTCTATATCCTAAACTCTGCATCTTGCTGTTCAGGGGTTTTCAAAGAACAGGTCAGCTGCCTTTTATAAGAAAATATTAGTTAAATGTGGCCAACTTGGGTTTGATCCCCAGTATTGCGTAAAGTTCTCCTGGGCATGGCCAGGAGTGATCCCTAAGCACAGAGCTAAGATTAATCCCTGAGAACTGCCAGGTGTACCCTCCCCCACCGACCCCCCCACACTCTACTCACACAATAAAAATCAGTCAAGATGAACAGTTTTTCATAAGAAAAAATATTAAAGAGAGAGTAATAGAATTTCTTGATAGTTTTGGGGCCGCACCCAACTTTATCCTGACTCTACCTACACTCAGCAGTCACTCCTGGCCTCGAATACTTTCTTCAGAGGAAAACTATTTGTATTATCAGACCCTCCATTTCAGGTCAGCCTTGTGTAGGTGAGGACAGAGGGGCAAGTATATGCACCTTTGGGAGCCTGAGAGACATTATTTCCCCCCAAATATGTCTCCCTCTATTTATAGGGAAAGTGTGACAGATAAGCCTCAGCTTCACAGGGTTCACCTTGAAAAAAATTATGTAGCTATTAGTAGCATCATTCCCTCATTCATCACACCTAACCACTTTCTTTGTGCCAGTCACTGTATGGTCTGAAGAGACAGATGAGCTCCACGCTCTCCTGTCCTCATGAGGAGAAGCAGAAAATAGATATATCTCATGCCTGTACACGAGATATGCTCTTCAAATCAGGATGGAAATAGAAAAGCACACAGACACCATAGTCATTAGTGGTGATGGTGAGTGGGGCTGGGGTGGAGATCAGTGACTAGAGTTAGTTAATATGTACATTAGAATCCTGTTCTAAGTGGAGTGAGGGGCAGTATTTCAGTAGATGCCCAGAATGCATTTCCCATGTGTCTTGTGAGCAAGTTAACTTGTTTCAACATCACCTGGTAAACTAGAGAATCCTTGGAGGACTTTAAACAGGGGAGTTAATAGATCTGAGCTGCACCGATGGAGGGACTGTCAGGTCCTCATCTGCCATTCTGCGGATGACACAGAAGCATGAAACCAAGCTTACTCAAAGGACACAAAGGACACTACCCATACAAGGTAAGAATTGAAGGTGAGAGGTTGATTATAATAAGGTGGGTCAGCCACTGGTCTTGCAAGGGGCCAACTCAGGTTAGATCCCCAGCACTCTATGTGATCCCCAAGCACAGAGGCGCATAATTCCTGAGCTCTGCTGTATGTGTACCAGCTTCCTCATCCCCAAAAGAAATAATAGAAGGTGAATTTCTAAGAATGGATGCTATCATCCAGTGGCGGAATGCGGGCAGGGAAGTTGTGGCAGTGACAATTTATAAAATAAGGACAAATCTTTGAAAATCCCATCAAAGTTTGACTTGAATCAAACTTTCCTGGTGTGGTGATTCGGAGCTGTTAAAAGATGTCAAAAGATCTCGTGGCCACCCACCTACAAGATGGTCAGACTTCCTTGTCAAGACCCTGAAGGAACGGTTTGAGGTTCTTCATATGCCTGAATCAACCAGATGCCATTGGGCTACATTGGCACGTGATAGGGTCCAATGGAAATGTTACTGGCGCCCGCTGGAGTAAATCGACGAATAACGGGATTCAAGTGATCAAGTGATTTATATTTGGTGCTGAACAGAGTGAATGAATGGCTTGTAAGTAAGACTCCACATAAGGTAATCGTAGTAAGAGAGAATGTGAGGGGAAGATGGGCACATCTGGGGTACCAGAGATATAACTTTTAAAAAATAATTTGACATTGTTTATAGGTAGTGTGGTGTTTGTAGAAACTGTGACCTCTTCTTTTTTTGTTTGTTTGCTTTTTCTTTTTTGGGTTACACCCAGCGATCGATGCTCAGGGGTTACTCCTGCCTCGTCGCTCAGGATTACTCCCTGGTGGTGCTGTGGGAGTGGGGGCATATGGGATGCAGGATGCAGGGGATCGAACCTGAGTCACCTGGGTTGGCCATGTGCAAGGCAAACGCCCTACCCGCTGTGCTATCGCTCCGGTCCCTGATCTCTTCTAACCTTCCCTTTTTTATATAGTAAAGGCAATATCAGTAGTTATTTATTGAAGTGGCAAACATAAAATAAAGCACAGATTTTATAAAAGAGTTCAGACATGACCTGGCATGTAGCATACACTAAGAGCTCAATAAATATTACAAACTAGGAGTATTAGTAACTTTGAGTCTAAACCTGGCAAAGTTTGTGAGCTACTTTCGATTCTGTGTTCAGAAGTGTAATCATTACCATCATTATAATTATTTCTTACTCATTATCTCAGCACTGAGCTTCATCTTATTCAAAGTTTAATATATTTTACTTATATTCTATTTATTTTAATTTTTTTGGTATGGCACTTGGGATGGAACCCAAGGGGTTATTATATATGTGAGACTACTGCTCTGTTGCTAACTTAGATTCCCAACCCGTTACCTTACATTTTTAATTGATTCATAAAAGAATATTCTATAATATTCCAAATCTATTGAAATTTCAGAAGTTTAGCTTCTCACCATTAAATGTGTGCTATTCTCACCTCTCCCATCACCAAAAAGACCCTTATCTGCATTCTCCCCTTGCTCTTCTTCCGTTATCCACTAGTTTTCATGGACTCTAGGAATTCGTTTTCTGGTGTTTCTTTTTATCCTTTTTTGCAAGTTTGTTTACTTAACTTATTCATAGCCTACATGGGAGTAAAAAAAGGTTTCATAACCATCTTTTAACTTTGTATTTTAGTCAACATGATTGGCTGGAGATCGATCCATCTAATCTTGTTAATGGCACATTATACAAATCTTCCAATTAACAAGCTTGATATACTTATTTTTGTTTTATGGTAGCTTCAATTTGCTGTGTAAAGCCTTCTAATTTGTTATATTTAATGTGATTTGATATATATAAAATATATACTTGATCACTTCACTTGATTACTTGACATCCCATTATTTGTCGATTAGCTCAAGTGGGCGCCAGTAACGTTTCCATTTGACCCTATCATGTGCCAGTGGAGCCCAATGGCATCTGCTTGCTCCAAGAATAGGAAGAGCCTCAAGCCGCTCATTCAGGGTCTTGACAAAGAAGTCTGACCATCTTGTAGGTGGACGGCCAAGTGATCTTTTGATGTCCCATGGGATCCAGTCGGTAATGGTTCTAGTCCAGCGGTTGTCCCCAAATACATGTCCAGCTCATGTATTTATTTAATATATATTTATATGTATTATATAATATATATAATAATTGATTTGAAAAAATTATTTTTTGCTTTGTTTCCTTGCTATTGATATTGTTTTTAAACATATTCCTGATATTGGATATATAAGCTATGTATTCTATGTATGTTATGGTTTCAGGTCTAATATACAAGATTTTAATCCACATTGCGTTAATTTGATGTATGGTATTAGTAACCTAGGTTTTTTTTCCCCACTTCTCCTCTCCTGACTCCTCCTGTCACTGTATCACTGTCTTCCCGTTCATCATTGATTTGCTCGAGCGGGCACCAGTAACATCTCCATATGACCTGTCTCATGCAAGTAGAGCCCAAGGGCACCTGCTTGCTCCAGGACATAATGAGCCTCAAACCATTCCATCAGGTCATGGGAATGAGGTCTATAATTGTTACTGGTATTTGGCATAACAAATACGACATGGGTAGCTTGCCAGGCTCTGCCGTGCGGTGTATGCAATTAACTGGGGATAAATCCCCAGCACTATAGATGACTCCTCAAGCATCACCAAGAGTGATCCATGCTGTGGGGAAAAGGGTACACTCATCCATTGTTGGTGGGAATTCCAGCTGGTACAGCCTTTCTGGAAAACAATATGGACATTCCTCCTCCAAAGACATTCCTCCTGACTCCTCCTCCTTGTGCTTTTTGTTTTGGTTTTATTTTTGCTTTTGAGTGTGACTGTCCAGTTTTCTCAGCATCATTTTTGGAAGAGGGCTCCTTTTCTTCAATTTATGGTAGATTAAATGTTCATGTATGTGTGGAATTATTTATGGACTCTTCATTTTGTTCATTGGTCTGTGCACCTGTTTGTCTCAATGCCATACTGTTTTAATTACTATTGTTTTATGTTATAGATTGAAGTAAAGGAGTATATCACTTTAGTTTTTCTATTTTATCTCACAAATCCTTTTATTATAGGTTATCATAGGTCATTCGCACTTTATATAAACTTTAGAGTTCTTTATTCAACATCCTTGAAATGATAAGTTATTTGATAAGAGTTATTATAGTTCTTTAGATAGCTTTGGGCAAGATGGGCATTTTAGTAATGTTTATTCTTATAGTCCATTCTTATAGTCTTTACATTTCATTCCTCTTTTAGCAATGTCTCACAATTTTAAAGATGAATGTTACACTAGCCTCATATTTATTAACCTCTATCATAAAAATACAGCAGATAATTATATAAATTGTATCCCACATTTCTCTCCTTTCTCCAGATCACTGCCCTTACCCTCATCAGGGTTCATAATTTTCCCAGGATTTTTACCAAACACTTAGAAACAGACATCCTGGTGTTAAAGTACTTTAAGAAGCTATTGCCAACAGCAGAGGCTGAACCAAGGCACTTACTATACTATCTCAGTTGCTGGAATGTGAAAAATATTTTATTATCTTCACTTTACAAGTGAGAAAATTGAGATTCAGAAAGGGAAGTGATCCTGTTAAGAAAGTGAGTAGAAAAGAGGCAGAAAGGGATTCAGACTGGACTGCTTGAAAACAGCTCAACAAAACAGAACAAAAACCAAAGTGTTCATTCAGCCTGCCTTCATTCCCTGACGCAACTGACTATTTCAAAAAGGGCTGAGAGGTAGGTGGGCACAAGGAATGGGACCAGTGCAAGGAAAGCCTGAGATTTGGAGGGAGCCTCACTGAGCCAGTCTAATATTCAAAAATATCTTCTAATCTCAAGGTCCCTTTGTCCCCTCACCCTCCACCTCCCAGGTCAGGGGCTTGTGACAGCACAATATGCTGGATTACTTTGACTGTGGCCATGTGGTGTGAGGAAGCTCTGACCCTTCCGGCTTCTTTGTCCTCCTTACTGCTCCATCTGCGGAGGGCCCCATGCAGGCAACCCCACTGGTCTTGACTCTGAGGCAGAGGAATAAACATCTTGGGGGCTCTTTATTAGTTTATTTCAGAAGATGGAGCCTGTTTGTCCCTGGGGTCCATCCCTCTTTTATGGCCTCCTGCCCTTCTTGACAAATTCTAGCGACTGGAGAGAAAACCCGCTTTCTATAGTGATCATTAAAACACCACCATAAACCTGGGGCCATAAAATATTATTTGCTGGGCATAAAAAGGGGTAAGATTTTTTTTCCCAGAAAGACAACCCACCCCTGCCTTCTCCCACAGGGAAAGGCGGCACAGGGAGGTGATCCTTCATAAATTCCTTATCTTGTACTCTGTTTTGTGAAAATAACCCTTTTGGGAGAGCAGCCAAAAATATTGATTTATTTGTTCCAAAGACTCAAAAGCATTTTTAATGAGCAGAGCAGGAGATGCCTTGCCAGTGTGTCTGCAGATGACTTAATTTGAGTGCACACGCCCAAGTGCATGCACAGCTTGCAAGGGGAAACGTGGAGTTCTACAAACGTTGAACAAAAACCTGAGAAGACAGAGATGTAGTCCTTCGTTTTGTCTCCCAACTGTCAGCTCACTTCTCAGGCGAATGGATCAACACCCATAGTGGTAGTAGATCTTGCAATCCAGAGCCTGATTTTCCTGAGCAGCACCCCATAATTGAAGTGCCTGAAGGCTCAGTGGGAATTTCCTCTTGATACCCATCTTCCTCCAAAGTAATATTTCCGTCCACTCTCTCATTCTCTTGGTAAGTCAACAAATATTATTGCCTACTTACTAAGTGCTGGAGCTGGAGCTAACGTCATGAAAATACAGGGTGTTTCTTCCTCACAGGTGTCATTTCAGCAAGCCCAATGTTCATCTGATCAGAAGCAATGCATATTTTCCTATTTGGAGTTCTTGGAGTCAGATAAGTCTATTGGGAATTTTGGAAAAATTTTGAAGGATAAAATGGAGGCACATGATTATTTAGTTCGCAAACTGCACTAATGAGCCTGGGGAAGCACCCAAGAACCCAACATAGTTCATATTTCTTCACTAAAATGTGTGAATGTTCACTCCAACTTGTTTACATAACATGAGGCTCAAATCTATCACCAAATGAAATACCTGTTTTCTCAGCTTCTTTCTGTAGAGGAGCAAGAGGTGAGAGTGTGGGACAAGCTGGACTCTTGCTAAGTGCTCCATGATCATCCTTTTGTTTTTCCCATATCCCATATTTTCAAGGTCATTTTCACTGCATGGTTACCACATGGCTCATTATACTTCTCTTAGTGATGTGAGTGTGAGTGTGTGTGTGTGTGCACGCACACACACATGCAAATTAAAAAGCATTCTGTGGCACTGAGAGGCAAAATGTGTTGCTGAGATTTCACCATTACAAAGTGACAGAACAGAAATTGGAACCCCAGACTTCAGGACCAGTACTTTAAAGCACCACCTAAGCCCACCAGAGGAAAGAGAGCAAAACAGGAAATAAAACTGTTGTGGTTTTGTCTACACAAGCAAGGGAGACAATTAACCAGATAATTCAGAGTACAGTATTTTAAAAATGTGTGTGTGTGTGTGTGGGGGGATTGAAATTGCAAAGCCAGTGCTTCGGACTGGCTCAATGGATGGAGCGAACTCCCAGGTTAAAGGCCTTTCTCAGGAATTGGATGGAGTACATACCACCCCAAGGCACTCAGGTGCTGAATGCCTTCTCTGGCATCCTTTGGGAGCACCATTCAGGCCAACTCACTTCCTGCCCTTTCTTAGTGCTACACCAACTAGGTTGTCTTAGGAACTATTCCCTTGGGGCATGTCTTAGGGTGCTTGCCCAAGAGACTTGAAATGTGCCTTTGGCCAAACGTATCTCAGGCTTCAGCTTCAGGGCAAAAATCAAGCGGTGCCCACGGGAACAAGAGGGACCACTTGCCAGAGCTGATTGACCAGCAGAGAGCCCCTGGTTTACGGACAGATCTCCGGCTAGATAGGAAAATGCTCCTGGATCTGTAAGTGGTCAAGGTCTTGAAAGGGGAGTGAGAGGGGCGGGAATTCGGGTGTTAAAGAGTACCACAGTGAGTTGTGCTATTTAGACCCCCCCTTTCAAAGACTGTTAGCCCCCAGTGAAAGAAAGCGCAAGGATTTCTTGCAATTTATGGGAACTTCCCCTCTCTCTGCCCTGCCCCCCCCCCCCCACCGCGTCTGCTGTGCCAGAAACGGGAAGAGTTCCAGTGGAGGGGATCAGTAAACCAGAATAAGGACCATAAGGGAACTGGGCTTTGTGAGACACCCCAGAGCATCTCCCGGAGCCCCTAGGGCGGTCACAGCAAGGAAAGGGATGGGTGGTGACGACGACGAACATAACAAAACAAAACAATCTCAAGTACAGAGTTTTAGGGTCAAGTGCATGCAACATGGAGGCTTGAGAACTGGAATTGCAAGCGAGCATGAGGCATAGTCTGGGGGTGACCTCTCTGGCGTGCAGAGGAGTGTGGGGAGCACGACAATCACCAACCCCTACATAACTGTCCTTGTCTGGAGACGTCCTGGAAGTTCGGGTAAATGGACAGGGCTAGTAGACTTTCTGGGCTTCTCACCTGAGAGTGACCGTGAAGATTCACTACTGCAGGACCTTAGATGCAAGGGATGTTAGCCAGACGCCCAAACGCGCAGGAGCACCCGCTCCTCCAGCGCCAGGACACAGGGGCCCTCCCCAAGGTCCCCTGGGGTAAGATCGGGAGGCGGGACTCGGCGGGGTTCCGTGCCCTCCTGCGGCATCTGTAATGTCCCTTAGGGGCAACCTGGGACAGGCAAGTCAAGGGGTCCCGCCTGTGAAGTTGGGGTGCAGCTTTCTCAGGTCGGCATGCTTTGGAAGCAGCGCTGCCAGGGAGAGGCCGGCCGGCCAGGGAGGCGGAGTGTCCCTCTAGCTCTCCATAGATGCCTGGGGGATGGGGAGCCGAGAGAAGGGGGCTCCGGCAGGGCGCGTAGCTGCCTCCTCCGCACCCCAGCCCGTGCTACGGCTTTAAAATCCTGCCGGGTCCGTCATAGGCCGGCCTCACCACGCATGCGCATATGTAAAGGATTTTTTTCCCTCTTTTCTTTTACACCCCCTCCTCCTTTCCCTCTCTTTCCTTTGGTTCTGCAACTGAAAAAAATTTTTTTTCTTCTTCTTTGAGAACACCAGGGAAAGAGGAGTCCGGAGAGAGGGAGGGAGAGAGGGAGGCAGCTGGCCAGGAGGGCCGGGGGGGTGGGTGGGGGGGGACGCGGTCCCCTGCGGTCGGTCAGTCTGTCTGCGGGGCACCGGATCGCGTGGAAGGGCTGCCGTGAGCTCCCGGCACCGCCTCCGTCGCCCGAGTCCGGCTGGGGGCAGCCGCCGCCGTGAGCCGCCGCCGCCTCGCCCCGAGCGCTCCCCGGGCCCGGGCTCCCAGTCGGGAGGTCGCGGACCGCCGGAGCCGAACCACCGCCGCGGAGCCCGCCCGGGGTCCCCGTCCCTCCCGGTCGCGCCGGGGGCTTTGCCTGGAGAGGGAGAGTAGAGCCAGGGTCTCCCCTGGGCAATCTCCCACCGCTCCCCAACTCCAGCGAGCGGCGGAACTTTTCGGGGGTCGACTCCGACCCGTTTTGCGCCCCTTTTGCCAAACTCTGAAATGAAAGGACAGAAGTTGGCGCTGACGCTCGCAGCTCGGATGGCGACTTGCGCGTTTCCAGCGGCATCTCCCGGGAAAACAGCCACGCGCGCCTGATCGTCCCGCGGCTACCGCGCGTGTATGTGCGTGTCTGGGTGCGTGTCCGCGTGCGCACAGGCCTCCCACACCCTCCCTCGGGCCGCGGGATCCGCGACTGGACGCAGACGGCTCAGGCGCAGGACTTGGAGAAGAGGAGGAGCCGGGGGAGCAGCAAGCGGGAGGCGCCCGGAGTTTGCAGAATCCTTGGTGTGAATGAACTGGGGGCACCTGGGCGCAAGGATCGCCCCCACACCCCACCCCCGCTCCGCCCGGGCCAGAGTTGAGTAGTGGGGCATTTTTTTTCACCCTCTTGTGAAGAATTTTTTTATTATTTGTTGTAAAGTCTTTTGCACAATCACGCCCACATTTGGGGTTGGAAAGCCCTAATTACCGCCGTAGCTGATGGACGTTGGAGAGGGAGCGCCTCGCCGCGGAACAGTCGCCTGCGCGCCCTTGCCGGACCCGCGGCTTCCTCGTCGCGCCCGGGCCGGGCCCTGTAGCTAGCGTCGGCCGGCGCGCTTCTGCGCCCCCTCGGGTCCCCGGAGCATCCAGCGCAGCTCGGGATCGAGCGCCCAGACCAGGCGCCCGTGGCCGCCTCTGCTCCGACTCCGCGCCTCGCCGACGCTCCCAGGAGGGATTTCCCTCAAATCTGCGCCGGATCGTCCCCCAGGCTTAACCCGGCCGCTCCGCTCGGTTTCCTCCACTGCCCTCGTTCGGGTGGCGACTTCCTCCCGGCGCCCCCCCCCCCCTCGCCATGAAGGTAGGTGATCTGTGCGCCCTCGACGCACGCCACTTTTCCCTTTTTTCCAAGAAGTTAACTGAATTCTCCTCTTCCCAAACTTTGAACCCCTCTCCCAGGATTCTACCTCGCTCTTCACCCCCACCCCCTTTGAAAGGCTGGAACTCCCGCGTAGCTGGCAGGGACCCCCCACCCCTGTGACCCAACCCCACCCCAGAGCACAGCCTCGGTCTCCTGGGAGACCTCCAGTCCCACCAAACGTTCCGCAAACTTCCCCGACTTTAGAAGCAAAGTGGACCAGCACTAAGGCAGGGGCATAAAAAAGACTCAAGCATGGTTCAAGGACGACTTTTTCCCTTTTGCCCAGAGAAACTCGCGTGTAATTTTATTATGTATATTTCAGTACCAGGATAATGATTCAATTCAACAAATATTTACCGAGCACCCACTGCGCGGGCACCTAGAGGGTGTGCGGCGGGGGTTGGGGAAGGAGAAAGGGAAGTCCAGGATTGAAGACACCGGCAGTCAACTGGGGCAAGCACCCCAGGCCCGCGGACCCCCATTCTCATCCTGCTTTGCCGCGGGAGGCCGGGTCGCAGGCTCTCGCGGCGGGGGGAGCCCTAGCACCGGTCTCCCTGTGCCTTTAAGAGTGCCTGGCGGGGGCCAGCGCGCACCTCGGCTCGCGGGGCAGGGTCGCGCTATTAGCATTATTAGCCGCCACTGGGTGAGCCCCCAGCACTTGGCAGCGCCGATGGGGGCGGGGAGTGCTGGCCGTGGGGGCTCCGATTCCGTCCGCCGGGACAGCGAGCCCGGCCCCCCGCGCCGAATCCGCCTGGTCCTTTGGAAACATTTGGGCCTCCGCGTTGGGTAGGCGGGCGGGGGCAGTTTGTGAACTCTTGTTTGTTTTAATTGTCAGTTGTATGTTAAAGCCGAGTCACACACTCTGAGGGTCACCGAGAGTTCACTTTTAGGAAAAATTAACATTTCTTCCTGCAGTATAACTGACTGTCCAACCCCCCCAACCCCCCGCAACTTGTCCTGTTCTTGTCGTCCAAACTTCGATCCTTAGTTCTCTTTTCTTCTTGGTATCTCCCATTTTGAGTTTTATAGAGAATAGGTTGAAATTAGGATTACGGCGTTATTAAAAGCAAACAAAACTCAACCAAGTTTGGAGACCCCTCGGCCTTGTTTGACTCTCCAGCCCCAGTCTGGCCTGGGGTCCCTTTTTTCCAAATGTCCAATCCGCGCTTGGAAAATCACTTGGAGCCCGCGGTGGGTGCCCCTCCGCAGCGCTGCCCTCCCGCCCGCGTTCCCCTGCAGCGCGCAGTGGTCGAGGTGACTTTTCCAGGCTTCCTCTGCCTGGGGAGTTCCTGGACGCCCGAGAGAGGCAGGAGGAATGTTGCAGTGTGTGGATCCGTGCCCTGAGTACGTGCGTGTCAGCGTGCGTGTGGGTGGGGTAGAGGTGTAGTAAAGGGTAAATTGTCGGTCCGGAGCATACTCGCCTTAGTCCCGCCCGGCACCACAAAGGAGGACCCACCCGGGAGGCCCAGCCCCAGCGTCTCTAGCCTTCCGCTCACCTCCTCACACCGCTCTGGTGCACAAGGGGTTAGCGTCCGGCGCTCAGGGCTCGGCTCTACCCCTGGCTTTGCGTTCCCGCCGCGCGGTGCCGGCTGCCCCTGTTGGCTAACTTGAGGTAGGACACTTCAGCGTCTAAATTGAGGCGGGCGGGCTGCGTGCCTTCTCCTGCTGCCCTGGACCCCGCGCGCATCTTTCCCAGCCACCAGGGCCCACTTTACCCCGAAGCCCCGTCGAGACCCCCAGAGCATGAGCTGTGTTGCGCCGCCCCTGTAATGAGGAAGGGGCCTCGAGTCCCGGCGCCACAAATGGGGCTGGGAGGAGTGAAGGAAATGTTTTTCCCCGAGGCGCAATTAACCAGAGCCTTTCTAGGCAGCCTCCAAATCCCGCCTTGATTCACAGGGTCCTGCTTACTTCTGGCCTCTTTCTTCACCCAAGTTGGCTCTAAAGAGGGCGGAGGCTCAATTGATCTTTAATCTCTGCACCCCCACCTCTGAACAGAGTTGAGAAGGTGTGGTGGTGGTGGTGTGTGTGTGTGTGTGTGTGTGTGTGTGTGTGTGTGTGTGTGTGTGTGTGTGTGTGTTCACTCTCGCGTTTCTCCGTGCGTTTCTCCGGGATGACTGAGGGGAGAGGGAACAGAACTAGACTTGGACGTTCTTCCTTTGGACGTGCTTGTTTCCAGACCTACTCTCCTTTCTGAGACCATGGGGGTCAGAAACAGCTCACAGTCCTTGCACTCTGCCTTGGGTTCCAGAAGCTGTCTCCAAGCTCCCTCGACAGCTACCCTCCATTCAGCCCAGCATGCTGTGAACTCCCAGCTTTGTTGGGCCCTCAGGATTGCCTGCATCCTAGCAAGAGGCATGTGGCCAAGGAGACTCCTTGTCTTCTCCCGGCTGAAACGGACCTCAGAGCCCCATCGCATCAGCCTGCTCTTCTGCTTCGCCCTTCCGTGCACCCTTTATGATGGCCCAACTTTGTGACTGCACACTAGTTTTTCTACCTTTTTCCCTGTCTGTCTTCTAACTTAAGAGGAGTTTGGATGGGGGTGGAGTGGGGGAACCAGGGTATGAAGTTTATTGCCTACGAAGAAAAGAGAAGCTTGAGGTCTCCTATCTATTTCACTTTTTTGGTAGTTAGTACCCCGTTCCACCCGGAGAGATGTGTGAAAGTGGGAGGTTGAAGAACCAAGAGAAAGGGGAAACCCAGATCTTGGGATGTAGCCCGGTGCCAGAGAAGGCCTTTGCCGATTTTCTTTCCAGAAAATTTTCTTTCCAGGCTCAGGGCTGAAGGTTTGGGTGCCATGCGGGTTTGCGCGGGCTTTTGAATGCTTTTGTCATCACCGAAAATTTTGAAACCAGTGTGACTTTTTGCTTTCTCTAAGCCCTGGTCCCTAAACCCAATAGAAGGGTTAGAGACGTTTTTAATCCTTTGCGATGGTTTTGGGAGAAGAGAGAACAGAAAACCTCTAGGTTGAACAGCTCCGGATTGGAAACTAGACTCGCTGATGCCCTCCCCCCACTTCACTACTTCCGGGCGCTTGAACCTTTCAGACGCCTGCTTGCTAGTCGTCGGCCCCGCAGTCCGTAGTGATCTCCTAGAACCTTTACAAAGTTGGCTTCCTGGGCTTTAAAAGAGTTCGAAAACAGTCTGATTTTTGGTAAATTCAGCTCTGTCCAGAACTTTGTTTTAGCCTGGTGTGATTATTTTCTAGAAAAGTCTCCTTTTGGACTGCCTTTTAAAGTTTTGTTTTTGTTTTACTTTAAGCCACATCTCGTAGTAAATCGGTCTGGGCATTTGCTCTACAGAGTCCATGCCTTTTGGTGCATTCATAGCGCTGCCCAGCATCTCAGACTTGGGGGCGGGGTTTTTTTGGGGTTTGCACCGGGGCTGAAGCGGGAATAGGGCCAAGGTGTTTCCGGCAAGCGCTCAGGGTTAAGTGGAAACTGGACTCGCCTGCCTAATTCCCTTGGGAAACCTCCAGCCACCCCCGCTTGCCCCCTCCCCCAATCCGGAGCTGTTGGAGCTCCGAATCGAGGAGACCCAATGGCCCCTCCCACCTCTGGGAATGGGTGGGCTCCTCCCGGTCGAGGGGCCGATAAGTGTGTAAGAGCTGTGTGGCTTCGCCTCTAACAAAGAGATCCGTCGTAATCCGGCGAATCTGTTATCAATTTCTCCGCCGCGCGCCCCCCCGCCCTGCACGCCCCGCCCGTCGGGAAACTCGGGAAGAGCGCGCGGCCCGCCGCGGTAGCGGATGTCTCCCCGCAAGCCCGTCGCAGCGCGCGTGTGGATGCGCGTGAGGGTGCGACAGACCTGCGTGTGTGCCCGAGTGTGTGTGAGCTCTCGGCCTTGGCCGTCGTTGGGGAGCGAAGCCTTTGCAACCTGGCCGCGCGCGAAGGCCGTCTCCGAAGCCCACCCCTCCCCTGGAGGAAACTTGACACTGCGGGCGGGGTGGGGAGTTAGACCAAGTCTCCTGCTCCCAAACTGGGGAAACCCTAAGTTTCTGCTCTCCGAGTTGCGCCTCGAAGCTTTGCGGCGTTTGGGAGACGACCGGGCCCCGGGCGCAGAGCCCTGAATGCCGACACTGGGGACCACTTAAGCATTTCCTCTCCTCGAGGTGTCCGGGCCAAAGGGCGGCTGGCGGGGAAAGAACATGACAGGCTCTCTGCGCCCCTTCCCGTTCCCCCCACCTCCTCACACCCCCGCAGGTTGTTGCAGGCTGGCCCTTTGGCTGCCGGGAGGGAGGTTCGCTTCTTCCTTTTTCGAGGAAGGGCCTCCCCTCGGGGACTGCGGGCGACGCAGCGCAGCCGGGCTACGGTTATCGGAGAAGTAAAAAGGGAGTTGGAAATCCCGCTCCTCCCACCCGCACCCGCCACGGCCTCGCTGCGCAGCCGCCTACAGGTGGAGAAGTCACGGGGGGTGGGGGGACGGCAGCCGGAAGCTGCCAAAACCGCCCCCTGCCCCGAAATTCTTCCCGACCCGAAGCGGAGCGCTCTGAGCCAGGGGCTCAGCCTGGGCGCAGAAGCCGGCGCGTCTGTGGTCCCTCGGGGAGCCGCTCGGGCCGCCCCGACCGTGCTCAGTCTTCGGGCCCGGCGGAACGGAGTCCAGCATGGGCTGGAGGTGGGTGGGGTGACCGCGTACGCGAGTCTGGCTACCCCGGCCCCTCGCCGCTGGGGGCTGCCACGGATTAGGGACCTACAGCTCTTGGTCAAGACCAAAGGAACCTTGACGCCCTGGATAAGAGACCTACAACTCTTGGGCGACACCAGAAGAAACCGGGGTTCCCTTGGCGCCCTGTTCCTCTCTAGCTGCCGGCAATGGAGACCCAGAGAGTGAACACTCAGCATCTGGGGGAGGGTGATGGAAAGGCAGAGCAGGTCCTCCCCGGGACAGCGGAGCCCTTGGCTCTGTGATGCCATCCTTCCCGGAGGTACAAAGAGTCCTAGGAGGAGGAGGAGCTGGCGGCTAAGGTCTGAGACCCAGCTGTGGGGTTTCCTACGACGGGGAGCACCCGTCTCCCCAGTATCCCCTTCTCTCCCCCGCACTCCATCTCCTAGTCTCCACACCAGCCGGGCGGGGAGGGGGCGGGAGCCATGCCGCCCTTCCCCCTCTGGAAGTGCTTTCCCCTGAGCGGCCAGGGACTAACTGATTAGGAAGCAGACGACGTTAATTCGGAGCCGCGTTTCCCAGCTGGGCACACGCGCGCGCGCCGCTCCCCGGGGCCTCGCCCCCTCCCCCCCACCCCTTGCCCTTCCCTCCCGCGTCCTGCTCCCACCCCCACTCCGGCGCGCGGGCCACCCCGCCTCCTCCGCAGCCTCCGGCGCGCTCCACTCGCCTTCGCCATCCTCCTCGCCCATGGAATTAATTCCGGCTCCACTTGTTGCTCGGCCCAGGTCGGGGAGAGGACGAGGGTGGCGCGGCGGGTCCCCAGCGAATTCCCGAGGAGGGCCTGAAAGCGGCGCAAAGTAGAGGGGAACGAGGGGGTGCGGGACGCGCCAGCAGGAAGGAGGCTGCTCCTGGCCCCGGCGCTTTGACTCGACAGCATTGAGACATGTTTGTAATTGCTGGCGTGCCCTGCGCGCAGGATCCCAGCGAAATCAGATTTCCTGGTGAGGTTGCGTGGGTGGATTAATTTGGAAAAAGAAACTGCCTATATCTTGCCATCAAAAAACTCACCGAGGAGAAGCGCAGTCAATCAACAGTAAACTTAAGAGACCCCGGATGCTTCCGTTGTTTAAACTTGTATGCTTGAAAATTATCTGAGAGGCAATAAACATCTGCTCCTTTCTTCCCTCTCCAGAAGTCGAGTGGAATATTAAGCCCAGGAGTTGCTTTGGGGACGGCTGGAAGGGCAATAATGTCTTCCAAGTTCTTCCTAATGGCTTTGGCCATATTTTTCTCCTTCGCCCAGGTTGTAATAGAAGCCAATTCTTGGTGGTAAGTTCGTTTTCCGTGCTTGGTCTTTATTTTAAATTCACTAATTTTTTTTTAGAGATTTATTTGTAGGAGGCAGTGCCTAAAGCTGAACCGTGAGTTTGGGTGCCTTTGTCTACTACATATGTAGTATTAGAAAAAATAACTAATCTTTAAACAGAACGTTCTTTTGATTTGCTAATATTGTAAAATATCTTCTTTGGGGTCCAAGGTATCAAAACCTGTAATTCTAGACCTCTTTATCTGAGGCCCTCATTAAGATGTATGCTGTAGCTTGTAGTTCATCTCTTCATGAAAGGCATCTGAGATGCAGTTCTTGAATAATTGTAAGCGAATCTAGCTAAGGGACTTTTTTGCAGCTTCTGGGTAGTAAGAGTTTCAGCTTTTCTATTTTCTGATTCTTGAACATGAACCTTCAGGGTTTGGAGCAAGCAAAGGTCTGGTGAGGCTGCTAGACTCCAAGAAGGAAAGGCTGTGGCTTGAAATTTGATTGAAAGGAGCTTGACTTGAAGTAGACCAAAGTCCCTGCGTGAGGCTTGAGCTCTGGTAGGGGCCTTGCCGTTACACTGCCGTGTATCCAGAGGATTATTTCTGATGGGGCTTCTGGATATTCTTGCCCTGTGAATGAACAGCGTTTTCCTGACTGTCAAACATGACTTCTGTTCACTGGATACCTTGTCTTAGGTCCTTCCCAGTCATATAAGGAGCCCTTTTAAAATGTCCAGAACATGGCGGATTTTTCTTCCATCTGTATACTTGTCCCCTTGTTCTCCCATCACCAGGACCTGCTCCCTCTTACCCTACCCATGTCGAATTGTGTCTGCTTTCTGCATTAGCATTCATACTTTTTCCAAAGCAGACCCATCCCATTTTGCAGAGCAAAGTAAGTCACTTTCTCTCATGTCAGAGGCCTGTCCCCAAACCACCCTTTTCCCCTTTTCCAAGCGCCTTCAGAAATGCCGGTTCAAGTCTATGGCAAAGGGCAGGGCAGGGCAGGGAGTGAAGTTTCTAAGGAAGGAGCAGATGGCGGGATCAGCACTGCACAATACCTCCGTTTTCTGAGTGGAGTTTAAACAGAGAAGTTTTATGAAGCCCTTCTCATACTTTGTCATGAGGACAAGCAGGAGAGAAAAAGCATCTGTGTGCTTAAAACCATGTATTGCTGACATGTTTTCCTGGGGCCTACCTCAGGAGTTCACGTAAATCTTGAATGCACATCTCCCCCACCCCGCCCTTTTTAGGTCGCTAGGTATGAATAACCCTGTTCAGATGTCAGAAGTATATATCATAGGAGCGCAGCCTCTCTGCAGCCAACTGGCAGGACTTTCTCAAGGACAGAAGAAACTCTGCCACTTGTATCAGGACCACATGCAGTATATCGGGGAAGGTGCGAAGACAGGCATCAAAGAGTGCCAGTACCAATTCAGACACCGGCGCTGGAACTGCAGCACAGTGGACAACACCTCCGTGTTCGGAAGGGTGATGCAGATAGGTAGGAAACCATTTCCCATATTTAAAAATGCACCTCAACTTCTCTGGGAGAAAGACTTTCATGTGGATTCCAAGCCTGAAATGGAGATGAAACTTCTTCCAGCAGAGTGATTGATAGTTTAGGAATTTTTGTCATGATGGCTACTCTGTCTGTGGGTGCTAATTCCTGCCCCCTGATTTTGAGTTCCCCAAAAGGGGTGTTTAAAAGAACCGTGGCACTCACTTTGGTTTCTCCAAAGTCGATGAGGAAATTTGAGTCCTTTATAGCCATTCAAAGTTAAACTTTGTATTGGTGATTACTTTTTCTATGTTTTAATCCTCATTTCTATGTTTTAAACCTCATTTCAAATGGCCTACGCATCAAACTAAAAATTGTCATCTTCCAGAATGCTGGGTATGTTGCAAGCAAATAAGGTTTTAATTTTCTCAATGTCGATATTTCCTGAGGCAATGGAGATATATATGTTAAAAGCTTTACTTTTAGTTCCAGAAAGAATTTTAATTAGAAGTGATCCAATTTACATTTGTGATTTGGGCAATTGATAGAAAAGTACATGATTCAGATCTCAAAGTAGAAACTTAGAAAGATTAAATGTATCACTCACAATTCGAATCTTTATTTGAAATATGTTGTTGAAATAGATATTCGGTTCAGGGAAGAGACAGCATGACAACTGGGCTAAAGGCAAAGAATTTGAAAAAGTTGTGTTGGCCTCTATTTTGGATTAAGAGCACAGGATACACTCTCACAGTCATAGCTCCTGTGTCTGTTTTCTAGTGGAATATTTTAAGTCTCCCTACTTTTATGCAAACAAGCCTTTATAATTAATCTGACTTAAGTGTCTCCTAAAATAAGGGACAATTTTTCAAAGCAATTAAGTGTTTATACTTACTGAAGCTTTTTTTTAAAAAAAGAGTTAGCTTAATATCCATCATGGATGGATAAAATGCTTTTTTAAAACCCCTGAAAAGTGCATTCATTGAGAACAAAAAAGAGTTGTCAGTAGATGTTCGAGCCAGGCAGCTTCATAAACTAAAATAATACAGGGACTGGAAGCCATTCCTCTAATTGAATGGGAAAATGTTCTGCAGCTTCAGCCTGCGAAGTTTCATAGGGCTTTGTACTTCCTGTTAATGATTAAAATGTGCTAATGTATATGCTGGGATCTGAATTGAGGAGTTCAGCTTCAGGAACACAAGTTTGCCCTGACTCTGGGCTGCCTTATGCAGTTAACTTGGCCTCTGATGGAAATTTAATTCTCCTGGTCTTGTGAATGAGCTAAAAAGTTTTCTTTTAGCTCTATCAGAATGGTAAGTTGCCAGTTTTTGCCTTTCATCTTTGTCATCTATGTTGCTCCTAAACTGTCTTTCTCTCAAATCACTCGATCACTGTTTCCCCCCTGTCTATGGATTAGCAAAAAAAAAAAAAAAAAAAAAACATGCCACTCTGAAGGAAAACTGCAGTTGGAACTCTTTTGCTGTGTAGTCACTTGAACACAGCTTTGATTTAAGATCTTCTCGTTATATGTAAGCATGTGTCCTGGGGCCAAAATGTTCGCAATAAGTTATCATTTGCTAAGTGGATTTGAGTACTGCTGGAGATTTATTTAAAATGAGATCCAAGATTCAAAGAGCTTGCTTCCTCTGGGAACAAACAGAACCCTTGGTGCTAAAACCTAGATTTAATTGTCCTTGGCAAATGCAGCTCGGATCCTCAGTTGAGGGGTACCGCTGCCTGTTGTGATGAGGATGGGGGGGAGAATCTCCTTACTACCTCCATAAGTGTGCGGGACGCCCCTAATGCTGTCACCCAGCCCTCTGAGAACATGTCCCCCTTTCCTTTGCCAACAGTTTTCCATGTCCAGTCCCTAGGATCTCTGAGCAGAAAGCAAGCTACTGCGGGGGGGGGTGGGGGGGGGGGGATTGAGAAGAAGGTCCTGGTGGGGCCTTCTCTTAAATGATTAAACAGAAAAGAGATGGAGAGGAGAGAAGAAAAACCGATGTCAGACTTCATTGAAGAAGCTTGAATACTGAGAAAGTTACTTAGCTTTCAGTCTTCTATGTAAGGGTTTGTTTAAAGAGAATGAGCTAAGAGAACATTTAAAACCTCTTTGGTGCAGAAGGTATGTGTAAGCCTAGTCCAAAGTGCTTAGTAGTGCAAGGACCTGGGGAGAAATTCTTATCTGTGAGAATCTGACCCTGGATGGAACCAGGGTCTGAGAAACTCAGGCCGCCACCTCCAACCTCTTGACTCATTTTTCTAGGGAGCCAGTTTCCTTATAGGCGCTGTACACAATTGCCTCAGGAAGGGTTCACTCTTCATTTTGGAAACGTTCTCATTTTTTCACCGTGCTACCCTTTCCTCCCAGCTTTTGTCTCTGTCTCGTCTTTGTTTCCATGTTGTGAAAAGATAAGTCAGAAAGGCACCATTTTTAAGGGCTGTGAGTTGCTGAGGAGAGGCAGATCTCACGGAGAGGAGAAACCTCCCGAACCAGCAGGGTTTCACTCAGGATGACCGTATCCTCAGACCACAGGCCAAAGAGCACTTTTCAAACTGACTTTTTTTTTTCTTCCCTCTGCAGTGACCAGTTAGGTCAGAGAGTTTTACCAGGTTTGTATTCTGGAGCAAAGAAAAAAAAAAAAGGAAATAGTCAAGACAAACCTGGGGTGGGGTGGGAAAGCAGCATTATTGTGTTTTAAAAAGGCCTTTAATGCTCTGTATACTCAGAGGAAACTGACTGACTTTCCTATTTCTCCAGAGAATTGTTTATCTCTTCTTCCTCCAGTTATAACCTCTTTATTTTACGTATCTCCCAGGCAGGCCTCAGTTTTTTCTGTATTATCAGTGTTAATCCTCAAATAACTCCCTCAGAATCTATCTTCTCTCCTCATTTTTCTCCACTCCTCCGGGTGATACTCTTTGACTCTCTAATTTCAGCTAGCTAGATATAGCATCCCCACCCCCAGGAACTTTCTGGATCCTCCTTGCCAACCACCAGCACACTTCTCTAGTTATTCAAGTCTTTTAATGTGAGAGGGAACGTCCGTGTAAATGAAAACCAGGCGCCATTCCTGGGAGGGAGTCAAGTGCCTAAGGATCCAAGTGTGAAGAAGTCTGAGGAAAAGGCAGGGGCAGCAGGCCTGCGCGGAAACCTGGGCTGGCAAAGTCCACCCTTGCAGAATGACCCTTTGGGTTGGATTGGGTCCCGTCATTACTTGTTCTTTTTCCCACCCCGAAGAAAGATGGTTAGCAAGACCTTTTAAGTGCAGGAGAAAACTTACAGGTCTAAGGATCTTGGAGCTCGAGGAGACCCTCCCGTCTAGGAATTTTCTTCAGGGCTCTTACTTTGCAGCAGCAAAGCAAGGCCTCAAGCCCACCCCCAGACCCAGCTTGGCCGGGTCAGTCCTTTCTCGTACCTTTTTATTAAGTGCCGTCTTGTTACACATAGAAATATCTCTGTACACAAGCGGAGATTAATGTGATCAGTCTATGACTGCCTCCAGTTTTTCTGTTCACAAATAGGACTCCCTGTATCAGGACTTCACAGAGATTTTCTACATCTCTGCCTGTATTTTAGGGAAGGAGAAGACCTTTTTCTCTTGGGTTTGTATAATCTTTACAAGTATGGCATGAGAGAAAAATCTTTATTCCTTTCCCCTCAGAATGTGTTTTTCCCTTTTTTGTATTAATCTTAATCTAGTGCTTTGAGGCAAAAGATTGGCAGGGAATTGCAGCTATGTTCAAAGTAACCAGTAAGCACCAGGCCAGTCAGCTGAGGATTCAACAAGTTTCATTAACTCTCGAGGAACACTCTTAGGAGTGTCCCCTGGAAAGTAGAGGCTTGTCTGAGACAGGGAGACAGCCGCCTGCCTGGGCATGAGGGGCGAAGTGGAGGCTGAGCCAGGCCGTAACTGCCAAGGGAGGAAGGGAAGCAGGGCCTGAGCGTGCCACAGCCCGCAGCTGCTGCAATGTCTGGGTGTCACTCAGGCACTCAGGCCTAGCAAATTCAGTGTTCCTGCCCTGTAACTCAAAGTGAAAATAATGCCCAACAGTACACTGAGCCTAAGAAACTCTACCCCAATCCTGACTTTTCCCTCAAAGACTTCTTTCATGTGTGTATTTGGAAATAAGTGTTGGATAGTTTCAAAGCTTTCTAGAGAGAAAAAAAATCAGTCCAGCAACCACTTAGAAGTCAGCTGTAAGCTCCGCAGTGGCAATGGCCTCATCAGGCACAGATAAGGGGACCTGTTCCCCCCTGTCATCCGAGGCTTTCTTTGTGTTTGCTAGGAGAGTGGGGTGGAAAGAGAACCTAGGACCTAGGCATGGGCCCTCTGGGTCCTCCAGGAGACCACTGGGGGCTGGGGGTGTGCAGGCTGACTTTCCTCTGTGCACCCCCACTCTGGGGTCTGGGAGGGCAGGCTGCTTTTTCTCTGCACACTCCTAGTTTGGGGGTCCGGGTGCTGGTGCTGACCCTGTTCTCGCCTGCAGGCAGCCGTGAGACGGCCTTCACATATGCAGTGAGCGCTGCTGGAGTGGTGAATGCCATGAGCCGGCGTGTCGGGAGGGGCGAACTGTCCACCTGCGGCTGCAGCAGGGGCTGCGCGCCCCAAGGACCTGCCAAGGGACTGGCTGTGGGGCGGCTGCGGGAGACAACATTGACTATGGCTACCGCTTTGCCAAGGAGTTCGTGGACGCCGCGAGAGGGAGCGTGATCCATGCCAAGGGCTCCTATGAGAGTGCTCGCATCCTCATGAATCTACACAACAACGGAGGCAGGCCGCAGGGTGAGTGCCCCCTTCCCATGCGCCCCAGCTGGCCCCCTCTCCCTTCAAGCCCCTGTCTCCCTCCTTCTGCTACCCTCTCTCCAGATGCTCGGGGTTTCTCTGCCTTTTTTTAAGTTAGCCCCAGTGTAACTGATCAGAAGTTGCACTGCTCCTGGACACGTTTGTGCGTGAACTTAAATGTGCTCAAGGAATGTGCTCAAGGAATTCGGTGTCCTGGAGAGCCTTCCCTGGGCCCAGAGCATAGCACAGTGCGTCCATAGGGTTTTCTCCCTGCCCTGCACTCCCTGACCCAAGTTTGAGCCCCAAACTCCTGCCAGGAATGATCCCCTGAGAACAGAGCCAGGAGGAAACCTAAATCTCTGGGTGTGACCCCTAACCCCCATAAAATATAAAAAGGAGAGCTTCCTTTTGCCCCAGTGTGGGCGCCCTGCTCCCTTTCTCACCACTTCCTCCGCCTTATTAAATAGCAAGCTGGCTGGATTTTTTAGAGAAAAAAAAAGTTAAAGAGATTTTCTAGAAAAACCCGAGCATTTTTTAGAAGCTTGGGGCGGGCCTGTTGGTAGGGCCCAGAGAGAGGCAAGGGCGGCTCATTGCTGCCCAGAGCGCAACTGGTTAGGGAGCCCTCAGCAGCTTCCCTGCTCTGCTCTTTTCCTTCCCCTGGTGGGGTATGAGAAGCTTCACCACAATAGTTAAAAAGAGCCCCCACCCCTTTTCCCTCAGTGGTTAAACACATGGTACTTTATGGCTGCTTTAAAATGAAGGGGTGAAAACTTTTCTTAACTTTGGCAGCATTGAAAACCAGGGCCATTATTTTTTCACAGAAGCCAAGGTAGGTGCCAGGAACTTTCTGGTCAGAGATTTTACTCTCCTGTATTTTGGGGTGAGGAAAAAGGAAAGATAATCACAGAGTAAAATACAGAAGACTGGAAGGAGCCTTAGAACCCTCTGATGGCACGCCCTCATTACAAAGATTGGAAAACTGAGGCCTAGACGACCACTCCAAGATATGGTAGAAAAATGAATGAATCGGGATCATGAAGCGCCTTGTCAAAAAAAAAAAGTTTTTAAAAAAACCCAGACTTGGTGGAAGGGGGCTGAAAGACTGGGTGATTTGGATTTAGAATTTCACTCTGTCTTTCCCTTTCGGTTTCTGAACCTCAGTTTCCACATCTGTTCATGGAGGTGTTGTGATGCCGGCAATAATATAGTAAACTGAACTGTGTGAAATCTAGCCCTCTAGGTGACTGCTGCTGGCCAACCAAAATAAGATTTGTATGGCTCAAGCACAAGTGTTAGTTGAATGGCTGTCAGCTTAACAGTGCTTGATAAATGACTTAATTACTAAACATTAGGAAGCAAGGCTCAGAGAGAAGCCAAGGATGATCTTGATACCTCCAGCTAACCTGTTTTCTCCTCAAATAAGATGGTAAATATCGGGCGTCAGGAGAGGGGTGAAGCTAGCGTTCTCTCTGAGCTGCCTGATGTGACAGATGGTTGCTCCGGAAGGATGGAGGCCTGTCCTCTCTGGGTCAGTGGTGCTGGGCTACTGCACTGGTGGGCCGGCCCAAGGCCATGCCCAGGTTGTGTGGCTCCCACAACAGCCCTCCTCCGGCATCTTCTTCTCACTATGTGTGGCCTCTGTGACTCCTACCAGAAATGTCTGCGGGCTGTCTCTTCCTGACCCCATGGGCACCGCATTTGGTGTTTGCATCCATCTTTGGGGATTTCCTCGAAATTCCTCATGTGGAGAAGTTGTCTGCCTTTAGGCATCAATTGCCAGAGGGTGAAGGAATTTATTTTCCAAATGCAGGGACAAAGTTTAGAGTGTGGGAAAAGAAACTTCCAGTATTATTAAATTAAATTTTATTTAATATCTACATATTTTAATTGTGAGGTTTTTTTCTTGAGAGGGGGAGTGGTTGGTGGTGGTGACTTTTATTATTTGAGCAGAAAGCAAGTAAGCATGAATCCTAACAGAAACCGAGTAGAGGACAGTTTTTCTTAAAGAGTACTGTGGGTGGGGAGGGAAGTTGGACTTCTCCCCAGGAAATCATATTAGAACCCCCTCCAGGCAACAGGGTTTTCTTTCTTTTTTTTTTCCTCCTCGAAGGGGGATCAAAGGTTAAAAACATTTGCAAAAACCTCCCTCAGACTGGGTGAGACAGAGCAGGGGATAATGCCCTCTGGCCTGCTTAAGAAAGCCCCTAGGAATCCCTGGAGGGAAGAAGTCAGCTAGGCCGTGGAGGCAACTTTCTCATTCCCTCCAGCCTCCAGGCCCTGGACAAGCAGCTGCAGCATGCTGGAGGGTCAATGGCTTGAGAGCTGTGGGCAGTTAGGACTATAAATAGGGAACCACCACCTCCCAGGCTGTTGGGTGTGCAGACAGCCCTGTGAGGCCAGCACTCTGCACTGCTACTGGGAGGCCCAAGTGACTGGACAAAGGGCCCGTGAGAGGGAAAAAGGGCCTGGTCAGCTCGGAGAAGGTAGAGATTTCCTGATTTCATCCTGCTTGCTAAGCAAGCACTTTCCCTGTGTCCGCTCATTTTATTCTGTAACAGTGCTCTGTGGCGGAAGTCTTCCCAGCTCCCTGCACAGTAAAGGGATATTTAGGAGAGGTTGTTGTTGTTCTGCATTCATTCACTTCTGCCAGGCCCCAGGAAAAGGTTGAATCTTAATCTTGGCAGGAGGGATGTGGGGGAAGAGACAGTGTGAGGAGCCAGAGAGAGAACAGCAGGGATCCATGCCCAGCTTGCTAGCCCCTCTGCCCCTCTCATAGCTGCCTGCCTTCCCCCTCTCCCCACCCCCCATATCACTCTGCCATCAGCAGTTCCAGCTCATGTGGTGACATTGCTGGGAGGATTCAGTGGGATCAAGGTTGCATTCATATGATGGTGCCTGGTAAAGGTGAGCACCATAGCAACTGTACTAGTGTGTAAAGCTCTGAACCCTGATTCCCCCTCACTGAGCCACTCAGTGGCTGGTTATTCAAGGGCAGCCTCTGAGCCCAGATCGCCTGGGTTCAAATTGTGGCGCCCACCCCTACCCTTGCAGCTGCTGTAACTCACTACCTTTCTTGGGCCTCGCTTTTCTCTGCATGATGTAAGGAGGATAGTGGCCAGTCTCCTGAGGGTTTGGGTATGGGGGCGATTTCAGGAGGGACATACCAGGAATTAGAAGCTGTCTTTGGGAGGAGCATTTGGGGTATGTTAGTAGTTGTTGTTCATGTTTCCCTGAGAAAATGGAGTAAGTAGAACTATGATGTTTCTATCCCCAATTCAAAAACCGCAATTGCTTATTATAGCAATGATGATGATGTTTCAATGAGGCATGAGTTCCTACGTGGTAGATCATTTAAAGATGGTAAAACAAGGGACCAGAGAGTTAGTACTGCTGTTAAGGCACTTGCCTGGCATGCTGCTGACCTGGGCTCAGTCTCCGACATCACATGTCGTCAGCTGAGCAGAGTCACCCAAGCTCTGAGCACATCCAGTTGTGACAGCCCCAATGAAACAAAACAAAAACAATGGTGGTACCTGTCTCTGGTAGTGAGGTGGAAGAGGAAGCAACTCCACCTGGTTTAGCCTGTGGTCATCGCTCTGTAGAAGGTGGTGGGCTTGACTGCCCGGGAGTTCCTGCAAGAGTATCCCCTAGCGACTGTCCCTGTTTCTCTGCAGACGGTGTACAACCTGGCTGACGTGGCCTGCAAGTGTCACGGGGTGTCTGGCTCCTGTAGCCTCAAGACTTGCTGGCTGCAGCTGGCTGACTTCCGCAAAGTGGGTGATGCTCTGAAGGAGAAGTACGACAGCGCTGCAGCCATGAGGCTCAATAGCCGGGGCAAGCTGGTGCAGGTCAACAGCCGCTTCAACTCGCCTACCACGCAGGACCTGGTCTACATTGACCCCAGCCCCGACTACTGTGTGCGCAATGAGAGCACGGGCTCCCTAGGCACACAGGGCCGCCTGTGCAACAAGACCTCGGAGGGCATGGATGGCTGCGAACTCATGTGTTGTGGCCGAGGCTACGACCAGTTCAAGACGGTGCAGACGGAGCGCTGCCACTGCAAGTTCCACTGGTGCTGCTACGTGTAAGAAGTGTACGGAGATTGTGGACCAGTTCGTGTGCAAATAGTGGGCACCCGTGGCTTGCCCCTCATCCCACCCCACTCCCAGGACCGACTTATTTATAGAAAGTACAGTGATTTTTTTTAATGTTGTTTTATTTTCCCCAAGAATTGCAACCGGAAGCATTTTTTTTCTGTTCCCATCTAAGGACTCTGTGGTTTATTATTAATATTATAATTATTATTTGGCAGTAATGGATTGGGGGAGGGGGAGGGGGAGGCATGACAAATATTTATTTTGTGGATCTTTTTTAAAGGTAAGGCAAGACCTCTTTTGATGGTACAGAATGAGGGGGCCCAAACACCCTTAGTTGCGTGTACATCTAGAAGGTAAAGGAAATATATTTTTTGTTTCTCAGCTGTGGGGTCCTATGGGACTGGTGGAACCCGGGTACAAGAGGGTGGGGCAAATCTATGCACAATTCAGCTTCTTTGATCAAGATGAATTGTGAATGCTCTGGTGAAAGCGGAAAGGTCTTGAGGAACAAATGAAAAGGAGAGCCCCTCCGCCCCACCAGCTCCCTAAAGTTGCCATCCCGAAACTATCAGTGTGGTGATTTAAAATAGGAAGAGTACAAATCTCTGAATTCTCAAAGCAAAAAAGGTAGAGCCTGTGTTTCATTTGTCTCAAACATTCCGTCTGCAGATGGTTCTGTTGTCGTGGCTGCTGAAACTTGGGGAGCAGAGAAGGAAAAATCCCTAAAGTTAAAACAAATTAAAATTTTGTTAAGACAGTAATTTGGAGTTGTTATTGAAATTAGGTTTCCAGAGAGGAAAAGGATGCCTGAATAATTCAGGGTACTAGATTTTGTATTTTGAAAGAGGCCTGGAGATTTATATTGGATGTGAAAGAAAAATAGGTAGAGATTCATCTGGGTATTGTGTGAGTAGGGAAAAATAGTAAAAATGATACTTGTATTCCACTCTCAGATCTTCATTCCAGGAAACAAGGTAACCTGTGCTGTTCAGCACTGCACCAGAAGATGAAGCTTGTTAGCTTATTTAGGGAAAGAAAAAATGAAACTGCCCTCTCCCTTGACCCTCTTCCCACGTCTTCTCCCCCGTTTCTCCATTTTTCCTGCCAGGCCTTTGGCCAGCAGCTTGCAGCACAGTGCTGGCCTCACGTCCAAACAGCAGCTCCACTAGGTCCCCTTTGAGCTTAGGACAGGAAATGAAATATTAGGAGCTCCACTTGGAAAAGAATTCACTACTTAGGGACCTTTTCCCTAAACCTTTTGTTTTGAGGAACAGTAGTTCTATGTTAATGACATCACGGTTCTAGTACACAGAGGTGTTGTAGCCCCACTGTTGGGATCCTGTGTTTAGACTATCTGCCCAAGCTTTTCCCATTATACTGCAGGTGTACCTTAAAACTGTTCCCAGTGTACTTGAACAGTTGCATTTATAAGGGGGGAAATGTGGTTTAATGGTGCCTGATATCTCAGTCTTTTGTACATAACAATATATATATATATACATACATATATATAATTATAAATATAGTTATATCTCAGAGCAGCCAGTGATTTAGACTGACAGTTTACTGTGGGTTTATTTCTCAGTCTAGAGAATCGTTGTCCTTCACTGCAATCCAATTGGTATTTTTCCATAGGGCTTCTGAGCTGAGCGGGGATTGCAGCACTGATGTGGGGTCACACCTTGATGCAGTCTTGTTTCTGAAGGTGCTGGAAAGTCTTTCTGACAGGCGTGTTGGTTTGAAGATTTTTTATTATTATTATTTTTATCTTCTTTGCCCAACCCTGTTCTCTTCAATCTCCGTTCTGTACATTTTCCAGAGAGGGCATTACTTGTTTGTCTTAGACTTGGAAATGAGCAGATGTTCCCAACTCAGAAGCATTGTCACGGTTTCGCATAGTTCAGTGTGCAGAGTTGGAGACCAGCACATGGTAGAACTGGGAGTATTTATATGAGTCCCTAAGGAAAAGCCAGATATATATGTGTATATATATATATGTATATATGTATATATGCATATATACATATATACATATATATGTATGTGTATGTATATATGTATGTATATATACATGTGCATATATATGCATATATATGTGTATGTATGTATATATACATATATATGTGTATATACATATATATACATATATATTCATATTCTTATCTCAGACATAGGTTTCTTTGAAAGTCTGGAAATGTTCACATCTCCTGCAACCCCTAGGCTTGGGGGCCTTCATATCACCTCAGTCATCTGTGGCTCTTAATTTATTGCACAAGGATATTCACTTTTTCTCAGTTGCAGTGAATTGCGAGCAAAGATCTTGAAGTTGAAAAGCACTAACTAGCTTAAAATGTCACTTTTTTGGTTTTTATTATACAAAAACCATGAAGTAAGTTTTTTATTTGCTAAACCAGATTTTGTTCCTTTTTAGTGATTCATGTTTATGAAGAGAGTTGAGTTTAACAATCCTAGTTTTTAAAGAAACTATTTAATGTAAAATATTCTACTTGTCATTCAGATATTATGTATATCTTCTATGGCCTTTATTCTGTACTTTTAATTGTACATATTTCTGTCTTGAGTGATTTGTATATTTCACTGATTTTAAAAAACAAACATTGAAAGGCTTCTGCCAAATGGAAGATAGAATATAAAATAAAATGTTACTTGTATATTGGGGAAGTGGTTTCAGTTGTCCTTCAGATACTTCATGTGGAGAGTCTTTTGAGAAACTGTGAGGATTAGTTTAGGGTGACTACACATCAGAATATAGGATAGTGGATGTTTTTTTTTTTTTAACAAAGCCCAACAATTTGGAAACTTCAAAAGATTTCTATATGTAACGGAACAAAAGGGAATTTTCTTTTCCTATATATGTTCCTCCAAAAAAAGAAATCAAGCAGATGGCTTAAAGCTGGTTATAGGATTGTTCACATTCTTTTAGCATTATGCATGTAACTTAATTGTTTTAGAGCGTGTTGCTATTGTAACAGCTCAGGGAAGAACTGAGACGGGCCCGTGCTTTTATCCATGACTAGGATTTTAATTTGAAAAAAGTATATTTGTACTTACCACTGTGACGATTGCACTTCTTTAGTCGAGGTTACTCTGGACTGTGTATATCCCCTTAAAGTAGTTTAATGAAAAAAACAGTCTCAGTCTGCAGAGTGAAAACTCATTGGAAACTAAAGGTTTGTTGTATTTAGTGCAATTAATATGTTCTTGAGCTTTCTGGAAATGTACGCTCAAATCTAACCAACCCTGTGCAGATTGATATGTTAGCCTTCTGCTTTTTTTCCCTTTCCGGATAACCTTGTAACATATTGAAACCTTTTAAGGATGCCAAGAATGCATTATTCCACAAAAAAAACAGTAGACCAACATATAGAGTGTTTAAAATAGCATTTCTGGGCAAATTCAAACGCTTGTGGTTCTAGGACTAACATCTGTTTCAGTTTTTCCTCAGTTGTATATTGACCAGTGTTCTTTATTGCAAAAACATATACTCGATTTAGGAGTGTCAGCATATTTTTTTCTTCTCATCCTGGAATGCATTCAAGATCTTCCCAATAATGGAAAATTAACAAAAAAATTTATATATAGCCAGTGGTAAACAGAGCCATGTTCAAAACAGTAATTATGGGCTCAAGTAAAAGGGAGACTGTTTAAACTTTTCGCTCAGTATATCTGCTAAGTTCTTTGACCTCCTGAGACTAGCCTTGCACATGTTTTACTAGTCTGCCCAAAAGCTGCCTCATTGGAGAAATTTTGCCAGTGCTAATTTTCAACTTGTTTTTACAATACATTATTCAAGCCATTTGCTTATAAAATAGGACTCTCTAGCAGGACCAGTTAGTGACTCCTTCTCGTTGACTTCAAGAGATCCTTGGCACAAACTGTTGCTGTTCTCCCAAGCTGAGAGGTCTAGGAAGAGATTGCTAGAAAGGGTGCTTCTAACTTGAAGCATATGTAATGCAGATATGCACCACAACATTGATCTAAAAAAACCCTGCACTGTCACTGTAAAGTATACTATTAAATATTTATTTTGTTAAAATATTTTTTAGTCTTCACTTTTTCTGGAATGGCAAAAAGCCTGATGCTGTGTTTTGAAAGTAGGTTGATGAAATGAACTTTTAATACAGGAAACTTTCTGCAGAAATATAATTAAAATTTAGTTAAAGGAATCTTCTGTTTACCTGTTTGCACAAACTTCATGCTTAAATCTGGTGATTGGGAAATATTTCAGTGAGACATCAGCTTGCTAGCCAGCTTTTTAAAAAAAATGGGTATAGAAAGTATAATGTTTGGAATGACTTTTAAAAGCAAAATGGTATCAGTTTGGATCTAGATGATTAAATTAAAATGCTATCTCAGTATTTCAAAGAGAACAAGGAAAATTGCATCTTAGACCAGCTTTATATGCAGTGTACAATTTGCCAGGCTAGAAATGAGATAAAGATTATTTATTTTGTTCATATCTTGTAATTTTTTATTAAAATCTTTTTATGAAATTGGTGCAGTCATGTGTGTGTTTAGCAGAGATGGTATTTATGACAATATACATTTGATATGGGCATGGAGCATGTTATGGCTTAAGGCATTCAGGGGGGAAAATAGCCTTCTCAGACATGTAGATGACTTTATGGTCAAATGTCAAGGGCTTATTTTGCATTTTAATACTGTTTTGCTATTACTAATCAATTCATTGCTATGTGTTCTGCTTCTGCTGAGGTATGGAATGAATTATTCCTTGTAGACATATAACAAATGGTATAGGATGATGAGGCAGTTCTAGCAAGAGAAGGAAAAGATGACTATTTTTTTGAGGAGAGAAATAAAATAACAGTCTAGATAAAATAAATCCCTTGGAATAGTTTGCAGGTCGCATGTTGTAGTGTTTGCCATCAGATGTTTGGGTCACTGTTTTCAATCTTAGCCTCACTGGCACTTGGGAATGGATAGTTCATTATGAGAGTTTATCCTGTGCTATAATCCGTAGAATCCCTACCCTCTCTCCGATGGATGTCAAGAGTATCCTCATCCCCATTCGTGACAACCGAATGTGTCTCCAGAATTTTTAGAATGTATCCTAGATTGCAAAACAACCCTGAGTTGGGATTGGTGACACTAGGAGAAGGGACTGAGGTTTGTAGTATTGGGGGAATACAGATCAACAGTGATGGCAAACAGTTACTTCCTGGTCACTGATGATCTGGAGAGGTCCCATGGCAGATTCCTTGTGCAGAAGATAGAGAAGCAGCATCTTCCTCAAGGCATCTTGGCTTAGAACATTGACTGGATCCTGACTACTAAGGTTCCAATATGGGTACTGTCATTAGCTGTGTCACCTTGGGAAAGTTGTACAACCCCTCTCTGCCTCTGAGTGCTGTCTTTAAAATAGGACAGTGAAAAGGGTTGTTGAAAAGTCCAAATTGAGTTATGTGCCCAGGGTGTTTAGAGCAGATTACATCTGCTTTCAAATTTTTCTCCAGTGGACCAGTGAGGAAACAGGAAGTAGTGAAAGCACAGGTGTGTTTGATCATGTCCCAACTAATCGCATTTCTAATAGGGTTTTTAAAATGTAGTTGTGGGGGTAGATAGTACAGGGGAGAGGGGATTGCTTTGCTTGCAGCCAACCCAGATTCAATCCCAAGCACCATATACCCCAAGTATGCCGGGAGTGAACCTTGAGTGCAGAGCCAGGAGTAAATTCTGGCACACCCAGGTGCCCCCTCCCCAAGTAGAAAATAAAAATAAAAGGTGAAATAGAAACTTAGGATTTGACATGACTGGTAATTGGTAGAGAAATTACGTAAAATTTGCAACCAATTTATGCTAGATTTTCAAGAATCTTCTGAGGTGATGCTTTTATACTATAAAGGAAGAAATGGGCATTTGGAAGGTTTAAATCAGACTCAAGAAGCCTCATGTCTTCTTCCTCTCTAAATTCATCCTCTCTAATTACAGACAGAGTAGACATGCTAGGAGGTGGCTCAGCTTAAGACCCGTTTCCCATGCTTGCTGGCAGCAGGTTTGGCCAAAGGGCTACTTTCGATGCACAGAAGGCAGACAGAGGTGGTGTGTTTTCCTCTGGGAGCTGGTAGTTGAGAAGTTGGTGTGAGTTCTCTATTGCCTTCTTTCTTTCTGGAGTCAGGAACAGAGAGATCTGAAGGGCTAGTGCCCGAGGGATACATGAGCGGAAGAAACTCAGGTTCTTGGCCTGCCAGAGACTCTCAGGGTTTGTGTGACTAAGTGATCTCTTCGTGGAGTCAACTGAGGTTTGGTTCAGCAGTTTGATCGTTCTGTGTCAGTGTTTCTCAATTATTTTTCTGACCATGGTCCCCTTCCGAGCTTGGTTCCATCCTCTATCAGCCCATTCTTCTAGTTGGCCTCTACCTCTGTGCTGTGGTCCCCACATACTAGATTTTCACATGGCCCCACATTGGCACATCCTGGTAAATGTAAAATGCTCTCTTATTGGGAAATGGGAAATGCTGTCTTAATAGCACTCTGCTTCTCTGCTCAAGTCCCCACATTCAGAACCCAGACCCTGCACACAATGGGAATTCCATAGGCAGATTCCTAGGCTGAGAAGGCCTCTGCATGCCTTTGCACCCCAATGCCAAGGGCCACCTCCTAAAAAGCATTTGTTTTTCTCTCAGAAACTCCACCATCTGAGACATTGACCAGCACTGGCTTCTCCACACTTATTATCAAAGAGGCCTCCTCTACCTGTCAGGTGGGGTAACCCCCAACCATCTAGGAAAAAGAGTCCTCATGAGTAAAGGTGGATCCTTTTTATGCTTCTGACTACACTAGTGTGGAACTTGGGGCAAGACTAAGACATTGGTTTCCTTTCAATTACTTTTTACCTGAGGAACCCTTTCTACTTATTTATAGCTTTGCCACTTTGACACAAGGAAGGAGAAGGGCTTCATAGATCTCTCCTGTGGGCTGGATCCTGTGAACCCAGCATTGGGCTGGGTTCATAGTAGACTGTCTTCACAACATGGCAAACAATCTTGGGGCTGGGAGAACCCATGTACTCTCATTCGCACCTCAGCTGCTGCTTCTGGCTGAGAGCCAGCTTTTCTCAATGTGGTCTCTGAGAGGAACTAGCCTTGGACATTTCACATTATGGTTCCACATTCAATGAAGGGAGGAATGGAAGTTTCAAGGCCTCTGAGGCCTGAGGTCAGAATAATGTTCTATGACTTTCCCTGTGTTCTCTGTGCCAAAGTGAGCCTCAGCGCAGCTCAGAAGCAAAGAGGTGGATTAATAGACTTCATCTTTCCATGAGAGGAGTGAAGTCACGGTGCCAGGAGATTCTGTACCAGGGGATCGGTGTCAGGGAGAAGTAGCTGCAGCATCTTTGCCGACATGCCAAGATTCTGCCTTGTGAACTCTCTCTCCCCTGCCTTCTGACAGTATGGTATCTGCTGTCATCTCCAGCAACCCACCATGAGCATGGCGCTAAGGGCAGGATGAAAATAATGTAGTTAGAAAAATCTAGATCCAAGCATTTCTTTCATTAGCTGGGTGTTCTTTGGGCAGTAACTTCCCTTATCTGAGCTACACTGAATTTTCTGTGTAACATGAGGAGACTATGACACTAGAGAATGACAGCAAAATCAACAAACCAGGGAAAAGATAGGATCTGACACGGAGCAGCAGTGGTCAGGATGATGACATTGGTGGTGGCATTCACTGGCGTGGGGACAGGCCAGCCACACTTCCATAACTGCTTTCAAGGACTTATTACCTTCCCTAATTCAGCAAATTGCAGGGTGCTTCCATAGAGAAGACTCCTGGTTGGGTGGAGTCTGGGGAAGCAGAGGGTGGACTTAGCCTCAGTGCAGACACACCAATTCTTCACCACTTTGGGATACGCTGTGACAAGCGTCCCCATGTCTTAGAGAGATAGACCTGGTATGTCGGGGATCTCCTGTTTATTTGTTTTTGGTACATCCGGTGGTACTCAGGACTTACTCCAGGCTCTGCACTCAGCAGTCACTCCTGCCATTGCTTAGGGGACCATATGGGGTGCCGGAGATTAAATATGAGCTGGCTGTGTACAAGGCAAACTCCTGCCTACTGTACTATCTCTGACCTTAAAGCGGAAATGGGTGGGGGAGGATGGACTCACTATTTACAAAGCAGATTTTCGAGTCTGGGATTCAAGTTGCCCCGAATCCTATCCATCCCCACCAAGGACACACTCTATATTTTATCCTTGCATCCTTGTGGTCCCTACCTGTGGGTGCTCCAACTGAGGAGCTTTCACTGATCTCAGTGTCCTCTTTAAAGTGGAAGCAACAGGCCCGGCGGATTTCACAACACAATTCCAAGGATTCCCAAGCAGATCTATCTGATGTGCTGGAAGCACTGAAAAGTGCTGGGTGGTTTAGGTGTATCAAAAATGCCTTTGCTTTGCTTTATCACATGGCATCTGATGCAGAGAATGCAGACTCTCCTAATTTATTGAAGAGAAGCCCCAGGAAATTCCCTCTCCCTATACTAGAGCCAATGAGAAGAAAAGCCAGGTCTCTCTGACTTGTACCATGCTCTTACTCTGGGAGAACAGTAGGAAGGGATGCTAGGAAGCTCAAGGTCCCTAGCACAGGGATACTAGGAAGAGGAAAGAAAATATTTGGATGCTAGCAACCCCACACTTCATTTCCAACCCAGTTGCTCTCTTGGTTTTTCAGGGTGAGGCCACTGTGGGCTTCTATAAGATTTCACATTTGGTTATTTTTGTTTTGGGGTCATATCTGGTGTCCTGGCTCTTTGCTCAGGGGTCACTTCTAGTGGTGCTCTGTGTTTATGGGGTGCTGTGAAATCAAACATGTCAGCCACAGACAAGGCAAGTGCCCTACCATGTACTATCTTTATGGTCCATGATTTCACACTGGTGCGTACACAACTCTAGGGAGTCTCCCTTACAATAGAACCAGGACTAGGAGAACCCTGAGCCTGGGCATTCTGATCAGCCCTCTAGGATTGTCAATGGCTGCATTCTACTTCCACTCTGGCTACCGCTTTGGTGTGTGACTTTGGGAAAACATTTTGCCTTCCCTGGACTTCATGCCCTGGCACATGCACAGGGGTTAGGATGGAGGCCCCTGGAGTGAAATAAGTGCAGCCTCTGAGTCTTCATCACTGGAGGTTGGTATTGCACTAAATAGAAGTACCAACTTCTGCTTGGAGACGTTCTTCTACAGGCCATAAAAAGGAATGCAAAGAAAATCTGGACGAGTCTGCTTTGGACAGGTGATGCCAAAAACAGGGACAACTTCTATCTGGTGCGCCTTCCTGTGTGCTCCACATGACGCCCCTCCAGCCAGCTCAGCGGATGCTCCTTCTTACCAGGAGCATCAGGGAACACCTTCATGTTTCTTCTTGGCATCAGGAACACCAGTACAATCTTGGGCACATTTCTTGTCCATTGTGAGCATTCTATTCCTCATCTCTAAAGGGACACATCATATCCACTGCAGGACTTTGTGAGGGTGACAACATTGCAATTTGTACTGGACAGGCCCAGTGTCACCACTCTGGACCTGGAAGTTACTATATTATTGTCTTAATCCTCAACCACCTGCCCCCTCCTTCAAGTGCTGCCCTGAGAAGGAAACCTGGCAATTCTTTCGTTAATTCAATGACTGCTAATTCATTCATTAATTCGTTACTCTGCTCAGCCCTTTTTCTCCCAGCTAAGTGTATTCTGCCTACCCCACCCCCAGCAGTCTTCAGAAAGGATTTCTGGCACTGAGGTGACTTCCTGCCCTGGGGTCTCTTCTAACTTGCATGCTTCTTGCGTGCTTTGGGCTGTGCAGAGGCTGGGAGGCTGTCTGCTTTCAGTCTGTCATCCCCCCTTTTTCCACATGCCTCTTGGGGCTGGCCGTTGTTGAGGACTGGCAGAAATCAGTTCCACCCTCTTGTTCCTCAAGGAGCTTTGCAGCTACCTCTGCCCAGGCTAAGCAGAGGAAGAGGACAGCCACTGTGGTTCCCATGGGAGCCTCCTTGTGCTGGTGGGAAAACCACACTCCAAGGCTGTTTGCAAGGAGCAGTTTCAACCACTTGAATCCGGGTCTCAAAAACCAAGAAACCAGTTCTAAGTGTTTTCACCTCTCCCACTGCTTCCTCCTAAATTTCATTAGGGCTGACAATTTGTATATCCACTTACAGAGTAATGTGATTTAAAGGGCTGACCGTAACTGTTAGACATGAGTTTTCCCTGGGCGTGGGAGCAGGGGAGGCAGTCGGGAGCTCCCAGCATAGCGGTGTACCAAGTCCTGCAGTATTTTAAAGGCCTGTCAGATGGGGTGTCCATCCTGGGAGACGGCAGGGACAACCTTTTGGCCCCCTTCCCTCTTCACCCCACAATCACTTTTTTTTCTTGGAGGCTGAGCTATCTTGGAGTTTTCGGCATGCAATAAAACACGCTCCACCACAAGGCCGAGGCGAGCCAGGACGGCGGGAGGGAGACAGCCAAGCCTGCTGGCCGGACGTCTCCATGGTTAGTGGGATTGATAGTGTGCCTCCTGCTCTGTGGCTTTTCTCTTTGTTTTGGCTTTGTAACTAAAACAGAGCTGATGCTTCAGAGATGGGAGGCTTGGTTCTATTTCATATACTGTATGTGGTTGCATACATTGTGTACTTGTGAGTGTGTGTGTGTGTGTGTGTGTGTGTGTCTGTGTGTGTGTGTGTATGGGGTGGTAGTGGTTATTGTATTAATAGATGGAATTTGGGTCTGAATATTTGCCTTGTCTCACTCATCTTTTTCAAAGTATCAGTTTTCTCATGTGGAAAACTTAGCTGGTTTCTTGCCTAGCATAACGAACTATGTGAAATATCCAGATACTGTGCTTGCTAGATGCAGGGACCTTTACCTGGCTAATAAAGAGACCATTAGATTTTTCTGGTTATTGGCATTTAAATGGATTTAAATAAGGTAAAACATAGAGTTTCTAATTTGTTGTGCACATTGCCAGAGCTCAGTGACCACATATCCAAAATGATCATGAGGCTAGTTAGAGAGCTTTCTGTCACCTGTCAAGGGAAGTTCTCATGCAAGTCTTGGCCCAGAGCCATACTTGTACCCATACAATTCTCTGTAGGCATCTAAATGAGAAAATGTGACCAACACCTTTACTAGTCCCAGGCTTGTAGTCACCAGGGAGTCGAGTTAAGTGCAAAATATAGCTGATGGAAAATCATTAGTCCAGAATTTCTAATTTGAAATTCACAATCCTGCTATCTTGGTTCTTAAGGACACCTATTCTTGTAAGTAAAGTGTTTAAAGGTGGAGAATACTCTACAGTGAGGTAGCTCCATATCAGAATAGCAAGTGTGTGTATGTGTGTGTATGTGTGTGTGTGAATGTAAAATAAATTGCTGTAATCAGCAGGTGTTCAGAGTACTAAGGGTTCTGGGTGGTATTCATTAAAATTGCTTTAATGAAATCAATGAATCCAACCCCAGCTGGGATAAAGCACATCCCAAAGCAGCTCACTAGAAGATGCCCAGACCCCCTGGAACCCAAGGACAAACTGTATCATGGCAGTGTCTCTGTGGGCTGCAGATCGGAAATTCATGAACTACACTTTGCTGTGCTTTCCAAATTTGACACAACTGCATAATCAACTAGGATATTTATAGAATACAGAGTCTAGATCCTCCCTTTGAATTTTCAGATTCCTTATGCTTGGAGTGAGTCCTGGGAATGTATATTTTCTAGGTCCCTTGGGTGAGACTGAACGGCCATCTGGAAACCTGAGTTCCCTGATCTCTGAGCCTGTGTTCTTTGTAGTGTCTGTTAGATAGAATGGCATGTTCAGAGCCAGAGGATCTGATTGGCTCATCTGTCTGCCCATTTCCCAGTCAGTATGGGGGTGGGGGAGAGAGTGGAATCTCAGGGCTCACGCCTGACTTTGGATATGGGGCGTGCAATCCAAATTCAGTACTTGCAGTTCCAGCAGACTATCCGAAAGACTGAATTCATGATTTCAGAGAGCTCTCTGAACACCCATATTCACTGAAGCATGTTCAACCACAGCAGAAGGAAGGAAACAATGTAGATGTCCTTTAACAGATGAATGCATAGAGGATGTTTAACACATTGTTATTCAACCTCCAAAAGGAAATGAAGTTCTGCTCTAGGCTACAAATGGGTGAACCTTGTGGATTTGCTACTCAGTGAAACTAGCCCCATTGTGGAAGCATGAACTAGGCATGACACCTCCACAAGTCAAATCCAGACACCGAGAGTCATATGGTGGTTTCCAAGAGATACGGGGAGGAAGGCACAAGCAGAAATCTCTGTTCAGTAGATGCACAGTTTCAGTCCAAGAAAGAGAAGCATGTTCTAGAGATATTGTGTACAATTTCCATTAATAATGATGCCTTATACACTTAAAATTTTTTGCTTACAGGGCCTATAATGTTAGTTATTCTTACCCCAGTTAAGACAGAGAAAGACACAGTGAGATGACAGACCCTGGGAATGTGACTCAGTGATAGAGCTCTTATAGGTTTGAGGTTGGCATATTCTTACTTTCTAGCCTTGGTTTATAAGGCATATCCCTAATATGTTCCAGCCATATCCTTAATATCACTGCAAATCCTAAATATCATATACAATATGATATTAAAATCATATTAAGATTATATTAAGATCTAATCTCTGTGTATCCTTAATTGGACTATCTTTAATATCACTACAAATCCAAGCTCTGCCACTGTGATTCCTTGAACACTTCAACAAGGAAGATAAGAGAAAGGATGGGAAAGGAAGGGAAAGAACAAGAGAAGTTTGCTGAGGTAATCAGAGAACACAAGTCACTCTGCAGAGGCAGTGCCATTTTCACTGCCTTATTTTGTGACTTACAGGAAGTGGTGAGGCAATAACTAACATACAAAGAGCTGATTTTCTTTCCCTTTTGGAGATACATGAAAGTATCTCTCCTACTATTTTAGTGGGGTTTGGATAATTTTTCAGTGAAAAGTTAATTCTGGGAATGCGTTATTTGAAGTGGGATAATTGGGCCATGCCTACGATGCTCATGAACTATCTTAGCTCTGTGCTCAGGGTGTCACTTCTAACAGAGCTAGTGGTAACATAGGTGGCACAGGGGAATCAAACTAGGATCATCTGCATGCAAGACAAGTGACTTTACCCCTGTAATATTTTTCTGGTCCTGAATGTGTGCTTATTCGATGGTATAATAAAATATTATTTAATAAAAAGAATGTGTCTTTATTATTTATTTGTTTATTTTTTTTCTTTCTCCTCACACTTGGAGATGCTCAGGGGTTACTCCTGGCTCTGTACTCAGTAATTACTCCTGGCAGTGCTCAGGGGACCATATGGGATGCCAGGGATCAAACCCAGGTTGGCCATGTGCAAAAAAAAAACGCCCTACCTCCTGTACTATCAATCCGGCGCTTGTGCTTTTTTTTTTTTATATAAAAAGGATACTTTAAGTATCTGATTTGGACAATATTCTCTTTTCTTCCTCCCTCAGACTAATTGTTTGTTTTCATAATAGAAATGAACAGGTAAAACTATTTCTCTGTGTGAAAATAAAAGATCAGAGTCGAATTTTATAAAAGCATTTATGCAATTCTCCATAAGTGACTGAATCAATTCTTAATGTTATTCAGTTTTATGTTCCCTTTTATGGTGAACATGAAAGTTTGGCAATAAAAGTCATTTTTAAATTAAAAAAATAGAAAAGCAAAATAATGATTGACATATTTACAATGACTGTTGATGAAAACTATGGAAAAAGATCTCTGTTAACTGACATGCATGAAACCTGGACAAGTTTTAGTTTCCAAGGGTTGAGGACTGTCAACAATTTGGCAATTGGGATAGCACATTTCCATCCCCAGGAGGTGATAGGAACAGGATCTTGAGGTAGTTCCGAGGGTCAGACTGGAACTCTCAAGAAGCTTTTCTTGTATATCTTGGATGGTGCCCAGAAGCTAGTAAGTATGTAAACGTGTTGAATGAATGGAAGAAGAACTACTGTCGGGCTTGCACAGTGAAGCCTGGGGATGAGAGCCAATCAGAAGCTGGATGTTTGACACAGAGCATTTAGGTTTCTTGCGTCGAGAAGAACAAAGAAAGTTGACATGTGGGTCAACTGTTGTGGCATTAAGTGAGGATACTGGAGGAACTGAGCCAAACAGTAGCAGTAGTTAGATTACATAGCGAGCAGGAATGAAGTGCAGCCATGTAGAGCACGGCGGGTCTTTCGGTGGCTGTTTCTGTGGAGGCACTGGTAAGGAGACGTATGACGCTCCTCGCCTGGGGTGTGTCCTCAGTCTGGGAATCCGCTTTCCTCTCCGCTTCTCCTGAGCTGTCCCATACTGTGCAGGGGCTTTTCTGGTGATGTGAAGATGCAAAATGAATTGGTGGCCCTTTGTTCAGGTTGTCTCAGAAGATCTTTTTGAAAATAAAAAAGGTTTTTTTTTTCTTTTTTTTTTTTGGGTCACACTTCCTGATGCTCAGGGGTTACTCCTGGCTCTGCACCCAGGAATTACTCCTGGCAGTGCTCAGGGAACCATATGGGATGCTGGGAATTGAACCCAGGTCGGCCGTGTGCAAGACAAACACCCTACCTGCTGTATTCCGGCCAGATAAAAGTTTTGATTATTGTATGGTGTCTCTTCTATCTAATAATGATTTTTACCTCAAGTTCTATTGAGTTAGGCATAAATATGGCTACTAACATCTCCTTTCTGCAATATTTATTTTCTTCTCATCTTTCATTCCACTGCTCTATAATTTTAAGTTTTGATTAAGTTTTTTAAATGTCCATGTTTGTATTTTTTTGTTTTGGTATGGCACTTTTGTTTTCAACTGGAAAGCATAGTTCATTATATTGATTATGATCCTTGCTTGAGATACTTCTATTGCCCTACATTTTAATTTATTAAAAAACAAATTTTTTGTTACTTTGGACCACTCCAGTCTGTGCTCAGGGCATAGTCCTGATTCTACACTCAGACATCAATCCTGAGAAGTTCAGGGGGCCATAAGATTGACCTTATGAACCAGGTCAGCCAGATGCAAGGCAAATATCTCACCTGCTACTGCTATACTCTCTGGCCCCTTGAATTAATTTTGTTTATTAATTTCTCTTATCCTTTGCATGATTTTATCTTATTTAATTTTTTTGCTTCCTTAGAGTGAAAGCAATATTTTATATCTTTAGAAAAATGTGGATACTCTAGATTCTTAAGCATTTATACTTAATAGAAGTCTAATATTAATCAGTACTTTGATCATAAACAATATAAGGTTCTAAGATAATTTAAATTCCAGCTGTTCTCCAAATGTACTTCTTGTGTTGTTAATTTGGGGTCACGCCTGGCAAATGCTCAGGGGTTACTAAAGGTTTTTTGCTCAGAGGTAACTCCTTGGGTACTCAAGGAGCAGATGTCATGCCGGGATTGGACCAGGGTCACCTGTGGGCAAGCCCAGCACCTTAACCCTTTTGTATCATCCTTCTGGCCTTATATGTTCTTATTTGTCCAGTTGTTAGTCAATTGACACCGTAAAATACACATTTTATATACTTTATATAATAAAAGTTTATTCCATTTTCCAACCTCTCATCTCCTAGACATTCTGTGATCTGAATTCATTTTTATTCCTGCCACAAGAGCAGGTTTTCAGAGTTCCTTTAGTGAATCAGTAGGATTTATCTCAGGTTTTGTTTCATTGACTTCGTCTTTATTTGACATCAATCTCTAGTGGAAGTTTTCCTGGGTATCAAATGACAATTATTCATCCATTCCCTTCACTGACCAAATATTATGATAGCCACGCTTAGTGCTAGATACTGAAGAATCAGGATAAGCCAGTGTAGACTTTGTTCTCATAGGATTTACCAGAGAGCTGGAAAAATAATCAAACCATCACACAGATAAATGTCAAGATGAGCTGAAAACAGACAGATTGGACTCCACAGACAGAGCATTTGAAAGAGGGGATGCGACTCAATGTGAGGAACCACAGAACATTTTCTTCAAAGAAATGAACACTGAGCTAAGATTTATACTCATTATGTGTGAAATTTTAGGTTTGAGACAAAAAAATATTGATTTTTATTTGTGAATATAGTAGAGTCATTGAAAGAAGGGAAAAGGAGGAAAGACAGGTAGGTAATCAGAGCGACTTGACTCCCAAGGTCAAGATAACATGGACAAAGCATTTTTTGCTCCCTGCCTTTTCAGGCCAATTTATTTGGATGAGCTTATAACTGTGTTCCCTATCTGGCATACTGTTAAAGGAAGACAGCTTGCTGAAGTTCACTTTATCAGGAGGTGAACGATGAATAATCATCTGTTTTCTTGACTTATTTTTCATGGTGATTGAAAAAAAAGTATTAAATTCAGTGCCAGTAGTTTCCTGTTCTATTCGCCCAGGTGCCTGTTTCATTGTCCAAGAGTATCAACTACCTAATCATCAACATGTTCCTCTTCCCCACTCTGAAATCAATGTTTTCCAGGTGCTGGGATGTATCTGCAAATTATATAAGTAAACTCACATTTGGGGTTTCAAATTATTTCAGCGAAAAGTAATTTTTATTTTTTATGAGGCTGTGTTTATTTTTACAGTGGTCACTCTCCATGGTTCTGGGAAGGGAACGTGCAGGGCTCCTCCTGGCTATTTGGCTTAGCAGTGTGAACCTGATGGTTCAGTGTTTCTGCTAAAGGCTGCGATGCTGCTTGGGGAACCCAGTGCTGCTATACCTGAGAGTCCTTGAGGGACCATGAGGTATGGAACTTAGGGCCACACACCTACACCTGCCAGTTATGTTCTGTGCCACTTAAACCATTTCCCTAGTCTCTCTGAGCCTTTAAAGTGTGTGTATATACACACAGATATATACACAAACACACACACATATATATACACACACATATAAAACACACATATATACATATCTGGAGTGAGCAGATGACATTGGGCTACACTTGCACACGACAGGGACAAATGGAGATGTTACTGGTGCCTGCTCAAGCAAATCAATGAACAACGGGAAGATAAGTGATAAGTCATACATATATACACATGCATATATAAAGTATATAATATATGTAATATATTATATATAACATATGTATATGTCATGCCTATGTCATAGACTAATCTGAGATTTCATAAATCAGTTATAATTCTAAAATACATTTAGTTTTGTATTTACTTTTCTATGAGTGAAATTTCTCATTATTATATCTTTATCCTATGCTGGACTTTTAAATTTTGCATCTAACTTTCTTCTCCATTTTAAATATCTTAAAAATTATAACTATGAAAGGTTATTTGCAACTCATTGTTGGTTTTAGAGATAATTTAGGTAACTCCTAGGGAGTTTTTTTCCTTCTATTTTATGGGACACATTTATTGAAGACTGTTGTGAAATCACATGATCTTTTCACTGAACTAGAGGACTTGTAAATCAAGGCACCTTTCTGCCCACTCGCTGGCAGCACAGTAACCCGGGGAGTGGAAGGAGCATGGGCTCCAGAGCAAGCAGACTCGGGGTTAGTCCTGGCTGCACAGTTACTGCTGAGTGTCTGTGATGAGACAGGTGCTCTCCTGTGTATGTCACTCAGGGTGGGTCTTGAGTCACAGAATGGCTTATGTAGTCAGTCTTAGTAATCTTGCTTCTAGGAAACAACCATAAGGATGTGCTTAGGGGTAGGAGTAGGTGGATAAAGGATATATAAAACAGCATGCTCATGGCCTTATTATTGGTGACAGTATGTTATTAAGAATGACCTGAATGGCTAAGTACGGTATAACCAGAAAATGCACTATTATTCTCCCCTTAAAATTCATTTTGCAAAGCAATTATTTATTTATTTATTTTCATTTGGTTTTGGACCACACCCAGCTGTTCTCAGACTTCCTCCTGGATCTTTGAGGATCACTCCTGGCAATGCTCAGAGGATTTTAATGGGTGCTGTGGGTCAAACTTAGGTCAATTGCATGTGTGGCAAGCACCCTGCCTGCTCTTCTCTGGCATATACAAAGAAATTTTAATGATAAGGAAAAAATAGATCTGATCGAAAACTGAAAAGCAAAAGTCAGATCTGAGAGTAGTATCAACAGCTTTAATTCAGCTATGGAAGAATGTACTAAAAGTGTTTCTTTTAATAAAAGACACAAAATAATGGTGGGGTCACATGCTCAAAATATTATGATTACTTATCTTCTGAACGGTAGGATTGACCTATATTTTCTTCTCCGTACTTGAAAGTATATGTACCTACATATTTATCTACAGTGTGTGCTATTCCTTACAGCTTCAGAAAGAGGGACTGCTTTGTGGTGGTGGCTTTTAAAACTCATGACCTGAGTGCTGTATGTGATATATGAGGACTGCAGGGGAGCACACCCCTTGGTCTGCACCCAGATGATGGGCCCCTGGACTTATTTCTCATATGCATAGTGCACAACCCAGATTTTACTTACTGAAGGGTTTTAGGAGACTTGGAGAGTAGCTTGTTCTCCTGCACTAGCTACTGGGGCCTTGCACAGAAGGGCTCTGAGATTTGGAGAGTCTTGTGATCTGGGAGGGATCACTTCTCACATTCTGAGCTCTTCTAATCAAGGAGCAGGAAGTACAAGGATCACTTGTCTCACCCTCCCTACAAAAAACAGACTAGGCAGCTTGAATAGCAGACTCATAGTTTTCTAGCTTCTTTGGAAGCCAGAAACCAGAGTGAGAGTGCTTGTGTGGTGAGGTTAGTGAGGGCCCTCTTCCTGGTGTGAGCATTGCCACCTTGTTGCTGGGTACTCACATGGCAGGAGGAGGGATGAGGGAAGAGAAGGGAAGCAGCCATGAAATGAAAGGAGAGGAGAATGGGAGGGGAAAGATGCTCTCTAAGTCTTCTTAATAGGGCACTAATTACATCAAGAGTACCTCACCCTCAGAACAAATATAATTTTTAATACTTCCCAATGGCCCAATTTCCAAGGACTATAACATAGAGGAGGTGGGGAGTTAAGATTTCACTTAAAAAAAGTTTGAGGGACTCAAGTCATTAGTCCATAGCAGCTATGTTAAATTGGATTTCAGTAAGTCAACTTACTTCAGTGTTTATATCATCCACAAGAACAGTTCCTGGAACCTGGAACAGGAGACCAAACATGGTACAGATGAACTTACATGATACTTCACTGGACTGTAGCCTGGTTGAAGACAGATCTGGCACTCATTCCTACCTACAGCTACTGTTGGCTAAACAGGGAGGACAGACACTGATAGGCACCATTCTCAAAGTCCTAACACTGGGTTCTCACCACCCCAAGATAATTACTGACTTATATCGATGAGAAGACTGAAGCATAGAGGGATTAAAGCAGCTTAGACAAAGTCGTGAACCTTGAAAAGATAAACCTGGGATTCTGTCTGCTCTCTTCCTATAATACCAAATGGTATGAAAGTGTAGACACTGACAGCTTGGCTTCAGAACATGGCTCCACATGATCCAGAGTAAAGTCTCATCACTCTGAGTGTTGTTTCTTCACCTGTAAATGGGCATAGTATTTCCCATGTGGATTTGTTGCAAGAAACAAATGCTATAGGTGCAGGTGCTTGGTGACTGCTGAAAGAAGGGAGCCAGCACGGGTTTCTTCGGCTGCTGTGGTCAGTGATTTTGGGGGCTCCAGATATGACTGAAGTAGAGCTGAAAGAACCGAAGCCTGGAGAGGCAGGAGGCAGAGCCAGAATCTTGGAAGAGAGGAAAGTGGGAGGATAAGTGAGCACAGGAATTCCTGGGGAGAATAATTGGTAGTAGGGAGCACAGGCTTGTCCTGTGGCTGGTGCAGGTGTGCCAGTCAGGGTGAGAGGGCTCACAGTGGCTGGGCATCTGCACAGGTGAGGTGGGTGTGCCTGGTCACTGCTCCTACACACCTAGGCATGTCTGGACCAAGGTACCTGCAACCTGGGAGCCAGGAGCTCAGTAAAGAGGAAGGGACAGAGCAATTACATGCAAAATTTCTGAAAAGGCTAGGAAGAATGGGGGTTATAGAAGAGTTTTTTTTCGGCCTGGGCCCCAGCTGGCATTCCAGGAAGGCAGAGGGGATGGAAGGAGCCAGGCTTTCTGGCTCACTGTGGTCAGGGAAGTCAAGAGTCAACCCTGGCAGGCCAAGGAGAGTTAAAGGTTGGTGTGATCTGTAATGGGGAGCCTGGGTGAGCAAGGAGCCTGGGAGGGGCAGGCTTCACAGGGGAGAAGGTGTGTCTGGTGGCAGCAGATGGGGCTTAAGTGGGAAGGAAGAAACACCAGGTGTGGTTGTCTCCAGGAAGCCTTGTTCCTGGGGGCTACACAGCCCTGTCTCTGGGATGGCATAGCTTTCTCCAGTGGAAGTAGGCCCATCATCAAGTGGTCCATTAAAAGCAGAAAAAAAACAAAAACAAAAAGAACACCCACAAATCAAAGTGAAAAATCTGTTCATGTATTTTATTTAACCCAATATGTAAGAAAGAAAATCATGATTTTAACATGCCCTCAACATGAATGTATTTACTGGGAGTTCATGCCTTTTTGTGTGAAGTCTTTGTGATCAGAGTATCCTTCACACAAGCCATCTGCTCTATGCCAGACATCAGAACTCAGGTCTAGACCAACAATGAGCATGTGTGTAGTTGTCTAGAGCTGTGCCTTTTCCCCCAAGACCCCCAAACTACCAGAGGGCTAGTGAGAATAGACCTTATTAAAATGCATTCCATTTAAAAATTTACTTTGGGGGCTACATCTGGTGATGAGTAGGGTCTATTCTTGCCTCTGTACTCAGGGATGATCCCTGGTGGTGCTTGGGGGAACCATATGTGGAGCCAGGGATTGAACAGGGGTTGGCAGCATGTAATGCAAACACCTTTTCTCCTGTACTATCTGGATCTGAACAGGCCTTAACTTTTCGTCACTCTCAACCTTTGGCATGAGAATATCATTTCATTCTGCTCTGGCTGGATAGGAATATAAAATAGGTATATAAATCAAACATTTACTGAAGACAAAACCTTAAAACCTTTGGTTTGAAACTAATGGTCAATATTTTCCATGACCCCCTACCTCACTTGTTAGGTGACCCCTTATGGTATTGGAATCACAGTTTTAGAAGTGAAGGGCTAGAGGACTGTGCTCCCCCTTGCTCGGAAACCCTGAGCCTGAGCAGGTCTCTCTTCTCTGCTCTGCTGAGCCTGGGCTGTGCCCACTGCATGCCCAGAGTTAAACATTAATCCTACATTTCTCAGGGTTAGGCCACGTGAGAGGAATTGTTTTTTAGAAAGTGAACTCCACTCTTTCTGAAGGACTCCTCTCTTCTGGGAGAATGGACTGGGTAGAGGAAATGGGTGTTTAAGTGACTATGGTTATGCTAATTGCCAGGGTGTTACTCTGTTACAGTAACCCAGTACCAAGGGCAGGGAATTTCCCTTGATTTCAGGCCCCTCTTCTCAGCTGCTCATGGATTGCTTTGATTTGGGGAAACTGGAATATGCTTTGAGCCAAAGATTCTACATTTCCAAGCTATAGGCAAGGCAATGAAGTTATGAACAAACAAGCTTTAGTTCAGCACAATTCCAGGTTTGTGGTTCAGCTTTATATCCATGAGGAGTAAAGATACCTATCTGCTCCCCAGTTTGCCTACCTGTGAAGTAGGAACATGGAATATATATTACCTGTGTGTTTATTCAAAGGATAAAATTAGAGAAAGAGTGCAAAGCACTTTACCTGAAACAGGAACCAACCGATGGGAAATAATTTTGTAGTTATTATTTCTGCTGTGATTATTATCAGGGTGTGGAGCCTGGAATTTGTGGTTTGGGTCAGAAAAGGTGACAGGAGAAGGATAATGGGGAGAAAGTGGGATTGGATGTCTTGCCTGAAATTGAGTTTGGAAGAGGGTCTCTGAGGGATGAAGATAGAGCCAAAGCCCAGGATCCTGGACTGGGAGGGGTAGAGGGTGACAGTTTTCTTGCCAGAATCTTGAACTCTTTAAGGAGGTCCTGCTCTTCCCTACTAGTTTCCAGTACTCTCTTCCAAGACCGATGTTACTCAAACATTTCCCAAACCAGTCTGATCCCATTCTAATGTGTTTCAGATGCATTTATAGGACTTCAGAAAAGCACAGGACCAAGTAGGAAGTGTTGTGTTTATGGCACTATGTTGGGTCTGAAGGTTTAGTTTAATGGAGGTCTTAGGTCCCTCTAAGGGAGGAGAGGCTGCCTTTTCTTTTCCGCTCTCTCCTCCTCTACCTCTACTTTCTCCTTCTCCTCTTCTTTCTCCTATCTCTCAATGAAAAGCCTTTCCTAGACCATTTCCAAGGGTGGCAATTTGAGATCCTTGGTGAGGGAGGATTTTTCAGGAACAAACACATGGGACTCTCACCTATGAGGAGGCCTAGGACTCACTCATATTCTGAATCTCTGTTGACCATTTGCTCTGATGGATTTGTATTCCCCAATGATTAGTGAATTTTGTTACTAGCTAGTAGTTTTGATTTGTTGGACCTTCCAGGGGTCCAGGGATCACACGTTGTTTTTACAAGGAAAAAAAATCTATGGTTCTGTGATATCTTAAACAAGGCAATCCCATTCATGTTTGAAGACAGGATACTAGATAAAAAGAAAGAAAGAAAAAGAAAAGGAGAAAGAGAGTCAGACACATACAAAAGGGCTAGGTGACCAAACACATATCAGATTATGTAAACTTCAGGCTGAAAAGATTAAAAGATATTTTCTTAAATATTAAAGATATATGTGTATCAGGAAGAACTCATACTTATAAATGTATATGTGCCTAATAAGGGAAGAGTATAATCTAAAAACTGCTTATAAACTTGATGAAAGACATTGATAACAACAAATAATAGTTGGAGACTTCAACAGCTCACTGATAGCTCTTGATAGATTAACTAGACTAAAGTTCACTAAGGAAATACTATCTTTGAAGGGAGAAATTGAATAGAGGGGTTTATATATAATGTATTAATTTATATGACTTTTCATCCTCAAAAGTTTGAATACAAATTCTTCTCCAATGCACCTGGGATATTCTCCAAGATAGACCACATGCTGGGACACAGAATACACCTCCACAAAGTCAAGATCATAGAATCATATCAACTATCTGTTAAGACCACAGAGCACTGAAAGTAGAAGTTAATCACAGACAGACATGGAGAAACAGTTCAAACACATAGAAATTAAATAGGCTATTCCTGAAAAACCAGTGTGTCATAAAGAAAATTAAAGAAGACATTAAAAGGGGTCAGAGTGATAGTACAGCGGATAGGGTGCTGCCTTGCATGTGGCTAACCAGGGTTTGATGCACGGCATCCCATATAGTCTGCCAAGTACTGCCAGGAGTAATTCCTGAGTGCAGAGCCAGGAGTAACCCTGAGCATTGCCGAGTTGACCCCCAAAAACAGAAATAAAAGGAAAAGAGGAAATTATAAGTTTCAAGGAAACAAACAAGAATGAGGGTACTACCTATCAGAGCTTGAGGGATACAGCAAAAGCAGTGATAAGAGGAAAGTTTATAGCTATGCAAGCATTCACCAGGAAGGAAGATATGGCTCACATAAATAATTTGACTGCATAACTTAAGACGCTAGAAAATAACCAGCAAAACCTACCCAAAGCAGGTAGGAGGAGGGAAATAATAAAACTTAGAGCAGAAATTAATGAACTGGAATCCATAAAAACAATCCAAAAGATTAATGAGACCAAGAGCTGGTTCTTTCAAATAATAAACAAGATTGATAATCCACTAGCCACAAAGAGAGAGAGAGAGAGAGAGAGAGAGAGAGAGAGAGAGAGAGAGCGGCCCTAATAAGCCAAATGTGAAATTAAAGGGGGTTATCACAACAGATTCCACAGATATTCAAAGTGTCATCAGAGATGACTTTGAGAACATTCTTGCTACAAAATGAGAGAGCCTAGAAAAAATGAATGTTTTGGACTCCTATAATTCAAAGGCTGAAGCAAGAATATATTTAAAAATTGACAGACTATCACTTTTGGAAAAATTAAAATAGTAATCAAAAGTCTACCCCAAAACAGAATCCATCCCAGACCCAGATGGATCTAATACTGAGTTCTTTCAAAACTTTAAAAACAGCTATTGCTAGTTTTTTCCCCAACTCTTCCAGAGAATTTAAGAAATAGAAATGTATGAAGCAAACACCACCCTTATACCAGAAACAGAGAGAGTAGCCACATACACAAAGAAAATTACAGACAAATATCCCTGATGAACACAGATGCAAAGATCCTAAACAAAATATTTACATATAGAATCCAGAAATTCATCAAAAAGATGATATACCATGATCAAGTATGATTCATTCCAGAGATGCAAGGATGGTTTAACACATGAAAGTCAATGTGATAAAACATATCAATAAAATATACCATATTTGTAAAAACCACACCATATCAATAAAAGAAATATATCACATTAATAGAAGAAAATACATTATGTTGTTAAAAATACACTATAACAATAAAAAGAGAGAGACAGACATGGGGGCAGAGCTGCTACTGGCTCTCCCTGTGCCCAGCCGCTCATGAGGAGCCTGGGAGGGATGGCAGGTTCTAGCCCTGGCCCGCCACTCCAGCAGAGCTTCATGACAAGCCAGACAACCCCCACTCCATGAGGGCCTCCATTTTCCACATCCGGACTTTCCCCTCATCAGAACTCCACCCAGTAGACCAGCCTATCACAGCCCGGTTCATCAATAAATGCTGATTTTGAGATGATTACAAGAGTATGCTACCCACACGGCAGAGCTTGGCAAGCTACCCGTGTTGTATTTGATATGCCAGATACCAGTAACAATTATAGACCTCATTTCCATGACCCTATGGAATTTTTTTTTATTATTTTTATTATTCCCCCAATTTTATTACACCATTTTAGACATACAATTGAAAGATGCTCATGTAGAGTTTTGAATAGACACCCATCCCTCCACCCAAACTCATCTCCCATCACCAATGTCCCCACCTCCCTCCCCCCCCCACACCGACTTGGTGGGTTCTGTATGTCATTTCTCTCCTCTTTATCTCTCCCTCCCTCCAAATTTTTCCTGCACATCGTGGAATGCAGTACATTAAAGGACATTACTGTTTCCACTATTTTAATGGACCGTGCGGCCACAAGCGGCCACACGACCTGGGCTCGAACTGGTTTTGCTCTGTTAATCTGGTTGTGAGGCAGTTTCCCAGAGTCCAGACAGCGAAAATGGTGGCTAGTGTGGTGGGCGAGTCTCATCTGGCTGCTTCCGGCCCCCAGAGGTGATGGGCCCACTTCCAAAACCCATCTGCCCTCCCGGGGCCCCATAGTCAGCTGGGCCCGGGGCGAGCTGAGTTCCAGCTTCCCCAGCCACTTGTGAGGCCTCTTCATGCTATGGCTGGTGGCCCCAGGGCAGCTCCTGGGCAGGGCCACGAGGCTCGACAAAATGGAGGGGGATGGGCCGACCCCCTGACTCCATCTGAGGAATTCCCAGTGATTCCCGCTTCTGGGAGCCACCTACCTGGGCTCGAACTGGTTTTGCTCTGTTAATCTGGTCGTGAGGCAGTTTCCCAGAGTCCGGACAGCGAAAATGGTGGCTAGTGTGGTGGGTGAGTCTCATCCGGCTGCTTCCCGATTTGAATGGTTTGAGGCTCTTTATGTTCCTGGAGCAAGCAGGTGCCCTTGGGCTCTACTTGCATGAGACTGGTAATATGGAGATGTTACTGGTGCCCGCTTGAGCAAATCGATGATTAATGGGAAGACAGTGATACAGTGACAGCAATAAAAGAAAACCAAAATCACATGATCATATCAATAGAAGCAGAGAAAGCATTTGATAAGACCCAGCACCAATTCACCATGAAAACTTAACAAAATGCAAGTTGAAGAAAATTTCCTGAGCATAGTCAATGCCATTTACCACAAATCCACAGCAAACATTATAGTCAGTGAGGAAAAATCAAAACCTTTCATGTAAGATCAGCATAAGACAAGAATACCCACTTTCACTAATTCTATTCAATATAGTACTGGAAGTACTTGCCATAGCATTTAGGCAAAAAAAAAGATATCAAGGTCACTCAGATAAGAAAGGAAGAAGTGAAGCTCTCACTATTTGAAGCTGACATGATACTATATTTAGAAAATCTCAAAGACTACAAAAAAGCTTTAGAAACAGTATTTGTATAGTACAGTGTACAAAACTAATATGTCTATTGCTCTTCTATATGCAAATGAAAGAGAAGAGAGAGATTTAAAAAGCAAGGCAGTTTACAATTGTGCTTCGGAAAATTAAGTACCTTGGAGTAAGCTTTAACTAAAGATTTGAAAGACCCATATAAAGAAAACTACAAAAGCACTACTTAAAGGAATAAAAGAGGATGGAAGGAAGTGGAAACTCATTCCCTGTCTATAGATTGGGAGGATTAATATAATCAAAATGGCAATACTCCCAAAGCATCGTGACGATCCAGTACAGTACCTATAAGGATACTATGGCACTTTTCAAAGAAATAATCAGTACACCTCCAACCCCCACCCTCTACCACCACTGAATAGCCAAAACAATCCTTGGAAAAAAGAAGATGGAAGGCATCAATCACTTTACCCAATAAGATATTTGCACCCTTCTATACCTTGCAACACTATCCACAATGACCAAAATGGGAAACAACACAAGTGTCCAAAAACAGATAACTGGATAAAGAAGCTATGGTACATATATGCACAATGGAATATCAGAGAAGATAGTCATGAAATTTGCTGCTACATGGAGGGAACTGGAAAGTATCATACTGAGAGCAATGGAAACAACTTCCAAAGGCAATGGAAACAACATGAGAATTGATATTCAGAAGGAAATATGCTATTTGAGGGGCTGGGAATTAGGACAATTTGGGGACAATATCTGTGTTGGAGTGTAGCATTCAACTATGAGGAGGTGACACTAAAAGATGGTACAATGTTATATATGAAACCCTGTTAGAAACAGTACTGTAAACTACAGTACAAAAACTATACATATATGAGAGGTACTTTATATATACATAAGTATATATGTATATATCACTGTATCACTGTCTTCCCATTCATCATCGATTTGCTCTAGCAGGCACCAGTAACATCTCCATATGTCCTGTCTCATACTAGTAGAGCCCAAGGGCATCTGCTTGCTCCAGGAACATAAAGAGCCTCAAACCATTCCATCAGGTCATGGGAATGAGGTATATAATTGTTACTGTTATTTGGCATATCAAATACGACACGGGTAGCTTGCCAGGCTCTGCTGTGCGGGTGTCACACTCTTGTAGTCACCTCTGATCTCCAGCATTTATAGATGAAGCACGCGGCCACTTGTGTGTGGTATGGCGGGTTATAGCCCTGGCCCGCCACCTCAGCATATATTGTGGCCGTGCAAGCCAGGCTGTGATAGGATCTTCTGCTGGGTGGATTTCTGATGAGAGGGAAGTCCAGATGTGGAAAATGGCGGCCCTCATGGAGTGGGGGATGTCGCCTGGTTTCTTGTGAGGCTCTGCTGGGGTGGTGGGCCAGGGCTAGAACCCGCCATGCCTGCCGGGTGTTTGTGTTATATACATACTTATACATCATATGTGTTATATATACACATATGTATACACACATATAAAAATTATGTATACTGTATATATGTACACATACATGTTTATATATAAATATATATTACATTATGCATTTATATACATAAATGTATATTTTAGTGTATATGCACACGTAATATATATGTTATATACATATACATTATATGTGCCATATACATATATATATGAATAATATACATGTGTTATATATAAAGCTCCACTCATAGAAGCAGACTGGAGGGTGGGAGGTAAACAGGGGAGGAGCGACATTGGTGGAGAGAAGTGGACTCTGGTGAAAGGGTTAGTGTTGAAACTCTGGGTGCTGAAACCCAATCATGAATAACTTTGTAATAGTACAGTGACTAAAGTGAAAGAGAAAGAGAGTAAAGTAGTGGAGATTGATACTATAACTAAGGTTACTTGAGGAGAAGGGGTGGGGGAAGGTAAGTAAGGCAAGTAAATAAATACTGAAAGAACCGACAACAATTGTTTTGCTTTATTTGTCTTGGAGTGCACATCCAATGATGTGTGGCCTGGTGCTGTGGGACAGATGGCTATGTACTCAGCTGTGTGATTCTGTGATCCTAAGACCCTGTAGTGTCTGGGAATCACCAAGGCTTTCCTAGTAGTGATGAAAGGAAGTACATCCAGTAGCTCTTGGAGTCAAACTTGAGGCCCCATGCATGCATCACCTTCATCCCTCTGAACCATCTCTGCAGCCCAGATTTAAGAAAAAAATATTTAGAGTTGGAGGGATAGTACAGTGGGTAGGACATTTGCCTTGCATGCAGCCAACACTGATTCGATTGCTGGCATCCCATATGGTCCACCAAGCACTGCCAGGAGTGATTCTGAGGGCAGAATCAGGAGCATCACTGGTGTGACCCAAAAAGACAATGAAATAAAATAAATTTTCTAAATATAAAAGTGAAAGCTCTCAGAAAGTATTTTATTTTTATTTATTTATTTATTTATTTATTTTGCTTTTTGGGTCACACCCAGTGACTCTCGGGGTTACTCCTGGCAGTGCTCGGGGACCATATGGGATGCTGGGAATTGAACCTGGGTTAGCCGCATGCAAGGCAAACACCCTACCCACTGTGCTATCGCTCCAGCCCAAAGGTTTTTTTAAATATTTTATTATACCACTGTTAAATATACAATTACAAGATGTTCATGTTTGAATTTTGGTTCTACAGTGTTCCAACACCCATCCCTCCACCCCTTCCCATATCCCATCACCAATGTCCCCACCTCCCTCCCCTTTCCTCCAGTTTTTTTTTAAAGGTTAACTTGACCAAGGGACCAGTTGCAGAGGATTGGAGACACTTTGAGGTGGGTATAGCACAGTAACATTAAAGGTCTAAAGCAGCAATAAGTAGGACTGTAAACTATACTACCTTGTTAACAACAAAGAGATTACTCAACCCTTTGTGTACTTCTCTCATCCTCACAATAGCCTAATGGGGTGCTGCTATTTTTCTTTACATTAGATCAATAGCGTAAGATCACAAACCCAGGAGGTCCAAACCTAAACTCCAGAGCCTTCCAAACCTATATTCACAGCTGGTTTGAGGGCATTCTTGCTAAGCTACTTTCTTCATCATATCCAAGATTTCTCTCCAATAAGATCTGGTAGCTCTAATGAGATATATGGCTCTAATAAGAGAAGCCTGGTAGCTCTAATGAGATAGGTGGGACTTCCACTTCCTGGCCACCACTCACCTGTTCCTTGTAGAGTATTTCCATGTCATTCTACTGTTTCCAGACTTGACTCCAGAGGTAATGAGAAAGTAGAAGAGCCCTTAAGTATCATATCTTGAGAGCAGCAGGTACACTCCAGCCTGTGTGTAGCCCAATGACCCCTGGTAAACTCTACAATTGAGTATGTGCACAAAAAACTACAACCAAATGAGTTTGAACCCTGGACAATGGATTGCAAGCACTGTATGTACAATGCCTCTCATCTCAACCAAAAATACTAAAGGGATAGGGAGGAGGAATGGAAAGACTTAGTACACACATCAGTGCCTGCAAAAATAAAATGAGTGCTTGTGTTGCAGGAGGAATCCTCTCTGGGGAGACAGATCTGTCTGAGTATCCCCTCAAATGAGGCAATTAGATAAATTCTGGGGTTGAACCTTGGCACTGCCTCAACTTGCTCTGTCTGCTGGTCTGGGAAGGATGTAATGGCATAGGTATGTATATGGGACCTCCTAGGATATGTTGCTTAATCTCACTGCATCTTAGTTTCCTCATGTAAATTTGGAGTGGTGAAGGAGTCTATTTCTTAGAACTGCTGGATGAAATTCTGTGATATGTATAATACTGAGCACCAGTAATACCTATGATCCCAAGGCTGGTGGGTGTTCATGTTCATCAAGTACCTCTTAAAGAGAGAACTAACTCCTTCCCGGGACAGATAAGGAGCTGGCACCGGGGAGAGGCACTGTGTCTGCACAGTGAAGTTGGTAGGGGAAATAGAATTAAAAGCAGTGGCTTTTTGATTGAATTTATGGGTTTTTAATTTGTTTTTGCTTTTTTTTTTCTTTTTTTTGGTCACACCAGGTGATATACAGGGGTTATTTCTGACTCTCCTTAGGAATTACTCCCGCTGGTGCTTGGGTACCATATGGGATACCAGGGACTGCACTTGGGTCAACCATGTGCACTGAAATGCCCTACCTGCTATACTATCGCTCTGGCCTGAGTTTATGTTTTTCCAGGGAGTCTGTGAAATCTATTTTCATTAGGACTGTCACTTTAGCTTCTTTTCGTTGTTAGGAGTCTTCATTGGGTGGCCTAGTGTTGGGGATGGAGTGGTAGTTTCCTGCCTTTGGGATCTGCTCTGGATCTTGCTTGCTGGTCAGTACTTCTCTAAGGGAGTGTTTGGGAGGTCCTTCCAGTCTGAAGGAATGTAGAGGGGCTCTCTGGGGGGTACAAATTAGGTAATTTTATGCTTGCATACTTACAAAATGGGTCTTGCCAAGAAGATGGGGAGCTGGTGCCAGTGGTGCCTGAGAGGGGACCTTGCTAATAGTTTTTCAGTGACCCAGTGACTTAAAAACGCTTGCAGAAGTCTAGAGAGCCTCTGGTCTACCTAACTACCTTGGCATTTCCAAGTCGAGCTCTCCCGCTGAAAGCAGGAGGTAGGTTTTCACAGGCCCAGAGCTGCTTCCAGTTGAGCAGGAAGCATTTTTCATGAGCCCTGTATAATGAGGTGTGGTGACCTCTTGTAATGAAAACTCGTCCTCCCTCCAGGAACCCTGCTTCGTGCCTGCGGACAGAAGGCAGTGAGTGACGTGTAGGACTTGAAGAGATAATAGGGCTTTAAAAAATGCTCATAAATGTTTGTCAGGTGGCCAGATGGATGTGCAGAGAACATTTCTCTGATGGGAAAGGCGGGTGTCAGAGCGTTGGGCGGCACTGGTCATAGAGACCTCACACTGGACTGGCTGTCAGGGAAGTCACCAGGTCCTGAGCAGCATCTTCAGGGTAATTTCTTTAAATCCACCGCTTCAGAGGGTTAGATTTCTTTTTCATTCTCAACCTCTCCCCTGAATTGCAGGCCCTTCAATTCCACTCCATTTGACAGCTTTCTTTGGGTATCTCAAAGCCAACTTTGCAATTTCTTCTCTTATTCCCATGCAAACTGAGGTTCCACGGTTCTCTCCTCAGTCACGGTACCACCGACTGTATAGTTTAAGTGTCTTCCAGCCCTTAAATCTTCCCTGAACTCATTTCTAGTCTAGTAGTGTTTTATGAGCTCCAACTCTAAACAATGTAGTAGGTCGCTCTATGGTCTGCATTTCCGTCCTTTGTTTCCTTCTGGCTGGCTGGAGTATTCAGCTATCCCTTCTTCCTCTGTTTACATGACTAAGTCTTGTCTCAGTAGGTTCCTGCCTCCCTGTTCCCCCACTCTGAATCTTCTTGCTTCAGGTTCTTATCTTTGCTATTTCCATTGACTGAAATTGTCTCCCAATGGTCCTTGACAAGCTAAGATTTTGCTGCCTTGGGGGGTCTTTGTTCAAATCACATCTCTCCAATGACACCTTTCCTGAGCCCTGTGATGAACACCTCCCTGTCTCTTACCCCATGGAATCCTCCAGAGTGTCTCCCCAGGCTGTAATCATCTTATTTTCCTGTTTAGTCTGCCTTCTAGAACAGCAAACCCTTCCAGATAGAAAATATTTTAAGCCCTGTGCCCATACGGCCTCTGTCACAATGATTCAATTCTGCTGTCTCCGTGTAAAAGAGCACAATTGGGTAATACGTGAGTGAATGGAGGCAACTCTGTTCCAACAGCTTATTTGTGGGCACTGAAATTTGAAATGGATATAATTTTCACATTTTAAAAAAATATTCCTTTGATTAAAAAATATCTTTAGGGGGGAATATCTTTAAAGATTAAAAAAAAATCCCTTCCCTACCCTGGAAACTTCCAGATTCTGCAGGGAGCAGGGAACTCAGATTTAAGTTCCACAGACTGTAGTATCTGGTCTCTGTTGTGAATATAGGCCTCACAGCGACAGGGGGTCTGTTTTTCTTGTCCATCACAGTATGCCGTTGTTTCATCAGCATGTTCTTGCATGTACGTGCCCACCAGCTATTGGAGGATTGAAATAAGGAAAAGGAGACTATATCTGGAGCTAATTAGACAGTTCTCAAACCTGGGACCATCCAGGTTTCTGAAAACAAGCACTGATCGACCAAGAATTGAAGAGCCATCTGAGTTGTATGTGGAGACCTGCCAGCAAGAATCTCTGAATGTTAACTAATTCCTTCTGCCTCTAGCCAGGACAACATCTGAATATGGATGGCCTATATTTTTCAAGGCTCAGAGATACTTCTGAGTCAGGCAAGAAGCTATAGCTCCTTTGCGCAACCTTCTCAACTAGCAACTCAGTGAGGTTGTCAGAGGCCTAATCCACAGAGAGATCATGAACTTTTCATACTGGTAAAGGGAATTAATATGTGAATTAGCTGATATATATGAGCTTTTAAAAAGGAAAATTATTTTTGGTCTTTAAAAATGGGAATGAACCCTTGAGTCACACCTGACATTTATATTATTTGTGTCTCTTTGTCTGCACCTTAAGCTCTAGCTCAAAATAAATATTTCACTGATTTATTTCCCCAGTAGCATTTGTCCTCACTGCTAAAGACAAAATATTTTTCTTAATAATACTCTCAGAGGGAAAATATTTGGCTCTCTCCTCCGTAATTTTTGATGGAACCTGTTTATTGCCTGTGGTCATTCTACTGGCGGTCATTTGATGCTTTGGTCAGCAGAATGAAGCTCATTTGGGTTATGTCTCTGAACATCAGTAGAATCATGTGGAGGGTTTAAAGAAAGCTCAGGAAACTGGTTGAATTAAGAGAAAGACAGCACAATATTCTACCTCCCACCTCACACCAAAAATGTTAGTGTTAACGATTTAAGCAAGGTAGCAAAGATGGATAAACTAAAACATATTATTTTGGGAATGCACATGTCTCTAAGCATGTTACTGAAGATAGAAAAATAAATATAATGCAGTTACATAAGAACTAAAAATTTTTCAGCAAGCCATGCCCCAAAGAAAACTCTTCTAAACATGCAAGAATTATTTGCTGATGAAGAAATCATTTATTTTTTGAAATTTATTTGATTTTTTTTGGGAGGAGAGCATGTGTGTTCTCTCTTAACTCATTTTAATTATATAATTATGTGTCATCAACAATAATTAAGATGGTATTCATTTTGTCCTTAGGCTTTCCTCATCTGGAAAGTGCAGTTTAACCATATTGTGAAGCATGTTACCTCAATAGTAATACATTTAAAAAAGAGAAAGGGACATGGAGACCCAGGGATGGAACAGAGCTTCACAGCATAAGCCATTATCTGCCAGGTACTCCTGATAACCAGCCCTAAGAGTGCAGCCACTCCACTTCACTGCACAGCTACACATTTCTTTGCCACTCCACAACTCATAGTAAACACACAAAATTTTTATAAAGACTAACCAGGCAGTGAAAGCAACAGAAGAAGATGGAGAAAGTCATCAAAACAGCTCAGCAGCAGACAAGAGGATATTGAGATGCATTTAGGAGGAACAGTATAAGAATTGCTATAGTGCCAAAGGGACAGGAAGACAACTCCAACAAGGCATGAACAGTTAAATACATCATTGTTGAAAAGTTCCCAGAGCTGAAGGATACAGGCGCCTGGATCCAAGAACCCTGAAGGGTACCAGCTAAAAGAGATCCTAACAAAAAAGACTCCAATACGTATCCTAATCAGAACAACTAATGCCATAGATAGAGATGTGTTACTACAAGACTTAAGATCAATGAAAGGAATTTCATACAAAGGGAGAAGATTTAGAGCAGATTTATCAGACAAAACCCTCTGAGCCTGAAGACAGTGATGGGATATAGTAAAAAAAGCTCAATGAAATGAAGACCTCACCAAGAATACTTTACCTGACTATTCAATATAGTACTGTAAGTACTTGTCATAGCAATTAGGGAAGAAAAAGACATTACAAGCATCCAGATAGGAAAAGAAGAAGTCAAACTATCACTACTTCCGGATGACATGGTATTATACTTAGAGAACCCTAAGTCTCTATGAAAAAGCTCCTAGAAACAATAGATTTGTATAGTAGAGTGGTAGGTTATAAAATCAGTACCCAAAAGTCTATGGCTTTCCTATATGCAAATAATGAAAGAGAAGAAAATGATATTAAAAAAAAATCTGGTTCACAGTTGTGCCTTAGAAAATCAAGTACCTCAGAATTAGCTTATCTAAGGATGTGAAAGACCTGTACAAAGAAAATTATAAAATTCTACTTCATGAAATAAAAGAGGACATGAAGAAATGCGAACACATCCTCTGCTCATAGATTGGGAGGATCAAAAAAAAAAAAAAAGAAAAAGCAAAAAAAAAAGATTGGGAGGATAAACATTGTCCAAATGGCAATACTCTCCAAAGCATTATACAGATTCAACATTGTCCCTCTAAGGAGATCCATGACATTTTTTAAATAAATTGATCAAACACTACTGGAATTCATATGGCATAATAAACCCCCAAGGATAGCTAAATCAGTTCTTGGAATAAAGATGGGAGACATCACCTTCTCTAACTTCAAACTTTACTACAAAGCAGTAATAACTAAAAAAGTATGGTACTGAAATAAAAACAGACCTGCAGACATATGGTATAGAGTTGGATATCCTGACACACACCTTCAAATATATGAGCATAAAGGAACAAAATATATGAAGTAGAGCAAGGAAAACCTCTTCAACAAGTGGTGCAGGAAAAACTGGGCAGCTACATGTAAACAAATTAACTCAGACCAATTTCTAGCACCATACACAAAAGTCAGATAAAAATGGATTAAAGTTCTCTATATCAGGCCTGAATCTATAAGGTACATAGAAGAAAACATAGGCAAAATCTTCCACAACATTGAAGTTAAAAGAAATCATCTTCAAAGATGAACCACCACTAACCAATCAAGTGAAAGCAAAGATACACAAATGAGACTACATGGAACTAAAAAGCTTCTGCACCTCAAAAGAAACAGTAACCAAATACAAAGACAGCCCATGGAAAGGATATTTACCCAAAACCCCTCTAACAAGGGGATTAATCTCCAGGATATATAAAACACTGGTAGAACAAGAATAAAACATTCCACGTCATCAAAAAATGGGGAGAAGTGAACAGAAACGTCCTCAAAGAAGAAATTCAAGTGTCCAAAAGACATGAAAAAAATGCTCATCATTACTAATCATCAAAGAGATGCGAATCAAAACAACAGAGATATCATCTAACACCAGAGAGACTGGGACATATCCAAAAGAACAAGAACAACCAGTGCTTCTGTGGATGCCAGGAGAAAGGGATTCTCCTTCCTTATTTGTGGGAATGGTGACTGGTCCAGCCTTTTGGAAAACAATATGGACATTCCTCCAAAAACTAGAAATTGAGTTCCTATTTGACCAAGCAATACCACTCCTGGGACTTATACTTTGGGGGCCCAAAAACACACAGCAGAAATACCATCTGCTCCTCTGTGTTCAATGCAGCACTATTCACAATAACCAGAATCTGGAAACAACATAAGTGTTCGAGAATAGACAATTGGATAAAGAAACTATGGTACATCTACACGATGAAATACTATGCAGCTGTTAGGAAAAATGAAGTCATGAAATTTGCCTATAATTGGATGGACATGGAGAATATGATGATAAGTAAAATTAGTCAGAAGGAAAAGGACAATTGCAGAATGACTGCATTTATTTGTGGCATAAAAATATGAGACTAATATCCAAAGCTAGGGAAAACAGAGGGCAGGAAGACTTGTCAGTGGTTGGAACCTAACCACCAGTGTGTGGGGACAGAGGTTAAGTAAGATAGAGAAAGGATCAGTTTGCTAACAATACTTGGAAATGATAACACTAGATTAGAACTGTGTACTGAAAGTAGGCAAAGGTATATACATGATAACCCTTCAGTGTATGTACTGCAAATCATAATGCACCAAAGAGTTGGTGAAAGAGAAAGAGATATAGAGAGAAATGCAGCCATAGAGACAAGTGGTGTGGGGGAGGGAAACTGAGGACATTGGTGGTGGGAAATGTGCACTTATGGAGGGAACACTTGTTTATGTCTAAAACCCAATCATAAACAGCTTTGTAATGGTACATCTCAAGGTGATATAATAAAATTTTTTAAAAAGGTAAATGAATGAAGGACCTAAGAGCATGTTTCAAAGAGTAAATTCATTTAACCTATAAATATTTTAAAACAGTGTTCAATCTCATTTGTCATAAAAAGCAAGCCCAAAACAACCCTGAGATACAACATTCTATCTGCCTAACTGCCCAAGATAAACAGAATGAAGGTACTTGTCTTGGCACTTTATCACAAACCCCAAACTCAACACTTTGAGAAGTTGAGATTCCTCAAGATTGCTTCTAAGATGGGAACCCCATTTGTCTTTGCTGCCGTTTGTGTGTTTCTAATAAGGACTTTCTGCTGTGAAGGTTTCCACTAAAGATTAAAAAAGAAACCCTCACTGTTTTTGTGTGTCTGACTGTGGCAGATCTTGGGGTGGGTAAGGGGGTTGTGAGAAGGACAAGAGGATAACACAAACAAGCTGGTTGGATAAATGGATAAATAAATAAATGCAAAGTGTGCATTTCACTGGGAATGAGTGTTTTTAGCAGTGAAACATTGGTCATATCCTCATGTTCATCAGTTTGTTGCAGTTGTGGCTGAGGTGCCCAGGTGCATCAGCAGGTGAGAGACAGGAGACAGGCTTGTCTACACCCAGGGCTCTGCTCCGTGGGCCCTGGATGGTTGATAGCCTTACATAGAAAAGAACTGGGCCCCCTGGGATGAACCCAGGGGGCATGGCAGAGCCTGGCAAGCTATCCGTGGTGTATTCAATATGCCAAAAACAGTAACAATAATGGACCTCATTTACAACAAACGGTAATGTCACTGGCTCCCACTGGAGCTAATCGATGAACAATGGGAAGACAAGTGATACAAGTGATACAAGTGGTAGTTTAATGAACCTCCAGTTTCTTGATTAAATTGGCATTAATTCAGCCTAAACGGCCCCTTGAGAGTGTGACATAGGTAGCATTTTTATCACATAAGCTGTTAATATACTCTTGCTTCAATACTTCTGTGCTGAGATGATACACTTTGTGTGTAAGGGGTTAAACATACTTATGATCACCAAATTGTTGATTTTTTCCAAGGGCCTAATATACCAAGTGTGAAAGTGCCTTTCTTCCAGCCTCCTGCAGAGTCAGGAGTTTGTAGAAATACTCTTCCGCTTTAGCAGACACCACATACACATGCAAGTCAGACTGCAGTCCTGCAGTTAATGCCAGTATCGGAAACCAAGAAGAATAACATTCTTGCTGGAATCAATCTAATTAAACTTCTCCTGTCAACTTGAAGTGGCCCCCAATGGATAGATCAAACCTATTTTTAGGTTGCAAGTGTTGTAAGAAGAAATATTTAATTAGAATGGGGAATGTTTAAAATAGTTTTCTCTCTTAACATCAGTGCCTGCTGGCATATTTTCCCTGATGTCATTAATCACCAATGAACGAATGTCAGAATTCACAGCTCCTGTAGAAATCTGTGGGTAGTTTGTCACACACCTCATAAGGCAGTCTCTCTAAATTCGGGCACTTGTCTGAAAGACAATGGTGTAGAGAACTTTGGACAATTAAATTTGGAGTCTTTCTTCAGAATAAGAGCCCTCAGCCAGCTACTTTGTCCCAGGGAATTCTGTTTCGTAGTGACAATGGAAAGGTGGTTGATTAAAACTTAGGTAGATAAAGTTTCATGTTTATAGGACAAAGGAGGCTTGACGCTACCTAGTAATCTTCATGAAGCATAAGGCTGTATAGAAGGTGATGGAAGGGAATGGTACTTTTAAATAGTCCTTTAAAATTTAGCTGAACTTGGGCTGGTGTTTTTTAAAAATTAAAATATTATTTAATTTTACTAAAATTATCATTAATTAATTTTATTATACCACTGTGTGCACCGTGTGCATCCTCCAAAAACTAGAAATTGAGCTCCCATTTGACCCATTTGGGCTCCACACCTGCCCCCTCGAGGTGTTGGAGGTGTGGCTGTGGTGCCCAGCTGCATCGACAGGTGGCAGACAGAAGACAGCTTGTCTACATCCAGGACTCTGCCCTGTGGGCTCTGGATGGTTGGTGCTCTGACATAGATAAAGGCTGGGGGCCCCCTGGGATGAACCCAGAGCCAAGGCACAGCCTGGCAAGCTACCCGTGGTATATTCGATATGCCAAAAACAGTAACAATAATGGACCTCATTCCTAATGAATGAGACATTACTGGTGCCTGCTAGAGCAAATCGATGAACAATGGGAAGACAAGCGATACAAGTGATACCACCATGATATATACAATTACAAAGTTGTTCACGATTGGGTTTTAGTCATACAGTGTTCCAGCACCCATCCCTCCACCAGTGCACATTTCCCAACACCAGTGTCCCCTGATTCCTTCCCTCCCCTCCCCAGCCTACTTCAATGGAAGGCACTTTTGCCTCTTCTCTCTCTCTCTTCCTCTCTCTCCCTCTCTCTCCCTTCTCTTATGCATTGTGACTTGCAATACATACATTTCTTTTTTTCTTTTTCTTTTTCCTTTTCTTCTTTTTCTGTTTTTTCCTTTTTTCTTTTTTCTTCTTTTTTCTTTTTTTTTTTCATACACACATTTAAGGGTTATCATTTATATTCCTTTGCCTACATTCAATAATCACTTCTAGGCTGACCTTACCATTTCCGAAAATTATTAGCACTCTGGTCCCTTCTCTTTCTTACCTAACCTCTGACTCCCACACACTTGTGGAAGATTTAAATCACTGATAAATCCTCCTGGTCCATGATTTGCCTGGCCTTGGATATTAGTCACTATCACTATCTATCTATCTTCCTGTTAATCATCTATTTGCTAGAGCGGGCACCAGTAATATCTCCATATGTCCTGTCTCATGCTAGTAGAATCCAAAGGCATCCGATTGCTCCAGGAACACAAAGAGCCTCAAACCATTATATTAGGTCACGGGAATGACCTAATATAAATGTAACTGGTATTTGGCATATAAAGTACTACACAAGCAGCTTGCCAGGCTTGCAGTGCTGGTGGAATACTGTTGTAGTCACCTCTAAATAAAGCATTTATTGATGAATCATGCGGCCGCTAGTGGCCATATTAAGCCGGGCTGTGATAGTCTGGTCTGTTGGGTGGAGTTGTGACGAGAGGGAAGTCCAGATGTGGAAAATGGCGGGCCCCATGGAGTAGGGGAGGGTGGTCTGGCTTGTTGTGAGACTCTGCTGGGGTGGCAGGCCAGAGCTAGAACCCGCCATGCCTCCCGGGCGCCTCACGAGCAGCTGGGCACAGGGAGAGCAAGTAGCAGCTCTGCCCCATGTCTGAGAGTCTTCTGGTTCAGCATACCTGGGCTGGATTGAAAAAAAAATGCTGCCTGGATATTAGCATTATATTAATTTTTTATCCCACAAATGAATGTAGTAGTTCTATATCTGTCCTTTCCCCACTGGCTAATTTCATTCAACATGATACTCTCCATATCCATCCATTTATAGTCAAATTTCATAACTTCATTTTTCCTAACAGCCCCATAGTATTCCATTGTGTAGATGTACCATAGTTTCTTTATCCAGTGGTCTGTTCTTAGGCACTCAGGTTGTTTTCATATTCTGGCTATCATGACTAGTGCTGCAATGAACAAAGAAGAGCAGATGGTGTTTCTGCTGTTTGTTTTGGGGCTCCTAGAGTATATTCCCAGGAGTGGTTTTGCTGGGTCAAATGGGAGCTCAATTTCTAGTTTTTTGGAGAAATGTCCATGTTGTTTTCCCAAAAGACTGTACCAATTGACATTCCTACCAACTATGGAAGACAGACATGGGGCAGAGACAGACATGGGGGCAGAGCTGCTACTGGCTCTCCCTGTGCCCAGCTGCTCATGAGGTGCCGGGAGGGATGGCAGGTTCTAGCCCTGGCCCGCCACCCCAGCAGAGCCTCACAACAAGCCAGATGACCCACCCACTCCACGAGGACCTCTATTTTCCACATCCAGACTTCCTCCTTGTCAGAACTCCACCCAGCAGACCAGCCTATCACAGCCTGGCTCATCGAGATCCACCCTGCTGTAGTCAGTTTTTTTTTTAATCCAGCCCAGATATGCTGATCCAGAGACAGACATGGGGCAGAGCTGCTACTGGCTCTCCCTGTGCCCCGCCGCTCATGAGGTGCCCTGGAGGGATGGCAGGTTCTAGCCCTGGCCCGCCACCCCAGCAGAGCCTCACAACAAGCCAGATGACCCCCCACTCCATGAGGACCTCTATTTTCCACATCTGGACTTCCTCCTCGTCAGAATTCCACCCAGCAGACCAGCCTATCACAGCCCGGCTTGCGTGGCCACAAGCAGCTGTGCGGTTCATCAATAAATGCTGGATTGTGAGATGACTACAAGAGTATGCTACCCACGGCAGAGCCTGGCAAGCTACCCATGTCGTATTTGATATGCCAGATACCAGTAACAATTATAGACCTCATTCCCATGACCTGATGGAATGGTTTGAGGCTCTTTATGTTCCTGGAGCAAGCAGGTTCCCTTGGGCTCTACTTGCATGAGACAAGTCATATGGAGATGTTACTGGTGCCCGCTAGAGCAAATCGAAGATGAACGGGAAGACAGTCATACCGTGATACAGTGATACCAACTATGGATTAGAGTCCCATTCTCCTTGCATTCATTCCAGTACTGGTTGTTCTTGCACTTTCGGATATGTGCCAGTTTCTGTGGTGTGAGATGACCCCTGTGACCATTCAGCATATAATTATTAAATAAAACATTGTGGATTATAAAAAGAAAAATAGCTACTGGACCTCAAAGTAAACCACATGGCTGAATTAATTTCTATTGTGTGCACACACAATTTTATAATGCACTTATTAGAAACAGTATTTACTTGGATTTTTTTTTTCATTTTAGGCACAGTTTTACAATATTGTTAGTGGTATTGTTTCATGTAGTCAACATCTCAATGCCACACCCTACACCAGAGTGTCTATTTACTTTTACTACCATTGCCCTGGTTAATTTCCTTGCTATGTATCCTTATAGCTCACATATTAGAGAGAAAATTCTGCATCTATCCTTCTCCTTCTGGTAACTTCACTCACCATGAAGTCTCATCTCTCCAGATCCATCCATGGAGCATAAAATTGAATAATTTTGTCTTAAAGCTGAGTAGTATTCCATTGTGTATGTGTACCAGAGTTTATCAAGTCATCTTTTCTGGACATTTGTGTTGTTTCCATATTTTGTCTATTGTGAATATAGTATTGAAATAAACATAGGCATCACTTGTCACTATTCACTTGTCTTCCCATCGTTCATTCATTTGCTTGAGCGGGCACCAGTAACATCTCCATTTGTTGGGAATGAGGTCCATTATTGTTACTGCTTTTGGCATATCAAATACACCACGGGTAGCTTGCTCAGCTCTGCCACGGCTCTGGATATATCCAAAGGGGTCCAGTCTTCTGTCAGGCTAGAAGCATTCTTTTTTAAAAATTTTTTTATTATACCACCGTGAGACATACAATTACAAAGGTGTTCATAATTGATTCTTGGTAGTGCAGTATCCCAGCAGCCATCCCTCCACCAGTGCCCCATTTCCACCACCAATGTACCCCCCCCCTCCCCCCCACCCCCAGGCTGCCTCAATAGCAGGTGCCCCAGTATCCTCTCTTTCTCTCTCTGTCTCTCTCTGTCTCTGCATCTCTCTCCCTCTTCTTTTACACATTGTGGCTAGCCCTGCAGATATTTAGAGTTTATCACTTAAGTCTCTTTGTGTATATTCAATGGTGAGTTTTAATCTGCCATTACCATTTCCCACATTTAGTAAAATACTGGTATCTATTAATATCCTATTAATGAATGCAGTCATTCCATATCTTGGTATCTATTAATATCCTATTAATGAATGCAGTCATTCCATATCTTGGTATCTATTAATATCCTATTAATGAATGCAGTCATTCCATATCTGTCCTTTTTACCTCTAATTTCACTCAGCATGATAGTCTCCATGTTCATCCATTTGCAGGTAAGTTTCATAATTTCATCTTTTCTGACAGCTGAATAGTATTCCATAGTGTAGATGAACCACAGTTTCTTTAGCCAGTCCTCTGTTCTCCGGCATTTAGGTTGTTTCCAGATTCTCAGTCTAGAAGCATTCTTGTCTCCTTTCTTTTCTCTTCCTCAGTGGATAGAGTAATTTGTAACAGGACAGGTAGGTCTTCAGGTCCATTGAGTACTGGAAGAGGGCAGTGGGGTTCTTGAAAAGATCCAGGATGGGATTTAGGGTTTAAGTTGGGGTTTAGGTTATGGGCTAATCTGGTTTATTTCTATTCTTGCATCTGAATTTCTGGAATGTGATTGGTCTCTACTAATTTGATATTACCACCATGGGAAGAGTCGGTAGCAGCTCTGCCCTGTGTGTCAGTGTCTCTGGATCAAGGCTGACCACCCTGGAGCAGTTCATGTGTGAGTCCACTGGGTCTCCTGAAAAGGACAGGGTGGAGGAGAGAGACCAGAGCACCATCTCCACGAATGTTTTTTTTCTGAATGCAGTTTTTGGGTCTTTGGGGTAGATACCAAAAAGTGAAATTGATAGCTTATATGGAAGATCAATTCTTAGTTTTTAAGGTAGCATGCATATTGTTTTGCAAACGTGATTGAACCCATTATTTTCCCATATTCTCACTAACATTATTTGTACTTTTCTTTATGATGTGTGCATATCTCATTGTTTTTTCTCACTTTCATTTTCCTGATGATAAGTGGTACAGGGCATTTATTCATACACCAGTTGGCCATTTGTATGTTTTTTTTCTTTGAGATAGTTTCTGTTCATCTCTTCTGCCCATTTTTGGATGGAGTTGATTGGTTTTTCTTATTAAATTTTACAAGGGCTTTATATATCTCTCTGCTATCAACTCTATCAGAAGAGTGATGGGTAGTAGCCAAGAAAAATTCCAATACCCTTAATGTGAGAGAAATACTCAACCACCTTACAAGCTGTAATGTTCCCTCCATTCATAACCTCTAAAGATGAAATTACTTTACAACCAATTTGTTAAACAATGAAAACACTAGTGATGAAACAGAGAGGTGGTGATCTTTGCCAGAAAATTACTGACAGTAAGTTTACTATCTCTTTTCCCAGTCTGGGAAACTGCTCCAGTCCATTACTGTTTCTTTTTAACATACCTCAGTTCCTGGTGTGAGGGCACTGACTTGGTAGCAGTGCCTCCCCTTGGTGGTGAGCTCTGGTGATATTGGTTGTTTTGCCTCCATGCTGTTGCCCTTGGGTTAAGGTTATGAATGAGAAGGAATTGTACAGCTTGCTTGCTGGTTTAGGATTTCTTTCACGTGGTGGACTTTTGGAATTTTTCCTGGATATTGCTTCTTGAAGAAGGAAAAACAAGGGACCTGTTTCATGTCTCTGAAAAAAAATTGGTCACAGGCATTCAGGGCTGCTTGAAGGAATTACACTTCATTTCAGGGCTAGGGACTGTGGGACTTTAGGAAGCAAGGAGAGCCTTTCACGTTGATCCTGAAAACTAGAGAGAGGCAATAATCTGAGATGGGACACATGTCCTCCCATTGCAGATAAGTGAACACCTTCGTACATTCTCATACAAAGACAGTAACCCAAGTTATTCCTACCAGTGTAGCTATTTTCGTCTTGTGAATTTGATTTCACAAGTAGTAAGGCTGATCCTTCCCAACTCTAATTGCTTCAGATATAGTCACATATCATTAGGGCTTACACCTTGGTCTCTTGCCTGAAGTACTATTTAAATCTAAACTCTTACTTGGAGATTTTGAAACACCCCAAGCAGATATTTTGAAAAGAAAACATAACCCTGCCACTCATTCCCAAACCCTGCCTTTGCTCCTAAAATTTCTTATGGGACTCAATCAGATGATAGCTCCCAAGTGCTATATTGGAAGAAAGCCCTCACTTACCTCCATTTTTTGGTGATGTGAGTAAGGGATTTCTACTTTATTCAAGGGCTTTTCTCTAATAGGTATATATATATACTATATATATAGTGTGTATATATATTCATAGTCTCAGCAGCCTGTATATTTTTATTACTCTATTCTAAATCAAACCAGGTGTGGAGGTCACTCATCTCCTTGATTTCCACCAAAAAAATCAAAATAAAACCTAATTCTTGGTTCTGGATAAATGGTAATGGGTACCATTGTCAATCAAATTAGTCAATTTTTCTTAATTCCAAAGTACGAAATGACATTTGAATAGCAGAGCCATTAAAAGGTGGTTAATAGTTATCATTTTTTTATTATTTTGTCAACGTTTTTACTCAAAGCAAAATATCTCCAAAAGAAAGAATAAAGATAAGTCACCCAGAGCAACAGAGTATAGAGTTTACGTAGAAGAAAACAGAGGTTAGACATAGAGCATCTGTTGTGCTGGAGGAGAGCCCATGAATATTCAACAGGTGTTCACCAGGCAACTTGTTGACCAATTTAGAAGAGCAGTTGAAACTGAGGGAGGCACTTGCTCTTGCTAATTACAGGTGAGTATGAGAACTCCTAGGAAAGTTAGAAGGGGCAGGAGCAGCCTAGCCCTTATGAACCCAAGAAACTGATCTGTTCAAAACCTTCAATGGGCCTCTGTTGTTTAGAGTGCTAATTCTAGACTTTTTTTTTAGCCCGACATTCAAAACCTCTCGTACTTTCACTCTAACATACCTTTCTAGTATAATTTCCAACCACATCTTTCAGTTTGTCTTATATGCCAACTACACTGTTCTCAATGGTTCCTTTTGCATCCCTCAACTTCTTGATACTCAAATTTCACCCAGCTATTATGGTATAGTTTGGTCAATTCTGGACAACATCACTGACATGCAGGCACAAGACATAGTTGATAGCCCTCAGTTCACTTTTTGCACACAATTATTCATAAATAAAAATTCCTTTAGAAAGAAAATACTGCATTTGCTGGAGTTCACCTGATTCAGCAAACAACAGTCAGAATCCTATTGCCGTAGACCTGGTTTCTAAACAAAGTCTCCCTTAACTTTCTACACCTTAAATGATTGCTAATGTTTTTAGTTTCTAAAAATCCACCTCATGTTTTAAAAAAGGGGCCTTTTCTTAATTTTTTAAAGGATGATAAGAGTATTTTCTTTTGCCTGGAAAGTGCCTGCCAAGTCCAGGTCCCCTCAGGAACTATAGAGAAGTTGTTGCTAAGGCTCTGGTACTCACAGCACTTAAGAATCGTCCAGTTGATGAACACCCATACAGGAGTCTCTAGACAGTAGCTACAATATTACAGGTTCTCCTTATGGTTCTGCCCTGCCCTGTGCCCTGCCATTTCTTGAGAGTTTGGAAGCATTATATTCCTTTTCTTCCACTGAATATTAGTATGTTGATTTCAGAGCAGGAGAACCATTTTGATATGCAGAATCCCACATGTCCTCAGTCGGAGAAACAGATGTACCATATGATTTTGAGTGTGGCACCCAGGATTTGGGTCTAGTTCAAGCACACAGCTCATAAAAACACAGACGATAAAAAGTGAAGATGTAAAAGATAAAAGGGCTCCTTTCAAATGCCATAAAATAGTGTTTAAAACAATTCTTAGCCATAGTTTTTTTACCCTTTACATTTCCATTTTTATGCATCAGAAAAGGACAGTTTGGTATACTCACCAGGCTTCAGGAAATGAACATCTTCTGACCATTAAAAGCAGGTTCTACTAGTTCAGTAAAAGCGTCTGAATCACCCTCTTTGAAATGCTGGGCATGCCATCATATGTTGGAATGCATTCATTTCCTTGTGTTCAAGACCCTGCTAATGCTTTAATTCCTGTAGGGAAATGCTATGGTGAAAAAGGAATACTGAATCTGGAATTTCTAGGAAGAAATAAAGACAGATTTAAAAGGTATTCCAAATTGCTGTAAATTTAGAGGGGTTTGCTGTAACCAATTTAACATAGCAACAGTGAGGCGAGCCTATGAATATAATTATGACTAGTCTTGAACCTCTAAACACTTAACTCATGTTTCCCAAATGTCACTTAAATTAATAATAAAATAATAGTGATAACGATAATAGAGTGCATTATCACACTTTGTAAGAATTATAAGTCTCTCTACAGAGTTGGATATGGGTTATATTCCTCCCATCTCTCTGTTGAAGGCCCAGAAGTTGTGCCCATGAACTGCCTCAGGCAACAAGTAATTTCATCCACTGGCCATGATCCAGATACTTGTATATAAATCTCGAAAGAGATCAACAAGTGGCAGAGATACTTCTGGTCCATGCATCAGACTGAGTATACTGGGGTGCCTGGGAGGGGAAGAGATGAGCTCCCTACTCATCCAAACAGAGGCCCAGCAGGTGAAAACCTCCATACTCCACAATTACCACCATGTTCAAGACCAGACTCCACTACTTGGATGAACTCCACCCAGAAATTAATCCACTGAAAAGTTTCAGGTATGTGGGCTTTGTGACTGAAATCTCCAGGCTTTCATAGTGTAAGGGGATAGGCTACCTCCTCCCATCTCCCTGTTCTTCTGGAAGACTTAGGAGTCACTTCCTTGCCCCAAAGTCAAGACAAGGGGCTAAGGCCTAACCCCAACTTTATCCATCCATAAAAAATGTGAAATTCCTAGGTCTACAAACTCTACAATACTGATATAATGAGTAGCACACAACATTTAATGGGATTTAAAGTAGAAGGGATGCACTCCTACTTTAAATCCTTATCCTGTAACAACATATCAGTAATTTCTAAATACAAGGGCTTAATTGTTCCATGATGAGTTTGAGCAATCTTCTCTAACTTTCTTCTAAGAAACAATCTTGTTCATTTTAGCAAACTATCTATAACAAGCAATATAAAATAAATTATTGAGGGTCTGCTATAGGGGCAAGCTTAAGGGGTGGTTGGGAAAATGCAACATAATGGTGGTGTGAAGTTGCAATGGTGGAGAGATTGGGGTTCAATATTAAATGTAACAAATTAACGCGAACAACTTTGTTAAAAATTGAGTAGAAGCTCACTTAGTTTAATAAGTGAAAACAACAACACAGATGGCTCAATTTGCATAAAACAGCTTAGTAAAAAGATCATGACTTTAGCAACACCATTATAGATGCATTTTTTAATAAGCAACATAAAGTAAATTAATTATTGCATGATAAGTGATCAGACTTGGGGGTGATGGGAAACTAGGGTCTTTGGTGGCAGTAAGGGCATATTGATGGTGGGACTGGTGTTGGAATACTGAATAGTTGAAACAACTGTATTGTGAATAACCTTGTAAATTACAATGTTTAAATAAAGCAAAAAGATTACAAGCTTTGTACTTTTAAAATCATGCGGACATGAAAATAGCAGGTCCTGTTGGACAGCTGCATTTTGCATGTGAGAAGTGTAAGCCATTGAGGTGAACATGCCTGCACAAGGTTGTATCACCCAAATTTCACTGCAAATCTGTATGAGTTGAACCCCTATTTTTCAACCACTTTTTATATATTATATTTTGCCCTCCTAATTTTTTTAAACAAAATAATAAATAACATATTTAAAAAATAAAAACAAAACTTAAAACAGTCATCGCTTTGATGCTAAAATGGAATGTTCCCAGTACAATAAGTAGTTTGAACACCAAGTTTTTCTTTTGCTACTCGCAAATTCAAAGAATGAAGTTAAATGTTATCAAGAGCAACCAATTTATTCCTGTGGTGTTCATTCCTCTCTATTTAATAAATGTTTATTTGAATTTCTATTATTATGAAAGTAGCTGGTGGTCTAATCATACTATTGGAGTAATGAGGTGAGATCCCTGAGTGTGAAATCACAAACTAAAAGGAAGAGAAAACATTATGAACATCAGAGTCCAATGTCATTTGGATTGTAATATATATATGTGTGTACAGAATCCATATATGCATCTATATATACATAGTCATATCTTCATATTCTTACACAAATAAACATCTGTGAGGGGCAGAACAAAGGCTGGTCCTCAGAAGATGGGATGCTTCACACGAGTAACAGAAAGGCCAGAGAAGGAACTGAATTTGTTTCCAATTTCTATGGGAAACCATAAAACATAGGCCTGGAAGATCAGTAAATATTTGTGGGATGATGGCATGCAGAAGAATGAGTTGTAATCTGGGTAGCGCATTTATTCCAAGCTGCAGAAATTACATGTAGAAAAGTAAGAAGCACACATAATTTTTAGTGAGTTGATAGTTATTGCAAACTCGAGCACAGCAGGAGGACACATTTCAGCTATGTGAAGAAGATAAGATTACAAAAGGTAGACTTTTTTTGTTGTTAGGTTAGAGGTAGTTCTCAAAGTTATGGGATTTCGTTAACATCTATAAGGTTGTTTTGGTGGGGTCTTGCATTTTATGTAGATTAGCTCTGGTTGACTTATGTATAGTTATCAGATCCAAAATTATTTATTATAACTTCTTCATTGACAACAGATACTAACAGAAAATTTATTAGAAGAAATATTGTGGATAAGTCCCTATTTTAAATAAAAAATTACCAATCCAAATTAGAAAATAGTTATTGACATTAAACTACAGGTACTTAGACTGAACATGATCAAGAAAACCTATTAAATGTAGGAAGCTCTTTTTTGTCTCAAAGGGCATGTTCCTCTACTGGGAGAACTGGGGAATGAGAGTTAATGTGACACATTCCTGGAGACATGTTTTCCTGCTCTTTGAATCTGGGTTGACTTTATGATTCAGACTGGAAGGAAACTGATGGAGTGCCATCTCTGAGCCAGGGCCTCAGGAGGATTCCACTCTCTTGTAAAACTTTGGTCTCCAAGTAGATAAACCTGGGGTAGCCTAATAATTGTCATCCTGCTTAAAACTCAGTGAGACCCAAACATGCTACTGGATCAGCCAGACCCCAGTAAATTTATCTGCTTTTGCAGGATCAAGTGTAGTCATTGTAGATTAGATTATAGGACAAGTTTAGTGTGTTGAAGTCAACTGAATCCAGTTTAGTTTAACAGAACTGTCCAAGAAAGCAGATGCCAGATAAGTAAGAATAATAAATGATTTATTATTGATTTAAGCTGGAAGGAAGGATGGGAGGAAGGAAAAGAAATGCTATCATGGATTATTTAGTATCTATCTTTTTAATCTGAGTTTGATCCTGGACTACCTACATTGCACACCTTATTTCACTTAATTAGATCTGGGTAGTTTCAAATATTTCTTCAAAGAAAAATTTGATTCCAAAGAGTTTCGACTTTATTTGTTGTGCGCCCAAAGGATTTTTGTTAAAGGTTTTAGAATTAGACAAAGCTGAGTTTAAGCGATAAATTCACCTTTTAACATACATATAACCGTGGATAATGTATTTAAATAAAGTTTGAATACTAATTTTTGCTTCTGAAAAGTGGTGTTTAATAGTATCTAAACTTCAGCATAGTATTTAACTAAAAATAAAGGAGCGAATCTTGCAATTCACTACACCATGGATGGACATTCAGGCATTATACAAAGATAAGTCAGATAATAAAAATCAAATACTCTATAACCTTACTTGTAAGTTTATTTATAAAATAACATTTAAAATAATAAAAAAAAGCAACGATTGTGGTTAACTGAGGCAAGGGGGTGGGGAAATTGGATGAAGGTGCTTAAAAAGTACATGCTTTAGTTGAAAGGTAAGTAAGCACTGCAACATAAAGTCTAAGTTGAGTTTGAGAATAGACTGTTTTGATCTCAAATTTGAGAACACTCTGTTCTGTTGACAACAGACTGAAGGAGGACACAAGTGAAAGTGGAGAGACCATTAATGTAAGGGATGATGGTGACTTGGAAAATGGTGATGAACAGTTGTATCTGGGATTTCCTTTGAAAGTAGAGTTGATTGTTTTGCTTATGCTGAGATGTGAGGTAGAGAACAACCTCTCTAGAAGAGAACTTGTTCATCAGTGGCAGGATGTACAGTGACAGAAGAGTGACCATGATATTCCTGCAGAGAGAGAGAGCATGCCTACATTCTCGGATAAAACTGGTAACAAATAGAATTAAGTTGACTTTCCTCTTTGAAACCACCATTTCTTAGTTTAGATTTAATTGTAGCTTTCACAGAGTGTGAAAACTAATAGTCAGCTACCAGGTGGTCAGCTGGGTGGAAACTTTGCGATCAAATATAATCAATGTGTACATAGAGAATGTGTGTGAGATGCATGGTGTTAACCAAGGGATTTCTAGTTCCAACACAAGAGATGTTACCATATCATATTTCGAGAAAGCAATTTCCTTGGCAATACTGTTTTCATTATATACCAAAAGAGAATCTCAGCTCAGTGCAAATACTTTTTAAGTGCTTCTTGAAAACTTTTTTATTTGCCTTAAAAAATCTGTTATTGTTGTTGTTGTTATTATTATTTATTTTGTTTTTGGCCATCTCAGTGCTCAGGGTTCACTTCAGGAGGTGCTTGGGGAGCATATATGGTGTCAAGGATAGAACCCAGATCAGACATGTACCAGGATAGTGCATTAGCAGCTGCACACTTTCTTTGGCTCTTTATGTGCCTCTTCGAATCAAGAGAGATCAGGCTTTGAATTCAGAGCTTTAAGCAGGAAACTGGATTGGATTTAGTTAGAATTTAGCAATATGGTTTTGAGTTTGCTAAGTGTTTTTATTATTTTCTTCGTAGTAATTGGAACTGAACTCATAACCTCACACACTTAAGGAAATTGTTCTACTGTTGAACTTAATGCTTGATACCATTTTTTACCCCAAAAGTATATTTATTTGTGGATTTAAATTTGTTTATTTTTGGACTAAAAATTAGCTTAGCACTAATAGCAACTCTGGCATTTCATTTAAATAATTCCAAAAAGCATTAGAATATTTGTAGATGTTCTTTTATGTTTAAAATGTATTTTTATATTTAAAAATGTACTTTATATTTAAAAATGTATTATTGACATACAGTGATACAGAAAAGTATGCATAAGTATGAAAAAATGCATATTTTTCTTACAAATTGAATGTGCATACAACTACAGCTCAGAAAAACATACAAAGCTTTGCGAAATCCATTATCTTTGAAACAAAAAAATTTCACACCTCACCCTCTGAGGAAAAACTCAGTCATCTCCATTTTTGTCTCCATCTCTGTCTCCTCCTCCTTCTCCTCCTCCACACCTGACAGTGATCGGGGCTTACACCTGACTCTGCAGTCAAGAATTACTCCAGTGCCTCTGTGGACCATATAGGTGCAGGATGTCATTTGCATGCATGACAAGCACCGTTCATACTGTACTATCACTCTGGACCTCTTCAATATAAGTTTTTTTGGGTCACACTCAGTGATGCTCAGGGGTTACTCCTGGCTTTTCACTCAGAAATTACTCCTGGCAGTGCTCAGGGGACCATATTGGATGCTGGGGGATCAAACTCGGGTCAGCCATGTGCAAGGCAAACGTCCTACCCACTGTGCTGTCACTCCAGCCCCCTCAATATAAATTATTTGAAATTTGACTTCTTTTGGGTCATGTTTTGGTTTCCTCTGTGTTGTTTATGTAATATAGATTCATGATTTTTCATTCCTGTATATTATTCCATTGTTTTAACCCATCACAAGTTATTTGCCTAGTCTATAGTGGGTAAAATCTGTTTTGGGAAGGATATCTTAATTCCTTTGGTGAGTTGGGGCAGTTTTTTCATCTTGTTTCTACTTATGTACTCTTCTCTTATTTCTACTTTAGGACCTACAAATTCATGCACATTAAAACTTTTTTGCAAACTTCCTAACGACCTATTATATGTCTGTGGGCTCTCTATGTATATTTATGTATTTATTTCTAACATTTGTACATTTTAATTCATGAATGTTTATTGTTGACCTATATTCCAGTTTACTGTGTATTTTTATGTATGGTCTAAATTGCTATTAACTTCACCTATTGAGTACTTCACTTGTCTTCCCATTGTTCATAGATTTGCTTGAGCAGGCACCAGTAACGTCTCCATTCGTTGGGAATAAGGTCCATTATTGTTACTGTTTTTGAGTTCTTATTTTTGGTCATTGTATATTTCAAATATAGACTTTGAGTTTTTCATTTTTATAGATGATAGTTGTTATAAAATTAGCCATCATGTGAACTACTTTATTGAATTGTTAAACTTGAACATTTTGAAGTCTGCCTCTGATAACACCAGCATCTTGAAAATATGCAGGACATATTTAATTTTTTTCTTGCTTTTTTTTTTGATTATGTCTCTTGGTCAGCCTTGGTATTTTTTTTGATAAATGCTGAACAAAATACATGACATTGTAGAGTCAATTTGGAGGTCTGTATTATGTTATCTTCTGCCAGAGAAAATTGCATTTGCTTTTGCTCCTATGAAGTGGTTTTGAGTATTGGTCTGTCATCTTGTTTCATCTGGATTGAGCTTAACTTGAAATTGGATTTTATTATTTATGAGGGCTGAGCTGTTTCTGTTGCACTCTCACTTCTACTGTGTGGTTCTTTTATGTTCCCAGTTGGAAATTTTATTTTCTTGGTAGACCTTGAGCCTCAATTTTTGTTATCATGACTTTTGAGCCTCTGAGTAGTATGAAGTTTCCAAATCAGCCAATGCCTCAGGGAAACTGCTTTAAGTACTGGATCTTTTGTTGTGTTCCTTTTCTCATGGCTCATAGCATTTCAAAGTCCAACTGCCACAGAGTATCTTCCGAATGTTTTAAAAAAGAGATTCTTTGACTATTTTCACACTTTATTTTTGTCCATAGTTTAAGTCACTGTTAACAAAGGAGTTGGTCTGAAGCAAAGCAGTCTTATCAGAACTAAAAGCAAGAGCCCATTGCACTTATTTTTTGTCTTTAGTTCCTATTTTGAACTGTGATTCTAGTTTTCTTTCCATGCCAGTGAAACATTTGTTTTCTAAGAAAATGTATCTTTTATGAGAAATTTAAATTATAGCAGAATGCAACACATGACATAATAAATATTTGCTGCAGCCACTCAATATGGAATCAAATTCAAGAAAGGAAGAGTTGACTTAAATGAAAGTTCTAGTAAGAGAATAGTAAGTACACTGATGGTGATCAGAGATGATAAAGATGGAGGTGGTTTAACAACTTGTGTTATACATAGAGAAATAGAATTATCGCGAAAGTCCCGCCATGTATAAAATTACACAGAACATCCTTTTTATTTTGCTGAGAAGATTCATGATTTTTGGTCAGCAGTTCAAGTCTTTGCTCCAACCAAGAGCTGTATTCCTTGGGTCTCTTCCTCCCTCACTGAAAGATTTCCTAGAGATTTGATATTTTTCTTGTCATTTGTTTCCATGTTGGCTTGAATTCTTTTATGTATAAATTCAGCCTATTTTTATTACTGCTTTTAGTTATTGAATTGTAAAATAAAAAGGCATGTTTTGACCTTCCAATTCTTAACTTTAGCGTGCGTACGTGTGTGTGTGTGTGTGTGTGTGTGTGTGTGTGTGTGTGTGTGTGTGTGTAAAATCCCCCATCAGTTTTGGGATAACAATTTCTATATAATGTTATAATGTTGAGCACGTGAGGTTCAGAGTGATTGATCCTTTTAAATGCAAGGTTCCTTCTAAAATTGCATGTTAAAGAATGAGCAGTTCTGTGGAATTTATTGTTACTAAATCTCCTCTCCATTTGCTTAATTGTATTATTTGCCTGGGGATCCTTTTTTAAATGTGGAGCCAAGTCAGCTAAATGAAACATGATCCTGGGACAAGAAAATAATGATGTGTCTCTTTTGCTAAGTAACAGTCTCCCCCTTCTGCACTCCCCACAGTCTCCAGATGCAAGCGAGTGGGCAGGTCATTGAAGTAGGACCTGGAGCTTGGAATTGGGGACAAACAGAATTGGAGGACACTACGGGAACTGGACAGCTGGAGTCTGCTTCCTTTGCTCTGGCCCTGGACTAAACTACACCTCGCTATTTGCTCAGCCAAGCAATTGAAAACCAAAGCTATGTTAGTCATTTAGTTGAGAAAGTCACCAATGGTAGAGACCCTTGAAAGGATGATCTTTTTCCTTTTTTTTTCTTAGAAGTTCACTGATACTGACTAGAATCAAGTCGTTTCTGGATAAGCAATTTTTCACAATTTTGACCTTCCTCTTTAAGGCATCTGGAGTCGATGAAAGCATGTCTTACCACAAGGCCACTTTTTGAATACTCACTGAGCCTGGCTCTGGGCTCTGCTCTGGGGATGTGATCAGGAACAAAAAGATAAGGCCACTTCTATAACTGCTTTTGGACAGGGGTGGTACAAAGAGACAAATAAGTAAATTGTGCAGACAACACGATTAATAGATTTTTTTTTTGTTTATTTGCGATTTACTTTGTTTTTGTACCATGTTTCATTATGGTCAGGGATTACTCCTGTGGGGCTTGGGTGACCATAGAGAGTTACAGGGATCAAATTTGAGTTTGCCATGTGCAAGAGCAGGGCCTTAACTACAATACTATCTCTGGATTCCCGAGTGGAAAACATTTTGGAGAAGAAAATGAGAACGGGAAATCAGATTGGCTGAGTGGTGATAGGCTGCTCCTCCCCCTCACCCCGTGTGTTATTTTTGATTTTAGGCCTCATCAGTGTTGCTCAAGGTTTACTCTTATTTCTGCACTAAGGATCACTCCTTGTGGGGCTTGGGTGACCATATGGAATGCTAGGGATTAAACCCTTGGGTTGCTCTGTTTAATAGAGTAAGGTTATCCCTTGCCTAAAGTAAGGGATGTACTTTATGATTTAGGGTCCTAAACTATTAGTCTTGAATGATAGCAGGTACTAAAATTGTGGAAACAAGATTCTGTCATGCCCCACCTGAGATACTGATCAATATTATGTCAAAGGCAGGATTTGGTTGGTAACCTGCTTCTCTAGAAAATTCCCTATACAATTAAGATGTGAGGATCAAAACCATTGCATTCTCTTAAATTTTATGTCCTTTGAAAACTCTCAACTCTCAAAAATCACATTCCAAGGATAATTGATTTTTAAATTCTTGAGAGAAAGGAATTTTCTGTGGACTGCCTTGTTTTTTTTTGTAAAGTAGCTCTCTGTACAAGAAGGAAAATGGAAACTATTGAATACTTCTGGGTTCTGGGTTCATTTGCTATTTGCTTTCTTGTTTGATCCACCTGACACTCTCTTGACTTAAGGACCAGATTATCATGATGAAGTTTAGAGAGGCCAGGTGACTCACTGCATCAATGGAGGAGAGTACATGTTCAATTCTTTCCCCTCTTTACCTGGAGTTTTTATTTTTATTTATTTATTTATTTATTTATTTATTTATTTATTTATTTTGCTTTTTGTGTCAGTGGAGTACAGGGAGTGCAATAGGGAGAGCTGGTAGCAGCTCTGCCTGGTGTATCTGTGTCTAGGGCCTGATGGTACAAGTGCGAAAGATCAAGTACGACATCATTGGTCTGACTTAGGCAGGAAGGCCTCAATCGCATCATGCCAGTTTTGACACCAGAGAATTGTTCCTAGGAACATGCGACAAAAGAGGCATTGGTGGTGTCGGTGTCCTTGTCAACACAAACCTGGCCATGAGCATTGATTCATTTGAGTGCCTAACAAACCAGATAGGACAATTACACTTAAAGAGATGTGGCCCACTGCCAGCAGTTTCTATCTTCATTGTCTACACACCAACAGCCACATACAAGGAAGAAGAAATTGAGAAATTCTACGTGAAACTGGAGGAGATCTATAAAGAAGATCAAATCTTCTACAAGATCATAGTCGGTGATTTTAATGCCAAGATAGGACCGAGATCAGCCAAGTACTCCACATTGGAACCCATGGTCTAGAATGGATAGAACAGGGTGAGAGACTATCTGGTTCATCATGTCGACCAAGACCATTCATGGGAACTCACACTTCCAGTAGGCTGAATTGAAATGTTGGACATGGGAATTTCCTGGTGGACAGTTCCACAATGAAATTGACCACATCATATTCAATCGACGGTTTTGCCTGACTGATGACACTGTCATCCCAAAATTCCAAACAGGATTGGAACACCGTCTCCTTCATGCAACATTCTACTTCATGGAATGGGGAGTAAAGGTTGCAAAGTTTAAGAAGAGAACGCCCAGAATGGCCACAAACTGGGAACTCTTTGGCACCATTGCAGCAACATGGGAAGATGCCATCATTGACAACATCGATGAAAAATACAACTAACTGGTTCAGCACCCCCATGATTTTGTGAAGAACACCGAGAGAAAAACACAAAAGGACACCTAACTTCAAAAACTCTTGAGCTCATTGACCAACATGGCAAGGCATGAGCCTTAGGCAACCATATGCTAATGTCTGTCCAAGCTTGAAAAGCAGTGCAGAGAAGCGATAAAGGAAGACCTCAAAGAGAGAAGAGCAGATACTGGCCTATGCAGCAGAAGCCGGGAAAAGCATTCACAACACCCACCTGTCCAACTATAAGACCAAGATGACTGCCCTTCGACATCCTGATGGATCTATCACATCTTCCAGAAAGGCAATGGAGAGGATTATCCATGACTTCTACTCAGATCTCTTTGATAGCCACATCCACCTGCCCACATACCAAATTCCGCAGGATGGATATGTCGTTCCCAACTTTCTCACTTCTGAAATCCAACATGCCATTTCATCGGTAAAGTAGTTAACAGTACCTGGCCCAGACAAAGTCAGACCCAAACACCTGAAGAATCTGCCTTCAGTACTCATCAATACACTGGCTCGGCTCTTCACACGGCTCTTCACACACTACCTGTCTGAATGAAAGGTGCCCTCCCAATGGAAAACCAGCAGGACGCCTTCTACTTTTCAAGAAGGGAGACATTCACGACATTGGCAACTATCACCCCATCTGCCTGTTGTCCGTTATCTACAAGCTGTTCACTCAATTCATCCTGAACAGGATTGGCAGAACATTAGATGGACAACCTGCTAGCAAGCTGGCTTCCGAAAAGGATTCAGCACAATTGATCATATCCACATGGTAACCAAGCTCATTGAGGTTTGTAGGGAGTTCAAGATGCTGCTCTGTCTAACGTTCATTGATTTAAAAAAGCCTTTGATTCTGTTGAGACTGATGCAGTCAGTGAAGCTCTAGCCAAACAGAACGTTCAAACCCAATACATTAAAATCCTTTCTGAGCTGAATTACGGATTCTCCACCAGGATCTCACCATTCTATAAGGAAGTGCTCATTGATGTCAAAAGAGGGGTTTGGTAGGGTGATAACATTTTACTGAAACTCTTCAGCACCACCCACGAGAATGTCATGAGACAATTAGAATAGGAAGGAATGGGAGTGAAGATAGATGGTCAGCAACTACACCACCTCCGCTTCACTGATGACATTGTTCTAATAACACCAAACATTAGTCAAGAGGCACAAATGCTGGCTGACTTCGACTGAGAATGTGGAAAGATAGGTATACAGCTGAATCTCAACTAAACAATGTTCACAAAAAACGAACTAGTTCCAGATGCTCCTTTCAACAGAACAAACATCTCTGAATGCAGCAGTTATGTGTACCTAGTCAAGAACTCAACATGATGAATGACCTAACACCTGATCTGCACAGGAGAAAGAGAGCAGCATGGGACGCCTTCAAGAGCATCAAAGAAATAGCCAAAAGGACGAAGAACCCCACTCTGGGCACATCTCTTCAACTCCACTGTTCTCCCTGCATTAACATATGCCTCACAGACTTGGGCCCTATGAAAGCAGGATGAGAATGCTATTCGGGTCTCCTAGAGAGGAATCGAAAGAGCTGTGCTTGGAATATCACGCCTCACTCAAGTGAAAGAAGGAATCCGGGCTCCAACCTCTGTCTACAATTGAGAGTCTGGGAAGCTGGCTCGTTTGCGAAGCATTGAAAATCAGATGGGCTGGACATGTAATGCGTTTTGGAGATGACTGCTGGACTAGAGCCATTACTGACTGGATACCACAGGACATCAAATGATCATATGACCACCCACCTATAAGATGGTCAGACTTCTTCATCAAGACCCTGAACAACGAACAGTTTGAGGCACTTTGTATTCCTGAAGCAAGCAGATGTCATTGGGCTACACTGGCATGTGATTGCACAAATGGAAACGTTACTGGTGCCTGCTTGAGCAAATTGATGAATAATGGGATCACTTGATCACTTGATCAAGTGATCAAGTGCTTTTGGGTCATATGCAGCAATGTTCAGGGGTTACTTCTGGCTCTGCACTGAGGAATTACTACTGGCGGTGCTCAGGGGATCATATGGGATGCTGGTGATTGAACCTGTGTCAGTCACATGCAAGGCAAACACCTTACCTGCTGGACTATTGCTCTGGCCCCTTCCTGGAGTTTTTAGCACAGGCAAGTGAGTATGTAGGCTAATGATGTTTCATTTTGCTGGGGTTAGCATTCACCTCTTTAGCCCCATTTGTTACCAAGATAAACTAGAACCTCACTGAAAAAAATCATACATCTTGTTGAAGAGGCTTTCCTTACTCCAGTTTTGACTCTTAGCACCTTTATCAAAGATTAACTGATCATGTCTTTGAGGGTGGGTGTCAGGATACTCATCCACAAGTTTTTTTTTTATTCCAGTACCACGCTGTTTTTTATTACTGCTGCTTTGTAGTACAGTTTGAGGTTGGGAAAGGTAATGCCTCCCATCTTCTTTTTCCTGAGGATTGCTTTAGCTATCCGTGGGGTTTTTATTATTCCATACGAATTTCAGGAGTGTTTGGTCAATTTCTTTAAAGAATAACATGGGTATCCTTATAGGAACCGCATTGAATCTGTACAAAGCTCTAGGGAGTATTACCATCTTGACAATGTTAATTCTCCCCATCCATGAGCAGGGAATGTGTTTCCATTTCCTCGTGTCCTCTTTTATTTCTTGAAGCAGTGTCTTGTAGTTCTCTTTGTATAGGTCCTTTACACACATGGTTAAGCTGATTCCTAGGTATTTGATTTTCTGTGGTACAATTGTGAATGGAATCGATTTCTTAATATCCCTTTCTTCTCTTTCGTTATTTGTATATAGGAAAGCCACCGACTTTTGGGTATTGATTTTGTACCCTGCCACTCTACTATACATATCTATTGTTTCTAAGAGTTTTTGGGTCGAGAGTTTAGGGTTCTCTAAGTATAATATCATGTCATCTGCAAATAATGATAGCTTGATTTCTTCCTTGCCTATCTGGATGCCCTTAATGTCCTTTTCTTCTCTGATTGCTATGGCGAGTACTTCCAGTACTATATTGAATAAAAGAGGTGAGAGATGGCAACCTTGTTGTGTTCCTGATCTTAAGGGGAAGGCTTTCAATTTTTCCCATTGAGAATGATGCTCGCTGTGGGCTTTTGGTAGATGGCTGTAACTATCCTGAGGAAGCTTCCTTCAATTCCCATTTTCTGGAGGGTTTTAATCATGAATCGGTGCTGGATCTTGTCAAATGCTTTTTCTGCATCTAATCAGAAGGAAAGAGAGAGACATAGAATGAGTGCATTTATTTGCATGACATAAATATACCAGGTGGTCTTACCATAAGTGGAAATTTTTTTTTTTTTTTGCTTTTCGGGTCACACCCAGCAATGCTCAGGGATTACTCCTGGCTCTGCACTCAGGAATTACTCCTGGCGGTGCTCGGGGAACCATATGGGATGCCGGGGATTGAACCCAGGCCGGCCTATGCGGTTGCGTGCAAGGCAAATGCCCTACCCGCTGGGCTATCACTCCGGTCCCATAAGTGGAAATTTCCATAAGCGTGAGGGAGTCAGAGGTTAGGTAAGACAGAGAAGGGATCATATGTGAATAAATGTAGAAAGGGCTGATACCAACATAGAACTGAGCATTAAAGACAGGCAAAAAATGCACATGATGGCTTCCAAGTGTATGTGGTGCAACCCACAATGTGTAGGAGAAGGAAGGGAGAGAGAGGGAGAAAGAAAAGAGATAAAGAACCTGCCATTTAGGCAGGCTATGGGAGGGGGAAGGAATTGGGGACATTGTTGGTGGGAAATGGGCACTGGTGGAGGCGGGTGCTGGAACACTATGTGAACAAAACTTCCAAACATGAATAACGTTGTAATTGTATATCTCACGGTGATAAATAAAATGTTTAATTAAAAAAATCATACCTAAGATAAGTTTCTGAAACTACTCCTGAATGTTCATCCTATTGAACAATTGTCAACATTCTGAGTCAAAAGGAACTCCAGTAGTTCTATTAGCTGCCTATGAGTATGGGAAAATATCCTGTCCACCGCCATGCATATCATTTCTCTCCATAGAGATGAAGTATAGAAAGCATCAGTGGTTAATGGTGTGCTTCTTTCTTGAAGAACCCCAAAATATAACCTAAGAACCTCTTCACATCAATAATAAAGCTTAGTCATTTTGAACCTTTTTCTCCTGAGCACTAGTACCAGTCCATGGACCTGTGAATGAAAACCACTGTCTACTGATTTAGTTATGTGACTTACAAAGTAGAAGCCTAATTGTTATCTATTATCTGGACAATTCCTTCTTTTTTTGTGTGGAGGTGATATGGGAATTGAATCTAGGACATCATATAGATGAGATATTTGCTCTTTTGTATCCCCACTCTCCTGGATAATTCTGTTTTGATCCTTCAGAAAATTAGGACTCAAGTGGGTCATAAAAGGTACAGTGTAAATATCAGAGATGTACGTCATATAAGATTATTGATTTTATTATTTACCATTTTAGCAGTTAGAAATTTCACTCCTCAAACTCAAGGAGACAAACTTTAAGAAGTAAAATTAACCACTAATCACACTCAGTTTCTCAGTCAAGACATCTATATCTAGTGTCAGAAATAGAGAATCTGTTTTTCCTATTCAGAGTTGAACCGAACTCTGAGAAAAAAATAGAGGACCGAGGAATATTCTGTATGGGCCCTCCTGGTTGTGTTGATCTATGTTGTTATTCCCTGGGGTGACACTATTCTCTTGTCTTAGATCCAGGGGATCTGAGGTCTTGTCTCCCTCTGCTGTCTCTCAGCTTGGGATGGAGCACTGAGAGAAAACAGTACCTGGGACCTGTTAAACTATGCCATGCATAAACATGCACCCATGTTCTGAGACCCACTGATACCTTTACTTTTCACTCAGGAAACATAAACTGCTTTGTTATGCAGTTTCACCATCTTTTCTCTCATATCTATTGTTTCCACACAAATCCTTTTCTTTCTCATCTCCTGCTTATTCTATGGAAGGTCAAGGACATAAGTTTTCTATTTGAAAAGCCAGGAAGAGATTCTTCCTTTTCTCTATTGTGCTGGGACAACCAAGAGACTGCTTGATTGGAGAAAAGGATAACTTGGATGAGGGCATTATTTGAAACACATTATCTTGTCTTATCCGATTGCCACTGATGTCTAGATTTCTAAACTTACTTATTTTCCTAATTAAAAATTTTATTATACCACCATGAGATAAACTGACGAAACTGTTTATGATTAAGTTTCAGTCATACAGTGTTCCAGCACCCATCCCTCCACCAGTGCACATTTCCCATCACCAATGTCCCTTGACTCTTGACTCTCCACCCCTTCCGCCAGCCTGCTTCTGTCAGATGCTATGCCTCTTCTCTTTCTTTCTCTCGCTCTCTCTTTCTCTCTCTCTGTCTCTCTCCCTCCCCCTTCTCTTACACATTGTGGCTTGAAATACATACATTAGGGTTTATCCTGTATATACCTTTGCCTACATTCAATGCTCAATTCTAGACTGGCATTAGCATTTCCACCAATAATACTGGTCCCTTCTCTCTCTTACCTAACCTTTGAAGTCCAGAAACTTCCACACACTTCCACACACAAACTTACTCCTTGAAATTCATTTTGAGGTTGGCTAACTACCATCTGTGGGCCAAATCTTGGCATGTTTGGTATTGCTTACAATCTAAGGAGAACATTTTGTATTTCAAGTTGTTACATTAAAAATGACTAAGGGGAATCCTCCTTTACTAGGTCCCTCCCCTAATCTGGGAGCATTCCTGCCTTCCTTTTTCCTTTCCCTTTCTCTAAGTGAAGTATTTCTTAAATACATGGATATGAAGCAATGAAATATTTTCCTCTATTTACTTCTCGGCCCATAAATTCTAAAATCCTAATTATCCGTCCTTCTGAGGTAAAGCTCACTGACCTGTCTTTAAAAGGGTTAGCTTTCTGAAGCTACTGGAAGACATCCATGGCTTTTCCTTGCTTATCCACATTCCAGTTCTACGAATGAAATATCATTGCCTTCGTTAAATGGTCTCAGTTAAGTGGTCTCAGTTCCAGGTCAACTGAAAATGATAAAACTTCAGAAATGTTGATAGAAGATCTTCCTAATAAAAATTCCCTTTGGCACTACTGTTGCCCTTGGTGATCCTTGGGAGCAGACATTGCCTCTTAGGGGAGAAACTTTCAACTAGCAGCGACATGTGGAAAATCTACTAGGGATATGAAGTTTCCTGCTCGTAGCTTGCATTTTGGCATTGTCCCATAGAATACATTGGGAAACAAATGTAGTTCTCACAATTCAGTTCTCCTGACAGAAAAATATGTCACTTGAGTCGATGAGTAATATATGTTGCTATACATTTTTAATAAAAATGAACAAATC